>JAZAYU010000010.1:9307103-9907103 GCA_038501625.1 Corbicula japonica
CTTCATTTTGCATAGACTTCTATATTAAGAAAAACTTTAAAAGTCTTCTTGTCTGAAACCACAAGGCCTAGAGCTTAGGTATTTGGCATTTAGCACCCTCTAGTGGAACTCTACAAAGATTGTTCAAATTATTTCCCTGGGGTCAAAATTGGCCCCGCCCCAGGGGTCACTTCATTTTGCATAGACTTATATAGGAAAAACTTTAAAAATCTTCTTCTCTGAAACCACAAGGCCTAGAGCTGAGATATTTGGCATTTAGCATCCTCTAGTGGTACTCTACAAAGTTTGTTCAAATTATTTCCCTGGGGTCAAAATTGGCCCTGACCCAGGGGTCACTTCATTTTGCATAGACTTATATAAGAAAAACTTTAAAAATCTTCTTCTCTGAAACCACAAGGCCTAGAGCTTAGATATTTGGCATTTAGCACCCTCTAGTGGAACTCTACAAAGATTGTTCAAATTATTTCCCTGGGGTCAAAATTGGCCCTGCCCCAGGGGTCACTTCATTTGACATAGACTTATATAGGAAAAACTTTAAAAATCTTCTTGTCTGAAACCACAAGGCCTAGAGCTGAGATATTTGGCATTTAGCATCCTCTAGTGGAACTCTACAAAGTTTGTTCAAATTATTTCCCTGGGGTCAAAATTTGCCCCGCCCCAGGGGTCACTTCTTTTTACATAGACTTATATAGGAAAAACTTTAAAAATCTTCTTGTCTGAAACCACAAGGCCTAGAGCTTAGATATTTGGCATTTAGCATCCTCTAGTAGAACTCTACAAATATTGTTCAAATTATTTCCCAGGGGTCAAAATTGGCCCTGCCCCAGGGGTCACTTCATTTTATATAGACTTGTATAGGAAAAACTTTAAAAATCTTCTTGTCTGAAACCACAAGCTGAGAGTACTTTTGTACTCAGGTGAGCGATATAGGGCCATCATGGCCCTCTTGTTTCATAGTTATGCCCCTTTTACACTTCAAATTTAACCATTTCCTCTATATTTACACATTTTTACACATGTGCAACAAGTGTAGATACAGATTAGCCCACACATCTGTGCCGTCTGATCAGGATCTGCAATGTTCACTTTTTTATTTGTTAGGTAATTTTTTTAGCGATCAGTGACCACTGCAGATCCTGATCTGACGGCATGGATATGCCAGCTGATCTGGATCTATTCTGGTCGCACCTGCTTTAAAATGCTTATATATGGAGGAAAGGGTTTCGAAAAGAAACAACCTGGTTTTGTTGCATTGTGTCTGCTTCTTATGGTCACTACTCCAGCACAACATTATTACTATAAAGATCACTTTGTGGTCATAATAGCAATGTTACACTGACAGTGAACTTTTATAAAAACAACATTTTGACTTTTTACCCTTTTTCAAAAAAATACATACACAAAGTTGGTTTCCCCCCCCCCCCACCCCCCCCACCCCCCACAGAAAAAAGGAAGAGTTGTTTTTTTTTAAAACAAAACCAAACATGTAACTGAAGATAAACTCTGTATTTCTTGAAAAATGCTAAAATGTTATTTAAATTACAGTATAAGGAATAGAGTTTTTAATTATGTTTATAAGTAATATGATGAAATTATGGCACAACATTATATTTTTTAGTAATGTTTTTATTGTTTCAACTACACATTCTTATGTTTTGTAAACTTCCAGATACCCAGCCACCTGTGATTTCGAACTGCCCAACACAGTCAATTGTAATGAGGAGGTATGAGCAGCTTTTGCCGCGTCTGCCAGTTTTGGCTGTCAGCGACAACACTGGCGTAAAATCCTTCACAATAAATCCTGCCAATTCCAATACCACACTGTATGTCACCGCTAATATGATGGTCACATACATGGCGGAAGACTTTGCGGGGAATCAGGCCACTTGTATTGTTAGCGTTGAGACTTATGGTAAGAACTGTGTAATATCCCCTCTTTTAATGGATAGAAATACATATCATGGTTTTTAGAAGGTGACATTAATTTGTTGATTTTGTACCAAAAAATACAATCATAAAAAGAGCTTAATATTAGGGATATGAAAGTTTACCAATTAACCACATTATAAAAGGTTACCTGGTTACAATTTTAAAGTTAGGTTAAACATTGATTTAAAGAAAAGTACAACAAATCTTATAAAATCAGTAGTAGTTATTTATATTTATATAATATATTATATTTGAAGAAATTGACATGGAATATAATAATTATGTTAATCTACATCATAAGCACGCACTCACTCACTCACTTACTCACACTCCCTCCCTCCCTCCCTCCCTCACGCACACACTCACACAATTAGGAAATTGATCCCCACAAACAAACAAACAAGCAAACAAACAAACAAGCAAGCAAGCAAACAAACAAAACAAACAAACAAACACGCATGCATGCACGCACGCAAAGGCACACACACACACACACACACACAGAAAATTAATTTTATAAAAAATAAAAATATAATAATTAATTATACAAATAGTATTTACCTATAGTAACTGGATGATTAATTTTTGTTGTCTGTTTCTTGTTTAACAGATGAAACACCGCCTACTATTGATTGTCTACCAGTTCCTGTTATTGAGTTGGACACTGCATCATCCACAGCGAATATAGTTCTCAACCAGGCCACTAACTTTAATATAAACGACAATCGTAATTATATTGCTACATTCAATATTCAAGACCCGCCACCAGCCACTGTTGTTGCCATGGATTTGTATAAAACGTACACATATACCGCTATAGTATCGGACAGAAATAATAATGTAGCTTCCTGCAGAGGACAAGTCTTCGTAAAACGTAAGTTTTTGTTTTTCATTCTTTCAATCAAAATCCCATGCTATTTCCAGATCCAGAGTATTAACCTGACTGTTGTCCTACCACTTCAAAAAGTTCAACACTTTGTTTGATTTCCCAAACTTTAAGGCATTTTATTGACTTGATCTTTTATTTTCTTGTAAGGTGTAATTGTCATAAACCAGTTACATTTAAGATGCATTGTTGAAACACACCCAAGCATCAACATCGGAATTATGAATTAATAATAATTCTTTATAGCAAGGGTTTGCAGTGAGTTGTCTTTCCCCACACCACTGAATGCAGACAAGGTGTGCACCTCTCTGACGTTCCCTGCAGTGGGACTTTCCTGCGTGCTCACCTGTCAAGACGGTTACACTTTCCAGGATTCTAAGTCAAAGACAGTCCGATGTGAAAATGGTGTTTGGAACATGGATTGGATTTCTGCCTGCGTTAGAGGTAACACAATTATAATAGTTTAGTAAAATTTAAGAATTTATTTTTTAACCCATTCCTGTATAGATACACCTTTATTGCTAGGGCGAACAGTTTAGATCCAGATCAGCCGGCACATCCGTGACGTCTGATCAGGATCTAAACTGTTTGCATTTTCATTCATTAGGTTATTTCTGACCAAAAAGTGAACAGTTTAGATCCTGATCAGAGGGCATGTGTGTGCTGGCTGATCAGGGTCTACATTTGTAGCACATGCCATAAAAATGTATATGTGGATCATTGTTAACTAGGTTAAATGGTATATGTTGTATGTTCACTGATGATTATTTTCTGCTCGTTTCAGATGTTTTGGCGCCAACAATTACCTGCCCTCCATCCCAGACTATCTTTTTGTCTCAAAGTAGCAGTGAACAGTTTGTAGATTTCACGGTTCTTAGTGGCTCTGCTACCATAACAGACTTGAACACCATACGTCCAGCTACTTTCACGCCAGCCAACTACACATTCAGACAGGCAGATCTTTACCGACCAATCAATGTGCAAATGGCTGTGCAGGATTTTGCATCTAATACAGCCACATGTAATTTCAGATACACAGCAGTTGGTAAGTATCATTTGTTTTGAAGGAAAGAATGAATATGAGTGTAGCCCAATCATTCAAAAGATTAATATAAACAATGGGCATGACTGTAGTAAAAAAGTTACATTTACTTGGCATGATATACAATGTACAGGTAAATGAAATCGATGTCATGTAATGATGATTTCATTAATCAGGTCTAAGCCAAGCAGCCTTTTTGGGGGGTTTTCCCAGCTATCTCAATCTGTTGTGTAAATGAACTTGCATTCACACTTTGCACTTTACATCTGTTGAAATCCAGAAGGGGCTATAATTTTTGTTCAGTTTCTGATAGCTCCTTCTGGCTTTCAATTATTTTAGCAGTTGAAATAAAACTGTTCTCAGCATGATTTCATTTCAATATATCTGTTACTTGTTTCTGTTTAATTTGCTGTCAAGATGAACCTATTTAATTTCTCACAATGTAATTATCAGACAAATATAGGTTTTCTTTTAATTGTTTCAGTATTTTCTGGGAATTTACATTTACTTTTGTAATAATTTTGTAGTAATTAGATCTTGACAGATGTTACGCCATCATCATTAGTAAATTATCGTTCTTACGTTTACAACTTTCCTTTTCTGCATATTGACATTCAGAGGTTATAATGCATATGCAAGGTATTTAAAAAGTTTAAGAAGGTTTCAAATATAATTATTTTTCGGTCCGCTTTGGTTTAGTTGTAAGGGCAGCGCCCATCCTAAACTGTAGAGACCATTCCATGCTGGTCCAGGAAGGATTTAATTAGGAAAAACCGCATTGCAATCAATTTAGGCGTTGTTGGATTCCCAGTAGGCAAGGTAATTTAGCAGCGGAAGAAATACACTTTCACTTTAAGATCACTTAGGTTATTCCTGACCGAGATGTCACTAATCTAAATCAAGATCAGATTATACAGTTTTACCTGATTTGGTTTTACACTAGTCACACACAAGTTAAAACACCTAAATAATAATGTAGTAAAAGGTTTATGAATTGCTATTACAAAATAAATAAATGTTTTGAAAACTTGATCACTAGAATTTGGAATTCAATGTTAATGAATTGTTTGTGTTTCAGCCCCAGCTTGCTCTCCACTAGCTTTACCGACCCCAGTGTTAGGAACAAAGAGTTGCACACAGAGAACTGGACTCAATCCTGGCTGGGATTGTACAATCACCTGTAACACTGGAAAAATCCTCCGGAACGTTGGGTCTTCAACTACAGTTAGCTGTAATGATGGCACAGCCTGGGCTGCAAGTGCCAAGTTTCCAGCTTGTATTGATGGTATGGGATAGTTTCTTTTGGTATTCTGCACTTTCCCTCTAGTTCCTGTGCCTAAGGTCATTAAACTAAAACTGGGGGCTAGTCTTAAATCACAAGCATCCGATTTGCTGAAATGGAGAGAAGTCTCCATTTCAGCTAATCAGATGCTTGGGATTTGAGACTGGTCTCCAAACTCAATTGTATGATCTTGGGCCCTGGATACACCTTTATTTACATGTGTAATCGGTGTAGATCTAGATCAGCCTGCATGTCTGTGCATTGAGTGCTGCAAAATGAGTACTGATTTAGAATTGCAGATATACATGTATTTAGAAAATGATCAGTCTGATTTGGTTCAAATGCTGCTCATGATTTGCTTCTAGCAGTCCAACTTCTGAGCAGTCCAATCATTCTGTTTATCAGTAATAATCATTCCTCTTCCACTCTGCTGGCCTAATTTGTAATACATTCCTTAACCCTTTCCTCCATATATACGCATTTTTACGCATGTGCGTCCAGTGTAGATCCAGATCAGCAGGCATATCCGTGCCGTCTAATCAAGATCTGCACTGGTTGCATTTTGGTCAGAAATAACCTAACGAATCAAAAAGCAAACATTTTAGATCCTGATCAGAAGGCAGGGATGTGCCGGCTAATTTGGATCTAAACTGTTCGCCCCTGCATGTAACTATGGAAGAAAGGGTAAACTGTTTTCTTAATTGATCCTTTCTTTTACTGCATGAGCAAACAGTCTAGATCCAGGTCAGCCAGCACATCCATGCCATCTGATCCAGTTGTTCAATGATCAATTTTTGATTCATAAGGTTATTTATTACCAAAGCAAACAGTGTTGATCTAGATCACACAGCACCTGTGTGCTGGCTGATCTTGATCTGCAATGTTGCCCATATAATAAATGACATATCCATGGAATAAAGGGTTTAACCAACATGAAGATAAAGTAGCTGAATCCACAATCTCACTAAAGTCAGATCTAACAAAATGTTAGATCTGATGACGGCCTACAGACACAGCACATAAGCTATAGCGGTTTTCGGCGATTACTATTTATAGAAATTGTCAAAACAGGAAGCATGATTTATAATGCTCGCAAAATGATCTGAAGATGTCATCAGAATTGAATGCAAAACTACATAAACACATATATATATTCAATAAAATATGTCTTACGAAAGCTGTCAACACTTTCCTTATTTTAAAATACTCTGTTTACTTTCACTTTTGCGTTTTTGTGGGCGACAATTTGATTGGTTCAAAGTGTTAGTGATAAAAACATGTTTTAGCTACTCGTCGTCAGATCCTGATAGCGTTAAGTAGCAGTTTTCAGGAGATGATTTTAATTAGATTGCTGAATCCATTCCACCTTTTACTGAGCTTTTACATAGACTGCAAAAAGCAGTGCACAAGGAGTTGCAATGGGTGCTATTAAATCCCTTTTTCCTGAGTTTCAGTTTTGTCGTTGAATATGTAAATGTTTTTTTTTAACTATTTTGTGGGAAGAATGGCAATCTCTACTGTTATTTTTTTGGATTCTGCTTCCATGTCTACAACTCTGTTACAAAATTTGCATCTGTAATTTTACACTGTGGATATACACTTTATACTTAGAATTTTTCTTGATTCAAGATCTGACTTGTGCTCTTGAAGGTGACTCGTTAGATTATATTCTTTGTTTAAACAAAACACATGTATTTGAATTGTCTATTTCAGACACTAAACCACCAGTAATCACAGAATGCCCAGCTTCTAGAAGGGTTTACCTTTCCACTGGTGATGAAGTGAAGAACATAGACTATGGTGCCTCGGGCAGCGGATACACTGGCACTTACACGGATTTCAGTGGGATCCGAAGTGTCACGTTCTCGCCACCCAGTCGTAGCATATCAGTAGCAAGCTTGAACCAGGTCCTGACGACTACAATGACTGTCACAGATAACGCTGGCTTGTCGTCAACCTGCAACTTCCAAGAATTGATACTTGGTAGGTTTTTCTTCAGTAACCCTTTTCTTAACCCTTTTCTCCATAGACACACCTTTATTGCGAGGGCGAACAGTTTAGATCCAGATCAGCCGGCACATCCATGCCATCTGATCAGGATCTAGACTGTTCGCTTTTTTATTTGTTAGGTTATCTTTGACAAAATGCAACCAGTGCAGATGTATTGAGGAAATGGTTAATATTATATAACATGATAAAATATAATTCTTTATTTTATTCCAACATTTGGTTTAATAACTTCATCAATAGATAGTATATAAAATGGAAATGCCTTAGTGTCATCATAATGGTTCATTGTCATCAAAATAGAAGCATTTTAGATATAAATATAGTACTGTTTTGTTCATATATGTACATAAAGCCTTGCATGAAATTAATTGCAATCAAAAGTTTTGATGGTACTAAAGACTGTTTATCTTTACTCCTTATAGCCTATACACCTTTAACAGCATGGGTGTACAGTGTAGACTCAGATCAGCTGGCATATCCATGCTGTCTGATCAGGAATAACCCCCTGGATATAATACTGCATGCCCTGATCAGATAGTTCAGGTGTGCTGGCTGATCTGGATCTGTACTGGTGGCACATGCGTTAAAACAGGTATATATGGAGTTAAGTATTAACCAACAAGGGCTAAAGGTTATAAAACTGAGATTGGAAACCAGTCTCAAACCTCAAGCATCTGATTGGCTGAAATTGCGACTGGTTGCCATTTCAGCCAATCAGATGCTTGAGATTTGAGACTGGTTTCTATGCTCAGTTTTATAACCTTGGGCAACAAGTCGTCACCCTATTTCCACAATGTTGTAAGTCGTATTTTGTTCATTTCGAGAAAATCAACTTTGAAGTTTTGAAAGGCTAAATTTTGACTTTTACTTAATTGAATTTAATAAAAAAATATATCAGCTTGTGCAGATTTTTTTTCATCTTTTTAGATAGTTTGGGATGGTTAATAATTTCAATATTTCAAAAAGAAAAAAACTGTCACCTACAGAAAATTCACGCCTTTTTCAAAATTTTGTTAGAACCATTTTGTTTTAATGACTTACAACATTTTGGCCTTAAATTCAGTGGAAAATTACTGAATTACAACAATGTGGTCTAAAATACATGTTAACTATTTCATATATTTAGTAAGAATAAATGTGATAAAATAGTGTTTATAATAGCATATAATCTCATGTAGGATTAAACACGAAACAATAAGCACTAGAAATCATTCCTCTGCCAAGGCAGAATGTTCCAAGACAGTTATCCGGACAACCATCAAAATCTTAATCATTTATACCCAAAGTCCATTTCCCATATTCACAGAGGAAGCACATCCATTCCTAACTTATAGAATAAAGACTTACACACCAAGAAACAGACAGAGAGACAAATGCTGGCAATTACATAACCTTGACGGATATAAAAATCCATATCAAAAGCCCATATTATTTTATCTATGTGAACCCAAAGATCTTGTGGCTTTCAAAGTTCCCTTTTCATCTATTGTAATAGCAATGAATCAATCCGGTTATTGTCAATAGTAACATGCATTTCAATTGCCACTGTTTCACTGAATATCCAGCATCATTGACCCCAATGTCACCTGATCCTCAGTTTGAATGAATTCTTGTAAACAATGAAAAGTATAAATTTTAACTCTGTCACTGAGGAACTCAGCATCAATGTTACTAGCACCAAAGCAATTCTAAATTCTATCAAAATCTTAAAGAGTTCCACTTTCGGATTTAATGCATGTGATATAAGTCTCGTAAGTATCTTCTACTTCAGCAAGCATGGCTCTTGCTTTACTCGCTTTATGTTCATTAACCTTTGTAAAAGTATTCAAGAAGCAGACAAGTATGTGAGGTTTAAATTCCTTTTCAGTTACATTTTTAATGAGAAATGAAAGTACAAGTATTCAAGAGAATATCTCTGAAATGTTTATAAGTTCAATGTCTAATCCACTACACAAACTTCAGTTTCTGTTTCAGTTATGATGTGTAATGACTCTAAGATGTTCATGTGAATTTTTAGTAAAAAAAGATACAGAACATCACGCTTTGGAAAATCCTAACAACAAGAATGTCATTACTGAGAAAAATATTACATTCACACAATTACACAAATTCCATTGTCGGTGCCTCGTATAAGAATCTTTAACACAGATAAAGAACTTAAATCTTAAGGGCCGCTAGGCGGCGTGGGCAGGAATATGCATTTTCATTACTGTCCATGAACAGGCTCAATCAAACCGAGCCTGCAATATTTTCATATTTTCCGTTTTCGATGGCTTTCAAAGTTCCCTTTTCATCTATTTAATGCCAAAAAAACTGACTTCTACACAAGCAATCAGTAAGAACACCTTCAAACTCAGAAACAGTACAGTGACAGTCATATCTCGAATATGGGAGCAAAACTTTCTGAAAAGATATCAAGTACTATATCAAAATTGATATGTGTACTGAGTTTGACTCAACAACAGGCTAGATGGCGTGGGCAGTAATATACATTGCCATTTCTGCCCAGGAGCCTGAAATATTATATATGTTTGTCATGTTCAGTGGCTTTTCAAGTTCCCTTTTCATCTATTTTACGTTACAAATTGTCTCTAAATCTCACTGTGAAAAACCAGTGCAATGGCTGACACTTAATTTTTTTTAAAGAGCATTGAAAAATTGAAACTGTTTTAATGATTTTGTTGAATTTCTTGCATGCATGGTTGATCATCATCTTTAGGTTTTCCAACCCATTTTAACAAAATATTCTAACAATCACCTCCATCAGGAGGTCAATTAACAGAACTAAAATATTACTCAGAATACATTTTACTGTAAAATTGTTTTTAAACAGATATGTAAATGTGAGCTAAATTTACTTTGTATTCTTGAAAGATGTAGACTCCAACCCACCATATTAAACTGTCTGCTTTCTGATTATAGAAAGAGATGAACTAAGAATTGCTAGACGCCATTACCAATTTACACTGAAATAAATTGCATGTTTAAGTTTCTAACGCTAATCACTCCGCCAAATATGCAATTTTACAATTTATTAGATACAGTTATAGCGAGAAATATCGTAATTGAATGTTTTTCAGCTAAACACACAGTCTTAAATACAAGTTTGTCCGAAAGATGTTCTTTCCAAATTACTGGTAAAGTTACAGAGGCCTGAATAACCTGTATTTCTCCTTAATTGTTGATGTTTTTAGTTTGATTTCTGATGGAGTATAACAGTTTGTTTACAAATCTGAAACTAAAGGTCACCTAATGTAAAAACCTTACATGCTGGAGTAAAAAGAATGATGCCAAGAAAAAGTCCACAGTGTCGGCCATCTTGCTACAAGGTATTCACGTGACCGAAATCTCAGCATGCTATTTGCTCAAGAGTTAGAACAATGTGGATTTGAGAATGATTGCTTTTTTCGGACATACAACAAACTGGTGCTTATAAAATCTCATTGAGTGTTATTTCCACAGTGAAACAACTCACACCATTCAATAGAGCTTTAAAAGAGAAAAATTTTGATACCAAACACTAATATTTTTCAAAAAATGGAGTTACAACAGTATGGAATTAGGGTGACGAAGTCTGTAGGGCCTTATTCCGGTGTAGTACTGTATTTTGATCTGTTTCAGCCCAGCCATGCTCGCCCCTGGCACTTCCAGACCCAGTGAATGGCAACAAGACCTGTGTGCCTATAGTGAATGGTTACTCCTGCACAGTTCAGTGTAACCCCAACTTCTCATTTTATAGCACTGTCAGTACTTCAATAACCACTCAGTGTGTGAATGGTGGAGATTTTAGTACTTACGTACCAGATTGTGCTCAAAGTAAGTACAGTACAGTTGCGATACTTGACATTTGAAAACTTAAAGTTATGGTTTAAACCAAAGTTGGCCATTGGTCCTGCCTATATTTCAAGCTTAGCTAATTTGAAAAATAGGGGAGCTATCCTACTCACCCCAGCGACAATGTTGGTGTGTGTTAAACAAAATATGCACTTAGCCATGTTAGCCCCATATCTTTGTAAATATATCTGATATCAAACTAAAATTGGAATATATCATTGCCAACAAGACCCATAACTTGGCTACAAATACTTTTAAAGTTATGGCCCTTTTCCAATGTTGATGAAATTACTATCTAACTACTAATTATCAGAAAAATGTGCACATGATCATACAAAATCCATGAATGTATTGAGGTGAGTTTTTAACTTACCACAGTAACACTTAGATTTGTTAGTTAAATTTCACAAAATGAACTTTTTACATTCCTTCAGAATTTACATCATAACGTTGAAAGTGTGGGATTGGACTACTGAAACACTGGATAACTTTAAAGTACACAATAATTCCAAGTTAAAATATCAGACTGAGTTTAGCATATCATTGCCTTATTTTTCACTAGGACAGATTGAAATTGCCAAATTTTGTCATATAAATAGACAACATAGCCAAGCTTTATAAAAAAATGTCAAATATAAGAAAAATAAGCAAACCTTAACCCTTTCCTCCATATATACACATTTTTATGCATGTGTAATTAGTGTAGATCCAGATACATGCTGTCTGATCAGGATCTGCACTGGTCGCAATTTGGTCAAAAATAACCTAACATCCGGTTGATCTTGATCTACACTGTTGGCCCATGCAGTAAAGGTGCGCTATATAGGAAAGGGTTAAACAAAACTAAAGCCAAATGAAATATAATGATATCACAGTATATAACACAGTTATTGTTTTATTTTTTTTGCAGATAGTTTGAATGTCGCTAAGAAGTTTATTGGCACAGTGCAGTATAGCTTTGTTCCTGAAGATAATACCATCGTGAGCGTACCTGCAGGATGTATCAGTTACTATAATGACCGTTTAATGAGTGGTTCTCCATCTACATACTCTCAGATGGAGGGACGACTTATACGCAACTGCGACTCGACCTACGGTCCTCTAGATGGACTCAGTATTGTGTTTTTAACCCAGATGACGACAGGTTTTATTCAGAATAGTAAAGAGGTTTGTGCTTTGTTAAACCATTAAATTTTTTCAATATTTGCAACAATTTGCCTAGAAGTATATGATATTGTTGCAATTAAATTGAAACTAAATTTTATTGCAATTACATCCGGACAAAATTTTATTAAAATTAAATCAGAAAAAAATTATTTTTTTTGTTTACTTAAAGTAAGAAAAGAACTTTTGAGCCAGCATCTCTAAACTTAATGACATCATGAACACTCTAATTATATATTAAAAGCCTATTTTTAGACATTCAGCACAGATAGTAAGATATTTTTCAACTTTGTTATCAATTGTAAGCCTGTTTGAATGTAAACAATATTTTCTGTAATGGATGTATAAAACCACAGGTGTCCGTATCATTGTTGAAAAATAAAATTCCAATAAAGAAAAAAAATATTTTTGTTTTTTGATATAAATAAAGGTTCCCATGTAGCAGGTCCCATACACTGATAGTGACCTCAAAGAACTGAAAAATTTTGTCATTTATAAAACAAATCTAGCTTAAACAATACAGCAATAGATGAGACCTACATTATGCTAAAATATCACGAAAACCGATTGGAATTTTCTCCAACCGATTTTTTGCTAGAGCTTTTCATATCGGCTCAAACATTGCCAAATGTTTTAATCGACATCGATGAGGTGATTGCAAAAAACCATTTTGGTTACGGCATTACCTAGTGTCTTTACGCTTCTATGAAGATTCACACGGCCCATACATAAAATACATATTTTTCAATCATTATCCCTTCATCAACTTGTACCTTTTCCCGATCTAACGCTAAAATCTTCTTTGTTTTTGGATGCATTGTCTCAAATATTTACTTTGATAGCCATGATGCTTCCAAATGGTTCCAGTCAGTTTACGGAATTCGCCAATATCAAATCTTGCATTGATTTTTTCGATTGGCTGGTAGTCTAAAACGCCAGCCAATTGGAAAAACAATTGCTAAAAAATGACATCGTCGTGTTCCTTAAACTGACCAAAACCATTCGGAACAAAGAAGATTTTAGCGTTAGATCGAGAAAAGATACAAGTTTGAAAATTAAATTTACAAAACAAAATGGCGAGTTATTTGCATATTTTTGCATAAATTATCAATTTTTTTAACTGTAAGTTCTGAGCTTATTACTTGGCAGATTTTCAAAATTTTCAGAATTTAGAAGGATTTGTAATGCTTGTTTTTAACCGTGCCAGCTGATCTGGATATACACTGGTAACACATGCAATAAAACTGATATTTATGGAGCAGACATGGGGCGGATTAAATTTTAATGCTAATGCATTAATAATGCATTACTTTTTCCCAATAATGAAAGGTAATGATTAATGCAACAAATCTAGCATTATTTCAATGTAATTTAATGCATTACCTATGCCAAAATGCTGTAATGCTTAGCATTATTGGGCATTAATTGAATTTTGTTCCCTATTGGATTTTTAGCTCACCTGAGCCATAGGCTCATGGTGAGCTATTGTGACCCGTCTTTGTCCGGCGTCCGGCGTCCGTCGTCCGTCAACAATTTCCTTTAAACAACATCTCCTCTGAAACCACTTGATGGATTTTAACCAAATTTGTCTTAAAGCATCCTGGCACTGATGTCTACAAAAGTTGTTCAAATCATGACCACAGGGTCAAGGTCAAGGTCACTGCTGCTAAAAATAGAAATTCAGTCTTTGCTCAATTACTTGAGTTTGCTTAGGGTTATTGACTCCAAACTTGGTGTATGGGTAGCTTATATCAAAAGGCAGCTTGGGGTTGCTACCCAGATGTCTGTGATCAAGGTCAAGGTCACTGTTGCTAAAAATAGAAATTCAGTCTTTGCTCAATTACTTGAGTTTGCTTAGGCCTGTTGACTCCAAACTTGGTGTATGGGTAGCTTATATCAAAAGGCAGCTTGGGGTTGCTACCCAGGTGTCTGTGATCAAGGTCAAGGTCACTGTTGCTAAAAATAGAAATTCAGTCTTTGCTCAATAACTTGAGTTTGCTTAGGCCTATTGACACCTAACTTGGTGTAAGGGTAGCTTATATCAAAAGGCAGCTTGGGTTGCTACCCAGGTGTCTGTGATCAAGGTCAAGGTCACTGTTGCTAAAAATAGAAATTCAGTCTTTGCTCAATTACTTGAGTTTGCTTAGGCCTATTAACTCCAAACTTGGTTTATGGGTAGCTTATATCAAAAGGCAGCTTGAGGTTGCTAACCAGGTGTCTGTGATCAAGGTCAAGGTCACTGTTGCTAAAATAGAAATTCAGTTTCTGCTTAATAACTTGAGTTTGCTTTGGCATATTGACTCCAAACTTGATGTATGGGTAGCTTATATCAAAAGGCAGCTTGGGGTTGCTACCCAGGTGTCTGTGATCAAGGTTAAGGTCACTGTTGCTTAAAATAGAAATTCAGTTTCTGCTTAATAACATGAGTTTGCTTTGGCCTATTGACTCCAAACTTGGTATATGGATAGCTTATATCTAGAGGCAGCTTGGGGTTGCTACCCAGGTGTCTGTGATTAAGGTCAAGTTCACTGTAACTAAAAATAGAAATTCAGTTTCTACTTAATTACTTGAGATTGCTTTGGCATATTGACTCCAAACTTGGTATATGGATAGCTTTTATCTAGAGGCAGCTTGGGGTTGCTACCCAGGTGTCTGTGATCAAGGTCAAGGTCACCGTTGCTAAAAATAGAAATTCAGTTTCCACTTGATAACTTGAGTTTGCTTTGGTTTTTTGACTCCACACTTGGTGTATGAGTAGCTTTTATCAAGAGGCAGCTTGGGATTGCTACCCAGGTGTCTCTGATCAAGGTTAAGGTCACTGTTGCTAAAAATAGAAATTCAGTTTCCACTTAATAACTTGAGTTTGCTTTGGCATATTGACTCCAACCTTGGTATATGAGTAGCTTATAACAAGAGACAAATTGGGATTGCTACCCACGTGTCTGTGATCAAGGTCAAGGTCACTGTTGCTAAAAATAAAAATTCAGTTTCTGGTTAATAACTTGAGTTTCATACTCAGGTGAGCGATTCAGGGCCATCATGGCCCTCTTGTTTTCACTATAAATTGATTTATTTAATATGAAAATATATGTTAATAGTGACTTGTTTAATACTATTAAAGATGCTCTAACGATTAAATATGTTATTATTTTATAATTATTACATATCTAATAAATAGCATTATAGCAACAGAAAAATATGAATATATTATCTGTTAAGTAGTAGCTTGTAGTAACAACAAGGTACAGACTATAGAGTAAAGCTTTTGCATCAGAATGTTGTAAAGTTTGAACACTTTTTATATTAAGCCAGTAGTTTTTAAGCTGAGTTGTGGGAAGAAAACGTTCAATTTACAAAAAACTCAATAGCCATTAATCTATTAAGCTCTTTCAACAATTACAGTACAATTGAATCATTTCAATGTACACATTCATTGGAAATAGATAATTTCCCACCAATTTTCAAACACATCTGAATATTTCTAAAAATGTTACTGATAAGAATTAGTTCAGTACAAAATACCAAAAATGTTTTAGAAAAAGATAGCATCAAAGTCAACTATGACTTTCACACTTTCACCAAACTAGACACACTCACATGATGTTATATTTTTCTTAAATTTATTACACTTACTGATACAGTGTTTATTTTTTAGAGTCTGTGACAGATTTCAGGAAAATCAGCATATACCGTATATTCCCTATTAAACGCCCCTCCCCTAATAAACGCCCCCCAGTCTTTTTTCAAAAGTAAACGAGTGACTTACCATGACATGACGATCTTTAATCTCTCAGCATTAATCCAAATGAATAATTTAATAATCATTTTGGTGTGAAAAATTTCATTTCAGGTTAAGTTTTTAAAAAATAAGTTCTAGGAAAATGACAAAATTGTTTCCTACGGTTATTTATTAAAAAATAGCACAATTATTGAAAACTACATTTTGTCAATAGTTGGTCTTCATTAAACGCCCCCTCTTTGCAAAATGTAACGCCCCCGGGGGCGTTTAATAGGGAATATACGGTAATGCAGATGCAAGTGACATAATAATTTAATTAGATTAGTTGCCAGTTATGTCCTGGGACAATATGACTTTCCAAATGTGTGAAAAACAGCAATAAATTGAGAACAGAACAGAACAGAACAGACATTTTATTTAGACTTGTATTGAGAATAACTAAAGTGTGTAAAAAGCTAAACCTGTACTGTATTAATTCATATATACTTAGACTAGTTTTGTTCTAAGCCCTTGAGGTGTCATTTTAGATCATAACACTTTCATATTGACACTTTGTATATTATTAATCTTGTGTTGTTTTTTGTGTGGAAGAAAATAACTTTTTGATTATATATTGACAGTTGACTTAAGTATTTATTGCGAGTTCACATGCGAATAAAATAATGCTTAATTTAATGCATTACTTTTTGAAAAATGCTAATTTAATGCATTACTTTCTAAAAATACAGTAATGCTAATTTAATTTAATGCACAAATTTGGCAAATAATGATAATTTAATGCATTACTTTTGAAAATAATTCACCCCATGTCTGTTATGGAGCATACAGTTAAAACATAGTAATTTGCAGAACATTAAGTAAACTTACAGCCTACAGATATTGGAATCTTTTATTAGAATTTTTATTTCAATTTGTCGTGTCTTCTGTTGTAGGTGTACATGAATTTTGACTACACAATGGAGTACAAAGATCCAGCCATCTACATCACTTGTTCAACTGTGTTCAATAACAGCATCGAAGTTCCTGGCAATACATACCCATTCTCAACTGGAACCATTCTCGGAAACGGCACTTGTCCAACTTTAAAATGGAACAATGTTGCAAAAGTGACCAAGTTAGGCACTTATTGTGTTGTACCATACTTTGAATCACTGACAGATGTAAACCGTTGTGGTAAGTGATACAACTCTTTTAGGATATATCCTGTTTACTAATAGAATAGGAGAAAACTAATTAGTTTCTCATAGAGTTACATTATAAAATTTTGTCTGCGTGTGATTTAGTTTACATGACTTTTTCCAAAACTACCTCAGATTTGCAAAGTGGCACTCTTGGGCAATGGAAAAAATGGCCAGAAATCAGGGTCTTCAACATCTCATTCTATTAGCATTTTAAAGTGAAAGTAATCACCACCCAGAATGTTTACTTGTATTCAACCCAAAATGAGAAAAATACCAACTTGATTAAAGTGCCACAAATCTTCTTTCAAACAGTGTTTGAAAAAATCATTTTTATTTTAAAGTATCTAATTAAAGTCATGTTACATTTTTGAAAACAAAAACTTATTTTTATTCTCTATAATTATGGCTTATGAAATTTTGAAAATAAAGTAAGCCCAAATCGTCCCTAGACAAATTAATTGTCCAATCTGCAACAGCCTTTTCTATTTACTGTCCTCTGACCTAAAGAATCTGAAATAGACAATACATATTTATTTTGTGCATTGAGTAGTTAGCACTAAGTATATAAATGGAGTATCCTAGGAGTAAGGAATTCAGTTACCCTACAGCAAAATACACAACGTGGTTCATTTCCTCATTCTGTAGCTAACCAGAAATTTTGCCCTACTGAAATCATAGTGCATCTTAAACAGAATAATTTGTGTATTATAAAGTATTTGATTCGGTTCGTTTTAGATAGAATACAATCGCTGTAATTCTAAGAAATATATATACACATTATACACATTTTGGAAGAACAGAATGAAATGACCAATGGAAATACTTCAAAATATCACATGCTGTATATGGACTCTCTGATTTGTTACTGAAATGGGCTCTCCAAGTTAACCCTTTCCTCCATATAATATACACTTTTTATTGCATGGGCGACCGGTGTAGATCCAGATCAGCTGGCCCATCCATGCCATCTGATCAGGATCTGCACTGGTTACATTTTGGTCAGAAATAACACAAATCAACAAATTGGATCATGATCAGATGGCATGGATGTGCTGGCTGATCTGGATCTAAACTGTTTGCCCATGCAATAAAGGTGTATCTGTGGAGGAAAGGATCAAGTGCTTCAAACAACGAAAAACAAATGAGCACAAATATATCACACAACATTATAGAATCTAATATTTTATTTCAGTACGATGCCCAGCTGGAACAGTTTCTAATGGTGTGACGTGTAGTGTATGTCCTAGAGGCACATTTAGTTCTGGCAATAGCTTACAGTGTGAGAGTTGCCCTGTGGGATATACAACACGTTACCCTGGTGCCACATCTAGTAGCCAGTGTATAGGTATGTAGAAATGTCAGATGCTGAACAAATGTTTAATATCATGTAGTATGGTGTATTTAATTTACAAGTAAAATATGTATTTTGTTGACATCAATATTTATTTATCAAGAATCTCTAAATATTCAACCAAATAAAATAATTAATCATTAATGGGAGGGTAAAAAAAATCATTAATCATAAATGGGAGAGTAAATAAATCATTAATCATCAAAAAAAGTTTCTTGCATAACAGATAAGCGTTTTCTTGTGTTTTTGCTGAGGAAGGAAAATCCTACCCTTGTGAATAATTGCCTGCTAACATAAGTGATGTCATGTCAATTATTTGACATCATTAATCAAGTAAGTGACATCATTTGGACGATAAGGTTGATTATCTTGAACCATATGGTGTATAAGAACAAGTTAAGACAGTATACATATACACAAATCCTATGAATAATAAAAGTTTCGCATGAACAAGTATCTTGGAACATGTTAAGATAGAAAAATCTGTCACCGCAAGACAACTGTTTTGGTAAGAACTCTGCTAAAATGCTAAAAAAATCATTAAAGACAAATGTTCTTGTTACATGGCTTATGTGTGCATATGTTTTTTTTTCAACAGCACCATGCAGTGCCAACCTAGTGTCCTTCAGTGGTTATTCCCCTTGTTATGTCTGCGCCAAGGGTTACTACAGGTCTTCCAGCACGACATGCCTTCAGTGTGGAGTTGGAAACACGACAGTCGGAACCGGTGCTGCTGGACCCGAGGCCTGCATCCCCAACAGTGTTGTTAATGATGGTAATAATTTGCATTACTTATGAAATAATAAATAGTGTCTGGTGATACATCACAGGTTGGATTATGGGTGGAGTTAAGATGTGCAATGGTAAATCAAGAGGGGTTTAGCTTGAATGATATCTATGCATCTCAATGACTTGTTTAGTGATATTCTGGATGTTATAATATTGCGGGTTGTTTTTTATCTTATGTGACAAACCTTAGTAAAACTGCTTATTGACTTCACAAAAAGTAAGACTCTGAAAGACCCTGATAATATTTCAGACTTTACCCTTTTCTGACTATGTTTTCTTAATGTGGCTATTGCTACAATTTCAGAGCCCTGTTCAATAGGAACTCAGAATACTGGAAATAATGTTTGTCAGCTGTGTCCAATTGGAACGTACCGAAGTTCAACAAGTCAGATTAATTGTCTGAACTGTCCCAGTGCCGATACCAGCACTTACTATGAAGGAGCCACTTCAAGTCTTGAATGCTATGGTAAGTTTCATTTTGTTACCAAACATTTGTATGAGTATTACATTTTGCACGGACACAATTTAATTGTATAAGCTTAATTTTTGTATACATGCAGACCCTGATCAGATGGCAAACATGTGCTATCTGATCTGGATCTATATTGTTTGCAAATGGGATGATAGCCATACTCAATAAAAATGGCTATGACCTGTTTTAGAATAACTGGTGTGTGTTTTTTTTTAAGCAAAGTATGGCCCTCTACAACTTTTTACTGTTACTGACAATAAAATGTGATATTTATTTACAGCAAAGTGTGGCAGTGGTTTCTATTCTACAAGTGGCCTGGCCCCATGCACAGCCTGTCCTAAAGGGACAGTATCCCTCAACAGCACATATTGTCAGCCATGCCAGTCTGGCTTTACTACAAGGACAGCCGGATCAACTCTGTGTGAACCAGAGACAGACTTGAGAGGTACATACAGTTTGTATGTAGTATGATAGTATGCAGTCGATCTGTCAATTCCTATTATACTCAACAAAAATAAAAATTATCCACTTTCCTATTTAAAATTTTGTAAAATTTGAAAAAGAAAATTCAAAATTCTATATGAGAACAAATTTGCTTTTCTTTTACCATTGCAAAAAAGATAAAGTGTTCTTGAAAATCAGCAGCCACAACTTGGTTATCTTTCCCTTTGTTAAAATTAGGGTTTCAGTAAAATGTCAGTGATTCTTTGAATTATTCACATTTATTTGAATTAAATCACTTTCTCTACCTCTTGTGATCAATAAAAACACAAAATATTCATCAATAACACAACTGGTCCTCGGAAAACAACGCTAGAAACTCCAACCATTTCCAATTACCTCCCCTTAACTTGAATATGTAGTGTTTTGTAATCCATGATTAATTGTTATTCGATTGGTAGTTCCTCAGGTCTTGGTGTGGAAGTTTTTATTCATGAACAATTAAACATAAAAACAACTGAGATTAACTAACAAAACACCCTTCAAAGCGTTTCTGATTAAATGAAAATATGTTAATGAGAATATAAGCATAAAATGTGGATACTTTTTATTTTTGTTCAGTATATTTCAGTTGCAGGCTCATTAATTTGATGCGGTTTACATATGTGTTTAAATTGACAAAATTAAATATGCAAGCCTTCTTGTAAGTTACTCTTCCGCACTACCTCCTACGTTTTTGCTCTGCATACAGATTTTTGTTCCCACACAACTTGAAAAATGAGCATTAATTATTTAAATAGAAGTTCACCATTCAAAATATGTGCAACTGTTATTTTTTCGCAACATAGAAAAACTTTCTGAAAGCAACCAATGAACAAAATTAAGTCAAAATGAGAATTTTGTTTAAAAAAAGCAACATCTTTGACGGGAAAAAAGTTCTAGCCCTATCAATTTACATTTTTAAAATGTGTAACTCTGTTTTCCATGAAGCTTTATCAATCTTATAGGGAACTACATTCCCCGATTTTTGAAAACATATGTTTTACTGTCTTATGAAGAGTAAAAGCTGGCCATACTCACATTGTGTAAGCAAAACAGTTCTTTGCTTTCACCCAGAAATGGCTTTTTCTCATTTTGCTATGTCCTCTTTTTTGTTGTGGAGTGACTGTTTACCGAGCCTGAAATATTACCTAAACTGTGTGCTATCACAAACAGGGATAATATTTTTCCTATGTTGTATTTTGTAGTTAAATGTCCGAGAGGCACAAAGAGAGATATCAACACCCAGCAGTGCGTGAAATGTGCAATCGGAGAATACAACGATCAAGAAGAAAGCTCATGCAGGGTTTGCGAGAACAATCGCTCTACGTACTTTACAGGTGCCACAGCATCGACTATGTGCTTTGGTAAGAAAATCTTAAATAAGATTTTTTATATAAATTCTTTATATTTTTAATATTTTTTTGGCCTGATTGGTTAAGGTTGTCAGAATAATGTGAAGTTTATACATGCCTCAAAGGTATCTCAAAAAATTAAAGTGAGGCTACTAATATTTTAAAGTGAGATTTGAGTAAAAATTTGAGATTGTCTTATTTTCACACAAAAGCAACAAAATTAATGATAAATTAGCAAGGGCATAAATTCACACACTTGTATTTTTCTTTAAACCCTTTTCTCCATATATACGCATGCGCTACCAGTGTAGATCCAGATCAGCTGGCACATCTGTGCCATCTGATCAGGATCTGCACTGGTCACATTTTGGTAAGAAATAACCTAATGAATAATAAAGTGAACAGTGCAGATCCTGATCAGATGGCACGAATGTGCAGGCTGATCTGGATCTATACTGATCGCCCATGCAATAAATGTGTGTCTCTTAAGGAAAGGGTTAAGACTTATCATAACATGGTGTAATTCTGCTGGAGTTTAAATTTGCACATTTACCTTAAAGTGTAATACACAATATTTCAACCCACACAAAATACATGATTGTATACTCATTGACAAAAGTCTTGTCCAGTATGGTTTTCCATATTATCTTTTAAACGCATGAAGTTTTTTTCGCACACTCATATATTTGGCTTCGTTGGGAAGAGGTCATTTATATGCATTCAATAAAAAAAGAATTTTGTAATTTGAGCCAGTACTATCGGTAGAGTAATGTGTTGAAAAACTGTAGACCGGACAAGACTTTTGTCCATTAGCATATAATGATCCCAAAGTTAGTATTTTTGACATTTTTTTATCAGCTGACAAACAAGAACAAAATCTGACATAGTTTTTCAGCATTGTCAATGAAGCGATCAATATTATGGCATTAATTGATGTATTTTCAGATAAATGTCCGCCAGGATTTTACTCCCCTACTGGTCTTTCACCATGTACGCCATGTGGTTCTGGACGATTTTCTAACACGAGTGGATCAAGCACTTGCTTTTCCTGTGCCGCAAACACCATCACTGCAACAACAACATCTACTTCTTCTCTAGACTGCATAAGTGAGTTTATTTTTAGTCTTTAAGGATTCATTTTTTTTATAGAATACACTTTTTTAAACCTTTCCTCCATATATAAGCCTTTATGGTGTCGCCCAACAGTGTAGATTCAGATCAGTGCCCAGGGTTATAAAGCTGAGCAAGGAAACCAGTCTCAAATCTCAAGCATCTGATTGGCTGAAATGGCGACTGGTCGCCATTTCAGGCAATCAGATGCTTGAGATTTGAGACTGGTTTCCTTGCTCAGCTTTATAACCTTCAACCCAGATAGCACATGCTGTCTGATTAGGATCTGAACTGTTTGCTTTATGGTCAGAAATATACGATAAATAAATCGGCAAACAGTGTAGATCTAGTTAAGGCAGCACTGATGTGCCTGCTGATCTGGATGTACTCTGTTTGCCTTTGCCATAAAGGCATATATATTGAGGAAAGGGATAATACACTTTTTTGAAATGGGGATAAATGGTACCACTGTTATATTTAGTTTTGATAGTTCCATTAAAGGTCTACAGGGAGGTTTTGCAGGAATTTATTCTTTTTAACCATTCCACCTTTATATATTATATATATTGATCAGCCAGCACAACAGATCAGTGCCGGCTGATCGAGACCTAAGCTGTTTACCCAAGCCATAAAGGAGTATAAATGGAGGAAACGGATATTCAACTAAGAATTTTAATTTATTGAATTATTGTTTTAGGTCAGTGTATTGCTGGATATTTCTCATACAATGGATATGCTCAGAACGGGGCCTGCCGTGTTTGTCCCAGGAATTATTACCAGAATGTCGCAGGGTCAACAAGCTGTACACAATGTAATCCAACCACTGAATATTCGACTAATCAGGGACTGACAGCTTCTACCCAGTGCCAGTCTGCTAGTGAGTTACTTCCCTTGTTAAGGGAAAATTTCATGAGGCTCATCTGTAATGTTCTTATGCTGAAAAATACTTCCATAGTTGTTTTCATTACTTTGGTACTATTTAATTATGTGGGAATTAAAGTTTGCACAAAAAACATAAATTATATTTTTAGGGCGGACATTAATTGTTTAGTTTTATTATTTTCATTTAATTTGATATATAATTAGCTATTGTTTGATTTCTCCAGAGTTAGATTTCACACACTTTCTATAACACAAAATATGCCAAAATTAAACTCCCGATTGTTTGATTTCACTGGGGATTGATTTCACACACTTTCTTTAACACAAAATATGCCAAAATTAAACACCCGCATGTTCATTTCTGCACATTATACTTCATCTGTTAAACATGGAATGTATTTATGGGGGAATTTTTTCATGGATTTAATGTAAGTGAAGATCTAGAAAATTATAAAATAAAATTATTTCAACAGATATAATGATTTGATCCCTTTGACATCTGTTTTCAAAACCCACAAAACAAAGTGCTGAAAGGTCATTTACATTAGTAGGGTTTTAATTTTCATGCATTTCAAGAAACACCAATCCATGAAATTAATACCACATTAAATTCGCAGCTTAAAATATATTTTAAGTAAATATGATTCAAAATATTTAAAATCACAAATTCACAAACATTTGAACATGCTGTTTTACCTAAAACTTTTGAGCTCACAAAAATAAACACATTCACTGTATTTTCTAGAATTCTAACAAAGGTTTATACATATTTATGATTATACCAGGTGTGAACCCAGAAGGTGTTCAATGGGGTTGCTTGAAGCCCCAATTTGGACAGCAATATTTCTTGAAGATTTTGGTAAAAAATATTGGAAATTATCACGTAACTACCCTAAAACTGGTCCCAAGGTTATAAAGCTGAGTTTGGAAACCAGTCTCAAATCTCAAGTATCTGATTGGCTGAAATGGCAACCAGTCGTCATTTCAGCCAATCAGATGCTTGAGATTTGAGACTGGTTTCCATGCTCAGTTTTATAACCTTGGGCACTGCCCTTTTCATAAATCGTGCATCCAACCCTGTTCTACAATGATTCTGTTGATTATCGATTCAATCCTAATTTATTTCTTTTTTCGTTTTCTAGCCTCACTCTGCACTGGTGCATGTCAGAATGGAGCAACCTGTGTAATAAGAGACAATGCTGCCTACTGCCAGTGCCCTACAGGTTTGTGAACACTACTCCATATATACATCAGTGTTTCTAAATTTTTTGCAGGTCGGTCATTGACCGATTTTCAGGAAGAATGTCCGATTGAAATTTCAAGATTGGTTAAAAAAATCGGGCCATGAACATGATGAATAGTGGCCCATAAATTGTTACAAAAATTAACTACATGTACATTTTTTACGACCTAATCAGCTATTAACAGGCTGGTTTATTTTATTTGCATATGAACTGTGCTAGTCAAAGGCTGTTTGATGTCAGAATTAAAAGTAGCAATATCCATTATTATACATATATTATTGCATTTGAAGAAAGTGTAAATCCAGATCAGCTGGCACATGTGCACCATCTGACCAGGATCTGCATTGTTCACTTTTGGATTTGTTAGGTTATTTTTTTACCTAAATGAGACTAGTGCAGATCCAGATTGGATGACACAAATGTTCTGACTGATTTGGATCTACACTGGTCATGCAGGTATTAAACATGTAAATACTAAGGGTGAGGTGAATATAGCTGTTTTTAATTACATAAATTATATACATTTTAATTTGTTGTTAAATTTTTATTCTCCATTCCACTTAGAATTAAGTCAGAATTATTTTTAAAACCCTCTTCCTACACCACCATAATATCTTATTTTCCCCATTTTACTCAATTGAAGCTTTATATGTGCTTAAACTCAGTGAAAACTTGGTTTTAAACATTTTCATGTACAAAGGTTGCTTGCTCTCATTTCTGACGATTTCGTATTATTACAGTTATTTGAGAACAACAAAAATATTTGCTCATTTTTACTGTTTCCTCCTTATATATGCCTGTATGGCATGGGCAACCATGCACATGTTTGCCATCTGATCAGGATCTACACTGTTCACTTTTTGATTAATTATGTTATTTCAGACCAAAAAATAAACAGTGCAGATCCTGATCAGATGGCTGATTTGGATCTAAACTGTGTATGGAGGAAAGTGTTAACCCTTTCCTCCATAGATAAACCTTAATTGCAAGGGCGAACAGTTTAGATCCAGATCTGCCGGCACATCCATGCTGTCTGATCAGGATTTAAACTATTTGCTATTTGATTCATTAGGTTATTTCTGACCAAAATGTGACCAGTGCAGATCCCTGATAAGATGGCATGGATGTGCTGGCTGATCTGGATCTACACTGGTTGCGCATGCGTATAAATGCCTATTTATGGAGGAAATGGTTAATCAATGTTTGTTTTATTTAACACAGGTTACTATGGTCCAACGTGCAGCTCTGTTGTTAATTACTGTGCCTCGAGTCCATGTTACAACAACGCAACATGTTCAACATCAACCACTGGATTCCTTTGTGATTGTCGAGGTTAGTGCTGTCAGTTATTCTATATTGAGAGATTTATGATGTTATTAATTGTTTTAAAAAACAACAATACTTTCTTGCTATGTTGCTTATACAAATATTGTATATTTTATTTTAATAAAGGTTTAGCAACTGGGACGCGCTGTGAAACGCTTACCAAGACCTGTGTTACATCCCCAACTAATCCAACGTGTAAAAATGGTGGACACTGTGTAAATTTTGCAGGGTTTACACAGTGCCTGTGTCCAGCAGGGTTTTCTGGAAATGAGTAAGTACCTTTACATTAATCAACAAAGTCAGATGCACGATTCCCAGAAAGGGGGATCATGAAGGGAAGTCTTAGGGTCATTATAATGATAATTTTACAACTTTCTGGCCATAATCCCCATGAAAATTGAAAATATTGCTTCCTGAAATGGAGATTCAAGCAATCCCACTGAAACCCCCTATGGATCCGCCCCTGATCACTTCGGTTGGAAATGTGATATGTTATTGATCATTTCCAGTGCAGCTTTATGGCGAACGTAAACTTATAGAAGTATATAAATAATGCTTTTTGTGAATTTTGGTAAGGGCCATTATGGCCAAAACATTATCCCTTTACTCCATATATATGCATTCTAATGCATGTGTGACGACCAGAGTATATCCAGATCAGTCAGCACATCCATGCTGTCTTATCTGGATCTGCATTGTTTCCCTTTTGGTCAGAAATAAACGAATGAATTAAAAAAATGAACAGTGCAGATCCTGATCAGACATCATGGACGTCCAGGCTGATGTGCATCTACACTGTTTGCCCTTGCCATGAAAGTATTCGTATCTATGGAGTAAAGAGTGTAGTAGAGAAAAACAATTACTAAAGGGATAAGATGAAATTGTTACAATTGATAAATTGCAAAAACACCGTACATTTGTTTATATTTACATTCCTATTGATTTCTTCGTTTTAAAAAATTCGGTTCATTTTGCATGAACCGCATGACCCGTAATGACGTCAGTAACGTCATGGCTGTTACTATTGAAAACTCCCACGTATTACTCCCCCTTTTCACTTAATACTAAGTTTTGAAAGCGTTCGACTTAAGTTTATTTAAAGAAGAAAATGAATAAAATGTAAATATATGGATTTGCCAGCTCTCGCGTGCACATCCAATCTGCATGAACCGCACCAAAATAAGAATCTTTCCTTAAATATTTTTTGATGTCATAATACTGTATAATTTTCTTTTATGAAAACAGAGTGTAGGTATACTAGTGTGCTCTATGTCTGCATGGGCATGAGTGACATTCTTGCAAAGTGTGCGAATAATATATGTTAAAACAAAATCAGAAAAATAATAAGACCAGGCTCAAGTTGCACATGAAATTGTTAATTTAGTTAACCCATTCCTGGATATATACACATTTTTATGCATGTGCGACCAGTGTAGATCCAGATCAGCCGGCACATCCGTGCCTTCTGATCAGGATCTGCACTGGTCGCATTTGGTCAGAAATAACCTAATGAATCAATAAGCGAACAGTTTAGATCCTGATCAGACGGCACGGATGTGCCGGCTGATCTGGATCTAAACTGTTCGCCCTAGCAATAAAGGTGTATCTGTACAGGAAAGGGTTAAAATGATTTTTGAAATGACTGACTGGTGTCAAAGATGGCAAGATTATTCACAAGTGTGTTTGTACTTTATGTTAATATGGTAATGTAGTTAACACAAATTTGTTTGGCTATTTCTAATCACCTGTGTGACACCCTTTTCTGTATACATACACCTTTAATGCTAGGGCAAACAGTTTAGATCCAGATCAGCCGGCACATCCATGCCGTCTGATCAGGATCTAAACTGTTTGCTTTTTGATTTATTAGGTTATTTCTGACCAAAATGTGACCAGTGCAGATCCTGATCAGACAGCATGTATGTGCCGGCTGATCTGGATCTACACTGGTCACACATGCATAAAAATGCTTATATATCAAGGAAAGGGTTAATCCTTTACTCTATATATATGCACTTTAATGCATGAGCAACCATTGTAGATCCAGATCACTTGGGATATTTGATCAGGATCTGCACTGTTCTTGTTTTGGTTAGAAGTAACCATATAAATCAATAAAAGAACAGTGCAGACCCTGATCAGATGGCACATATGTGTAGATCTACTCTGTTTGCGCATGCCATAAAGGCATATATATGGAGGAAATGGAGGAAAGGGATAAAGTGCACTAACTCTAGATGTAGTAACATGTTCAGTCATTTTGACACATTCTCTACTGGGCAATCTCTAACTGTTCAGTTATTTTTTCAAAGCAATTGAAAATTGATGCACAGTGCAACCACTCTATTTAAACCACCACTGGGACTGAATGAATGTGGTCTTAATGCTGGGTTTCTGGGATAGAAAGTGCAAAACTATTAAAAGGGACTTTGAAACAGTGGTCTTACTATTGAGTTGGTCTTAATTTTGAGGAGGTCAGTAGAAGGGGTTTAACTGTAATTGAAAAAGAAAGGTTCAGACATGCCTTGTTAAAGGCTTTATTTAAATGTATAGAAATTATATTAAATTCAATTGCAATGTTAAGAATTTTGTGAGCAACTAGACCTAGGTCTTTTCTGTTTCAGCTTATAAAACATCATGCAGTTTCCACTAGCTTTAATGTGCTGAAACAAATAGTTCCATGAAATACTGTGAAATCATTAAATTTGTGGGTTACTAGTTTTTGTGGATTTTTGTGGACAGATAAATCCACGAATTTACAGCCACACCAAAACATATTATAAAATTAAAGTGTATGAAATAACAGATTGATTATTGTTTGCAATACAAGGTGATTAATAAGCCAAAAATAAACAGTATAATCAAATGATTAACTGGTTGTTTTGCAACAGACTAGCAGTTCTGGGTAAGTGGGTTTGATTAATGGGCGGGTACAGTCAGCTAGGTCTGGCATAGTGAATTTGGTAAGTAGATGGGACTGGTCGCCTTTTCAGCCAATCAGATGCTTGAGATTTGAGACAGGTCTCCAATCTTAGTTTTATTATCTTGGGCCCAGGGATGAAGGTTATAAAGCTGAGATTTGAAACCAGTCTCAAATCTTAAGCATCTGGTTGCCTTTTCAGCCAATCAGATGCTTGAGATTTCAGACTGGTCTCCAGTCTTAGTTTTATGATCTTGAATCAAGGTTTGGGGTTGATGGGTTTGATAAGTATCCTGTTTCAATTTAAAACTACCAAGCTTGGGTTAGTGGTTCTGGTTATGGGTGGGTTCTGCATTAGACTACCAATCCAGGGTAAATGGGTGTGGCTAGTGGGTGGGGTGACATTTTGCCATGGCTTATGTTTATCATTTAAATTGGGTATAAACTTAGTCTACAATTATTTCATAATGCAAATCAAAAAGAATCAGAAAAAAACCTAGAATAAAGATTCTATTGATCAATATTTGTTTCAGCACTTAATTAATAATAACTGTTACTTGACAAATTCTAGTGTTATGTTTTGGCTATGCCTGTCATAAAATACATGTTTATATATCCAAGGAAATCTGAGCATTGTACTTTGTATCAAATTAGTAATTGCATGTTAACTGTACATTATGTGTCTGGGAAATGCATTGGTGTGTTGTTTGATAAAGTTTTTACATGTTTTACATGCCCCTTCCCCCTCCTTTTTTACATTTCTGCCGCCTTCTCACATCTCTTCTCACTCTGCATCTCTCCTCCCTCCTGTCATCTCTCCTCCCTCCTGTCATCTCTCCTCCCTCTTGTCATCTCCTCCTCCCTCCTGTCATCTCCTCCTTCCTCCTGTCATCTCTCCTCCCTCCTGTCATCTCTCCTCCCTGCTGTCATCTCCCCTCCCTCCTTTCATCTCTCCTCCCTCCTGTCATCTCTCCTCCCTCCCGCCATCTCTCCTCCCTCCTGTCATCTCTCCTGCCTTTTAACATCTCTCTACATGGTTTCCTCCCTCTTCCCATATTCTCCTTCTTCCCATCTGCTCTCCACATTTTTTCTTTCACATCTCCATCACCCATTTCCTCCTCCCTCTACACATCTCCTCCCTCTTCAATTTCCCCCTTCCTCTTCACATCTCCATTGCCACATCTCCTCCATTTCCACATCTCCTCCTTCCACATCTTCTCCATTTCAACATCTCTCCATTTCAACATCTCCTCCATTTCCACATATTCTTCTTTACTACATCTTCATTTCCACATCATCTTCTTTTCTGCACCTCCATCTCCATTTCCACATCTCCATCAGTGTTAACCCTTTACTTCATATAAGATTCACCTGTATTGCGTGGGTGAACTGTGTATATCATATCAGCAGGCACATCTGTGCCATCTAATCATGATCTACAATGTTCACTTTTAGATTCACTAGGTTATTTTTGTCAAGTATGTGACTAGTGCATATCCAGATCAGACAGCATAGATATGCCAGCAGATCTGGATCTACACTGATTGCACACCTGCTAAAATGCATATATATTGAGTAAAGGGTTTATTCAGTGTTTTTACTAAATAAGCAAAAAAAGCAAACATTGGAGACCCTGGTCAGACTACACTTATGCACTATGCCACCTTGAGTCCAAACTAGATGCTAATGCTTGGGCTTTAATGAGCTAAAGTAAACATGCTATGTTTGAGTTTGCTGAGCAAAGTAAAGTTGTTTTTTTGTTCCATGATATTGGGGCCATGAAACAATAAATCAGCTTATCCATACTTTACTTCACACCAAGGTATTTCCCAAACATTTAATTTAGAAAATCAGAATTACTGTCAACTTGCATGTGAAACCCTGATTGGATGTTAAAATTGAACAAGTTGGATGGCTCTTCTAGGTGAAATTTGGTTGCAAAATTGATTTAAAGCTTATTTGTTTGCTTTGAATCATAAAATTTGTTTATGAGCAATATTTAAAATGTTTTACTTATCAATAAGTAAGTTAGAATGTTGTAAGTTAGAATTACAGAATTGATATTTTCATCAATTAACATTTGATAAATGTTTTGGTGGAATTTGTAGCTCACCTGAGCTGAAGAGTGATATAGATTCAGCATTCATTATTTATGAAGATGTGAATTTAATTTTGTTAAATATCATTTGCACTTTGATTTAAATTTGGATTCTGGTTTTAGAGGATAGCACATTGTAATTAAATATACATTTAAAGGCATTTTTGTCTGGTTTTTAGTGAAATAGACCATGTTGTTCTTAGATGTATATTTGCACTTGCCCTAGAATAAAAACTTAAACAATGTGCAACAAATACCACAGTACCTGTTTAGAATACCATGGATACTAGAGCTAATGCTTAGTTAACCCAACACTTCACAAGTCCTGTATCCAAGATCATAAAACTAAATCTGGAGACCAGTCTCAAATCTCAAGCATCTGATTGGCTGAAATGGCAACCAGTCATCATTCAGCCAATCCGATGCTTGATATTTAGACTGGTCTCCTTTCTGAGTTTTATGATCATGGATCTTTGATGACTTGTGCTTGCTAGAAGTAATCATGGTATAAAATAAGAGTATGCTATTAGAACATATTGTCACGTAGGGTAAAACTGTAAGTATCGTTTAAATCAGAATGAGTTACACTGTTTTTGTACCGGTAGTTTCTTTCAAATTGGTAAATCATACAGTAATTAGAAAGAAGAGGCCCCAAGATCATAAAGCTAAGACTGGAGACCAGTCTCAAATCTAAAGCATCTGATTGACTGAAATGGCGACCAGTCACCATTTCAGAAAATCAGATGCTCCAGATTTGAGACTGGTCTCCAGATTTAGATTAATGATCTTGGACAGAGAGTGCTGTACATTAATTGAGTAAATATTATATAACTTTGTTTAACTTACAAGTTTTGACTATATTGCATAATTTTGTTCCAGCAAAATGCATAATTATTATCAGTATCGTCTGATGCACTTTTTGATGTGATTTCAACACCAACTTCTTAAAGACATATTTCACATGGCATGACTCAATTAACCCTTTTCTCCATAAATCTGCATTTTTATGCATGTGCAAACAGTGTAGATCCAAATCAGCCGGAACATCTATGCGGTCTGATCAGGATCTGCACTGGTCGCATTTTGGTCAGAAATAATCTAACAAATCATTAAGCGAGCAGTTTAGACCCTGATCAGATGGCACCGATGTGCCAGCTGATCTGGATCTACACTGTTCACCCACGCAAATAAGGTGTTTCTATGGAGGAAAAATTTAAAACCATGAACTTATGAATCCACCAAAATGCTGTTTTCCTGAAAACCTGAGTTTTCATGCCCTAAACTACAAATCCATTAACAGTATAAGAAAATTACAGGTATTCAAAACATGTAACCTATTAATAAAGAATATAAATTCATTATCAATATGCTTATTTTGTATTTACTATGTAATGTTTAACATTATTACTGTAGGATAAATGCTAAGATAACACACATCAATCTTCAAAAAGTTGAACAATGTTAACCCATTCATTCATTTCCTCATGAATGAGGTTTTTCTCCCATGTGTGACCAGTGCCAGCCAGATCTATCTTATCTGGATCTAAACTGTTTGATTTTAGATTTTCATTTAATAGGTTGTTTCTGACCAAAAAGCAAACAGGGTAGACCATAGACTGCACGGATGTGCTGGGCTGAAGGTTAGAAACCAGTCTCAAATCTCAAGCATCTGATTGGCTGAAATGGCGACAAGTTGCCATTTCAGCCAATCAGATCCTTGAGATTTGAGACTGGTTGCCATTTTCACTTTTATAAACTTGGGACTAGGTTGATCAGGAGATGTAGACTGGCCACACATGGGAAATATAATGTATTCCGTGGATTGAAGGGTTAATAAAATGCAACCTTTAAACACTTTCAGCTGCTCAGTGAGGACAAGCATTTGTGTATCACAGCCATGTAATAGTACTGGAACTGACAGGTGTGAGGACACAAGTTTGAACAGTAATCTTCGTCGGAAGTGTGTCTGTAAGCCAGGCTATGGAGGAATTGATTGCGAAGTAAACATAAGTAAGTATATCTGGGAAAATACTCCAGTTATATTTGGGATCAGTGAAGTCCAAAATCAGGATTCGCATCTGTAGGATCTGATCTGTGAGGATCTTCACAGTTAGATACTTAAAATTCAATAATATTTGTGGGGTAATTATAATTAGACTGAAAAACCAATTTAAAACTACCATGAAATACAGAATTTAAATTAATGCAGAGTGTTTGCCTAAGAATCAGAAACAGGTGGGTAGGGAGACCGCCAGTGCCCCCAATAAAACGGAAAGGGTTTTGGATAACTATATTTATATTTTGGCCTATTTTATTCGGAAGAATGTTGTAGAATGAATATAAAATAGCCCTTAATATGTATGATATCAAAACAAACATGCTTGTTAAAGAATGCGGAATAGCTCGGCCTGTGCTCTGTGTCGGTGTATTTTTAACTAGTTTCATCGAGATTTTAGTCACAATTGCTGATAATTAAAGATAAACACTACAATGCATAGTTAAGACATTTTAATATTATGTGAACTTTTTTTTGTGAAACATATCTTTTATCAGTAATCCCAGCTTGTTGATCAAGAGACAGTGAATCTGGGGTGCCATGTAATTAATTTATGCATGATTGTACGGAATTCCGTTGGGGCCATCGTTGTTTCAAACTTTCGACCTCTTGGGCGAGAACACGAAATGCGAAAACACGATGCGAGATCGCGAAACAACGATGCGATATCGCAAAAACACGATGCGAGGTCACGAGAGTACAATGGGAGAACGCGATATTAATAGCGCGCTCTCGCATCGTACTTTCGCGTTTTCGTGGTCTCGCCCTCAGGACAGCAAGATTACGAAAACGCGAAAACTCGATGCGAGATGGCGTTCTTGCATCGTGCTTTCGCTCCCTCGCATCGTACTTTCGCGACCTTGCATAGTTGTTTTGCGTTCTCGCATCGTGATTTCGCGTTTTCGTGATCTCGCCTTAAGGACAGCAAGACCACGAAAACGCGAAACAATGATGCGAGAACACGAAAACACGATGCGAGGTCGCGAAAGTATGATGCGAGAATGCGATCTCGCATCGTTGTTTCACGACCTCGCATCGTTGTTTTGCGATCTCGGATCGTGTTTTCGCGTTTTCGTGTTCTCGCTCTTGAAGTCGACAGGGCGAAACAACGATGGCCTCAACGGAACACCGTATGATTGTATAATGTAGAATAGTAAAAACAGAGAGACAGAAAATTGAAAATAGCACCACAATTTCAGTTGGAGTTGGGATGTTGTCATTTACCTGCAGGAAGCCCATGACCTTAGCCAGACAAATAAATATGGCAAACAAAAAAATGTTAAAACACTGTGAACCAACATTGTCACCAAACATTGATGTCATTTTTTTCATTTTCAGATGACTGTGCATCAACACCATGTATAAATGGGGGGAGCTGCGTTGATTTAGTTAACGGCTTCCAGTGTAACTGTGCATCTGGATATAGCGGCACATACTGTCAGACTCGCACTAACATGTGTAATTCTGTCAACTGCAATCAGAGAGGTGGATCAGCTACGTGTGTTGATGTGTACGGACAGTCAAACACATCTTCCTGTATATGTAGCCCAGGATATGCTTATGGTATGCCTGCATTCAGCACTTCAGATTTAACCCGTTTACCCATATATACACCTTTATGGTGCTAGCAGCCAATGTAGATCCGAATCAACTGGCCCAACCTTGCCATCTGATCAGGATCTGCACTTTTTTGCATTTTAGCATAAAATATCAAAAAGCTAGTGGTGCAGATCATGGTAAGACTGCATGGATGTACTAGCTGATCTGGATCTACACTGTTTGCCCATACCATAATGGTATACATAGGACCTTTGAATAAAAAATGCTTTATACAAAATATTTCTTTATTGCATAAAGAAACAGAGACTTTTCGTTTACTTTATACTTTGGCATGGGATATGGCTTATATCCCATGGACAGCCAGTGTAGATCAAGATGTAGTATGTAAGTGTGTAACAAAGGTAGCAGTTGGTTATGAGAAAATAATAGATAAATTTAATACTTTCCTCCTTAGATACACCTTTAATGCATGGGCAAACAGTTTTGTGCCATCTGATCTGGATCTATACTGTTCACTTTTTGATTTGTTTGGTTATTTTAATGTTTTAGAGTAAGTCTAATCTATAATTTATCACCTTTGTGCATAAATGGTATAACTACCACATCTAAATATGAACGAGATAATTTTAGCTATATATATTTGTTAATATTATATTTAAATATATTTAAATTAGTGAGTTGCGCTCAACCTCGGGCTAGGCTGTGTAGGTAGTAATATGCATTTCAATAACTGCCTATGAACAGACGCAATCGAATCGAGCCTTCAATATTTTTATTTTTGTTGTGTTAAGAGGCTTTCAAAGTTCCCTTTTTATCTATTATATAATTGCACTAAGGTGATGAATCCTGAGTGTTTTCTATACAACTTTCAGAAGAGTCTAGATACTGGCACTAAAGTGACAAATTGCCTTTAAGTAAGTGCGATTAGGGTATAAGTGCCATTGTAGTATAAAGGAGATATGGTAAAGCATTTTCGCACTAAGATGATGAATTGTCAATGTTTTCTATACAACTTTCAGAAGAGGCTGGTTACTCACAATACAGTATTGAAATGGGAAGAGGACCTGAGAATCTTACAATACTGACACCAACTGGTGATACAACGCCACAAACCTGTCGTAGCAGGTGCACTTCCCAGGGTGCTTCAGCCTGTGCAAAGTTTTCTTTCGATACAAACCAAAATCGATGTTATGTATGGAGCTCCTCGAGTGTAGTGAATGTTATAAATAGAGCGGGCTTCAACTTGTACACAAAAACAGTTATTTATCCAGATGGTAAGTTATGAGACCTTATGCCCGGTTTTCACTGTATGAAAATGTATACACCAAAACAGTTATTTATCCAGATGGTATGTTCTGAGACCCCAAATGGTTTTTACTACATGTAAAATTTATTCTTTTTAATTCCAAATTTTTGGACACTTGTCCTTTATCAAGAAAAAAATACAGAATTCTTTATAACTTAAGGAACATCCATGTTCATTTCTTGAATGTTCAAAAGCAAAAAAAAACAACAGTAATGTAAATACAGTAGTAGTTTAAAAATATATCATGTGTTTTTTTATATTCCAGATGACTTCTTCTCCTTGAAGTATGACTTGGACACACCCACCTTGGGCACAAATACAGATATAGAATCACTCAATACGTTTAACAGTGTTGTAAGTTCTCTTGTTGATTTTGTTGTGCTTACAAATGTATAAGAATATAAGATTTACAGTTTTCTTCAGGAATGATGGCCGAATTCTCACTCATCCAGTAATGTTCTTTATCATAGTTACTGCCCCATACAGTTACACTCCTCAATGAATACTTCCCATACAGTTACACTCCTCAATGGAAACTTCTTATACAGTTACACCCTAAATGGATTCTTCCTTTACAGTTACACTCCTCAATGGATACTTTCTATACAGTTACACTCCTCAAAAATACCCCCATACAGTTACACTCCTCAATGGAAACTTCTTATACAGTTACACCCTAAATGGATTCTTCCTTTACAGTTACACTCCTCAATGGATACTTTCTATACAGTTACACTCCTCAAAAATACCCCCCATACAGTTACACTCCTCAATGGATACTTTCCCAATACAGTTATACCGGTAATTGTCTTAATGGTTATTTCTTCATACAGATACACTCCACACAAAAGCTCATGCAGTTACACTCCACAGTGGTTACTTCCCATACAGTTACACTCCTCAGCAGTTACTTCTCCAGTCAGTAACACTCCTCAGTGGTATTCCCTACTGTAACACTCTTCATTGGTTACCTCCCCTGTCAGGAATTCTCCTGAATGGTTACTTCCACATAAAGTTACACTCCTTATTGGTTACTTCCCCTGTCAGGAGAACTCATGAATGGTTACTTCCCCATACAGTTACACTCCTCAGTGGTTACTTCCCCTGTCAAGAAAACTTGTGGTTACTTACAAATACAGTTACACTCCTTAGTGGTTACTTCCCTTGTCAGAAAAATCCCTGAATGTTTACTTCCCCATACAGTGACACCCCTTATTAGTTATTTCCCTATATAGTTTCACGCGTCTGTGGTTACTTCCTTTGTTAGAAAAACTTGTGAATCTTTACTTCCCCATACAGTGACACCCCTAATGGTTAGATCCCCATATAGTTAACACTTCTCAGTGGTTACTTCCCCATACAGTTATATTTCTCAACAGTTACTTTATTCATGCAGCTTCCTTCCTATCAATAGTTACTTCCCTGAGAGAAAATCTCCTCAATGGTTACCTTCCCATTACAATAATGGTAACTTTTCTTTACAATTACTCTTTTCACAATGGTTATTTTTCCCTACAGTTACACTTCTCATGTGGGTTACTTTTCCGTACAGTTACACTGCTCACAGGGGTAACTTTTCCATACAATTACACTTCTTACAGGTTTAACTTACTTTCCTTACAGTTACACTCCTCACAAGGGTTACTTTTCCTTACAAGTACACTCCTCACAGGCATTACTGTCCTTACAGTACACAGGGGTTACTTTCCTTACAGTTACACTTCTCACATGGGTTACTTTGCCTTACAGTAGCACTTCTCACAGGGGTTACTTTGTCTTACAGTTACACTTCTCACAGGGGTTACTTTCCTTACAGTTACACTTCTCACAGGGGTTACTTTTCTTACAGTTACACTTCACTTTATCTACACTTAAAATAAAAATTTCATTACTTAGCTTGATTTTGTAAAATTAACATTTTACTCAATATATGTGCATTTTAATGTACATCTGTGCAATCAGTGCCCAAGGTTATAAAACTGAGCATGGAAACCAGTATCAAATCTCAAGCATCTGATTGGCTGAAATGGCGACTAGACGCCATTTCAGCCAATCAGATGCTTGAGATTTGAGACTGGTTTCCAAACTCAGCTTTATAACCTTCAGACCAGATCAGGATCTACAAAATTTGCTTCTGAGTCAGAACAAACCTAGTGCAAAAAGTGTAGATCCAGATCAGATGGTACAGATATGCTGACTGATGTTGATCTACACAGTCCCCCCCCCAAAAAAAAAAAACACAGCCATACACCATGGAGTAAAGAGTTAACCCTTTCCTCCATATGTACACATTTTTATGCATGTGCGACCAGTGTAGATCCAGATCAGCCGGCACATCCATGCTGTCTGATCAGGATCTGTACTGGTCACATTTTGGTCAGGAATAACCTAATGAATCAAAAAGCGAACAGTTTAGATCCTGATCAGAAGGCATGGATGTGCCAGCTGATTTGGATCTAAACTGTTTGCCCATGCAATAAAAGTGTGTTTATGGAGGAAAGGGTTAAATATTCAAGTAAAGGGTTAACAACAAAATTTGTAATTTTTTTTTTCAAAGAAATACATTTACCTAATAATATTTCAGTATGGTTTGAACATTTGTGGTGGTACCGAACCATTAGCAACGTTGTGCTGTGAAGTTGGTAAAGAATGCTTAGACAACACATTACCAGTCAGCGTGTGTACTGCAGATGGTGTGAGCAGTGTTGGTGCTACTGACTACTATGTACAGTTCAAGTGTGCAGTCAATAGAGGTAAGATTCCACTGTCCGATACAAGATTTATGTAAAGGGAGTTAATTAGGGGCAGTCTAAGGGTAGTAACATGATTATTTCCAACTTTTTGGCAAAATCCTCATGAAAATTAAGGTCTAAGGTTATCAGATTGAGTATGACACCAGTCTGAGATCTCAAGCTTCCCATTGGTCAGTTTTGAGACTGTGCTCAGATTCAACCAATCAGGCCCCACCGTTTTAAAGCTGAGATTGGAAACCAGTCTCAAATCTCAAGCATCTAATGGGCTGAAATGGCGACTAGTAGCCATTTCAGCCAATCAGATGCTTGAGATTTGAGACTGGTTTCCATGCTCAGTTTTATAACCTTTGGCTCTGATCACTGAGATCAGAGATAGGTCTCCATTCTCAGTTTTATAACCTTGGAACCAGGGGCAGGTTCTAGTCACACCAGGTGTGAGATTCCTTTAAAATTTCCAGCAGTTTGCTACTGTATGGAAGTATTGGTTTCCACATAGGAAATACTTTTCTGTTTGTAAAATCAAATGGTTGAAAATACCCCTGAATGTTTTCAAATTGTTTAAAAAAAAATGTATGCAGAATTCACACAGATGATACATAAGCAACAGGCAAAGTAATACAGTTAATGAAAAGCTGTGTTAATGTGCCCCTTTGATAATTATATTTTTGTGTTGCCCTTTTGAAAAAAGGCAATACAGAGGGTTTAGTTTGTTTATCTGCTAGTCCATGATGAAACTGAATGTTTGCTATAACTTAGCCATTACTTAATATTTCTTCATCAAACAATGAGTTTCTATTGTGACAAAGTACTCAGCAGTGTCACAAGTGTTTAACTTAACGCCCATCTGTTTTATCATGATTAAAACTTGTTGCCATTTCAGCTAATCAGATGCTTGAGATTTGAGACTAGTTTCCATGCTCAGTTTTATAACCTTGGGCACTGATTGCAACTCTTTGAAGGGATGACTAACCTTTTCTTTATTTGTTATTTTTTCAGTATTGCAGAAAAATACATGCGCCACAAAGAGTGACTATTGCAACTCTAATCCCTGTAAATTTGGTAGCTGCGTACCTGAGTTTGGTGGATATAGATGTAACTGTCAGCTTGGTTATACTGGGAAGAAATGTCAAACCAACATTAACGAGTGTGCGACGAACCCATGCAGGAATGGTGGTACTTGTCAGGACCTGGTTAGCGGGTACAAGTGTACTTGTGCCTATGGCTATGAAGGTACCATTCTATTTATTTATTTTGTGAGCCTTGTTTAATGATTTGATATAACGGTCTCCTTAAAGTTCGGAGAATACCCTGGAAAAGTGTGAAAGAGACGATTTCAAAGTTGTTGTCGTTTATTCTCTGCAGTCAAATATCAGAAATGATATACAATACAAATACAATGCAAAGTTAAAGTCAATGTTTAAAAACATGTCATACATATCAATGCATTTATACCTGTAAAGTAACAAAAATCTATAATTATCAAGGAATTTATCATTTGGCAAATTTTGCACAATAACAAATAGTTTCACTTTTACTAAAATCAAGAATAATACATGTAGATAGTTTCTGACCATAGTCAGGATTTCATAAAATAAGTCTTTTTAAGTATTTCAATAATTTGGGGGAAATAATATTTTTACTGGAGAAAAACTCGCTTTGCTTTAGAAAGAGGTAGTGACATAAATGTCTTTAACATTACTTTGAAAACTAAATAATTTTAAAGAAAATCTGTAATTTTCTTCTAAAACATTAAGGAACATATATACAGTATCCTATCTAAAATCATCTAACTCAAAGAGACATGTTAATTCATGACCCTTAAAGAGACATTATATTAAACAATAAAGAAAATCTGTAATTTTCTAATTTTGAACATTTAAGAACATATTTACAATATTGTGACTAAATATCTACTTTAAAGAGTCATGCCTATTAAATGAAATTTACATTCAAATAGTAAATGTAAGGTGAAATAAAGAATTTTTTAAAGATTTACTTAACAATTCCTTAATTTATTTTCCAATTTTCTTGTTACATAAGAAAATTCTAAAATAATTACTTAAACAGAATAATTGATAATTAGTAAAAATTCTTAAGTTGAATTATTAAGCTTTTCATACTTAAATATTCTTAAAGTAGCTTTAGAACAAATTAGAATGATTTAAAAAATATTTTAAAGTAAACGAAATAAATTCACATACCTGGAAAAGTGTGAAAGAGACGATTTCAAAGTTGTTGTCGTTTATTCTCTGCAGTCAAATATCAGAATGACATGCAGGACCAACTTTCAGTTTATATGGTTACACCGTCTCTACCAGGTGGGATCAGATAAATTGCAATCAAGATTCTGGCATTAAGGGTTTCAGACATGATAAGTATTTGGTGACAAGCCTGACAACTAACAGCTTAACAGATACAAAGAGATAAAGGGGTTTCTTGCTGGTCAAGCCATAAAAATTATGATAAGATAAACAATTAAGGAGTCCAGAACTTGCATAATTTGCATAAAGTTGCTGTGACATTTACAACCTTCTTAACATACTGATTAAATTAACAAAGTGTCAATGATTCTGCAAATTCTTGCTAGTCAATCATAAAGGTGATGATAAGTTTTCACAACTAAAATCAATCAAGCTTGTAATTGAATTATAGTTTTTGATTCATAATCCAAAGTTTGAAAAAATAAACCCAATGAAAATATTTTAAAATCACCTAATAAGGCTAATATATACTTACAAAAGTTATGCCCTTATTATTTAAAATTGAATTAAATGATTTTACTATATACAAAGTTCACAATATGATTTTTATATATTGTAAATATTGAATAATAATTATGCAATATGTTTTAACAATTATGCAATATTTTTGGGATCATAATACTTGTTTTGTGTAGTTATTTAACACTCTACTTTGCATTTTCTTAATTTACCGCATGTGCAACCAGAGTAGATCCAGATAAGCCAGAACATCTGTGCCATCTGATCAGAATCTGCACGGTTTGCCGTTTGTAGTTGTCACATAATAACCTTAATAATCAAAATGCAAAATGCAAAGAGTGAAGATATGATCAGCTGATCTGTGCCCAAGGTTATAAAACTGAGCATGGAAACCAGTCTCAAATCTCAAGCATCTGATTGGCTGAAATGGCGACTGGTCGCCATTTCAGCCAATCAGATGCTTGAGATTTGAGACTAGTTTCCTTGCTCAGCTTTATAACCTTCAGCCCTGGATTTTTCTCCCTTGCCATAAAGGTGTATAGAGTAACCGTTTAGTGTTACTGTTAGTAATGCTATAACAACTTGACTTTCAGTTTATTAACGGAAATGTTGACTGAGGAAGAATATTACATCTATTTTACTTTGTTTACAGGTCTTCTTAAGTTTATATTATACATTTTGCAATTTGAAAACACCTCATATTTTCCTGATATGTGACCAGGCATCTTTAACCCTTTCCTCCATAGATACACCTTTATTGCTAGGGCGAACAGTTTAGATCTGGATCAGTCGGCACATCTGTACCATCTGATCAGGATCTAAACTGTTCACTTTTGATTTGTTAGATTATTCCTGATCAAAATGTGACCAGTGCAGATCACTTATGCATAAAAAACGCACATCGGAAATTGCACTGTTTTTTCAGGAAGTAACTGTGACATTCCTACGGACTTCTGTCGACCTCCGACCGGTCAGATCACATGTAGCGGACATGGAAGTTGTGAGAACCTGATGGCCATTGGTTACAGATGCAACTGTTTCCCAGGTTACGAGGGTAGCTCTTGTGAGGTAAGCTTCAATTTGCCGGTGTCAGTGAATTTTTGGAGACAAAATACGATGTTGTCTTAATAAGTTGTAGAAAATTTGTAAAAAGCAAACTTCTGAACATATGTTTATGCAAATTTTACCCTAGTATTGTGGTGCTTTTATGTACTAGAACAGATATGTGTGCACATTGGCCTTTAAATTTGTCTGTATTTGTTCTAAACATCGACTCGAATTTCAATGTTTGAATGCTAAAAATATGAGAAAAGAGTGTGTTTATTTTCTACAGAATGAAGTCCAGAACTGTGCCCGGAATCCATGTTTACATGGCTCCACTTGTCAGCATCGCTTCAACGATTATTTCTGTTCCTGTCTACCAGGATGGCAGGGTAAAAACTGTGACACTGTAGTACGCCATTGTAGTCTATCGACGAGTGGTGGCCAATGTCAGGCCACCTGCCGTAATATCTTCAACAGTTACTACTGCGAGTAAGTCTAAAAATGAACATTGTCATGCAAGAAAAGTGTGAATTCATATGTATTTTATGCTTTCCAGTGAATTATAGAATTTTGTCGGTGAAATAAAATTGGTGTTTCACTGTTTTTAAATAGTAAAATTTCATTTTTATTTTCACTGGTTTTTTTTTTCAAGTTGTACCCAAATGCTCATTATATTCTGAATAAGAACATTTAGAAAATGGTTCAAAGGGGTAGATTCACGAAGGCTCAAAATTGGCCTAAAATTATCTTAAATTTTCAAATTGCACTTATATCACTGAAAGAGTGCTTTTTATAATCTATAATGGTTGTTTTCTTGAAAAGATAAAAAGTGAAGATGAACCCATAAACCAAAATAAAAAATTAAGTATGTCAAATGTGTCTGAAATTTAAAAATGTTTGCCAAAATGCAATTTTTTGTTAAATTTTCATCATACTTTGGTGATTTTCATATTAGGCACAGGCTTCGACCACATTAATTTAAAGAATTTTCTTTGTATAAATGTGTGCTGAATTTATGGTCAAAATTTGATTTTGGTCGAGAAGTGTGCCCTTATCAAAATCCTCTAAAATCTGCTATGAAAATGGACAAAAATATGAATTTTTGCACATTTTCCTCATTTTTAGCAATTTTGATGGCCCCTTGTCAAACTCCTTTAGCAGTTATCAATATAAAATTTTAAGATATGGAAAGTATAACCATTTATGTATTCAAAGTCATAAAAATTTAAGATATGTAACAAAATTTAAAATTTGACATATTTTAGGCCAATATTAGACCTTCGTGAACCGGATATAATTATGTCGTAATGTCATCAACAAAGGCTTTTTTTGCCATGTCTACCTTTTTTAATCTGTCAAAGTTATTGTTATTGTGCTTTAAAAGCATAAAATGAAAAGAAAATTTTTTTTGGCTTGTAAAAATACAAATTCCAAAGCTCACTCAATGAAATATATTTCTATTTTACATTGGTAAGAACAAACATCCTCTGTATTTTTATAGATAAGGCCACTTTTGTTGCTCTAACATTAAAACTTTGTTGTTGACTGGTGATCATCGGAAGAATTCAGAGGGATCTTTTGTATACCATGTTTTTTTTACAGCTGCCCTACAAGCGTGTATGGTACAAATTGTGAGAATCGACCCAACCCTTGTGGTAACTACAACAAGTGCCAGAACAACGCCCCCTGTTCCTACACAACTAGCATGACGTGTACATGCTCTGACGGTAAGTCTGTTTGTTATGTCTGTCTTTAAAGGTGAATAAAACGTAATGATATAAGCAGTATTTGTCAAGTAATGGGTTAATTTATGTTAGCCATTTTATGTGGGACAATAATGAGTGATTACCCACCTGAAACCTTTTACTCCATAAAAAACCTTGGCTCCAAGGTTATAAAGCTGAGCATGGAAACCAGTCTCAAATCTCAAGCATCTGATTGGCTGAAATGGCGACTGGTCGCCATTTCAGCCAATCAGATGCTTGAGATTTGAGACTGGTTTCCAAACTCAGCTTTATAACCTTCAACCCTTATTGCATGCCCAGACAGTTTAGATCCAGATCGGGCCATCTGAGCAGGATATACTGTTCACTTTTTGATTCATTAGTAAATTTCTGACCTGACAGTGCAGATCCAGATTGTCTCATCTGTACACATAAACTGTATACTGACATGTCAATGTCTTCACAGTAAAGTAAAATGACAAAGAGATAAAAACAGCTTCTTTAGGTGTTTCAGTTATGAAAAATGGCTGTTAACAGATTTTTAGAAAAATGGGGTCCAACTGCACAGATGTACCAGTTGATGCGGTCGACTGTGTTATATTGGATTTCGCATTATACTGGATCGCAGTGTAGTGAAGCTGTTTGGCATTAAACTATTTAGATAATTTCATTTTCAAGGAGTGTTTCTGTTTTCAGCGTACACTGGCGATGGATGTCAGATCTTAAAGGATAATTGTGGATCCAATAACCCATGTATGAACGGGGCAACATGTAACGTCGACAGTTTAAATAGATTCACTTGCTCCTGTTTACCAGGTAAGTAATGCAAAACAGTATTACAGTGGAATCGCGATAACTCGAAACCCGATAACTCGAAATGACGGTTTAACTCGAAGTCGGCCGCCGGTCCCGTCAATTTTCCTTATATATTCAACTAACGAAAGTTGCGATAACTCGAAACGCGATAATTCGAAATTCGCGATATCTCGAACATATTAATAAGTCCCTTGAATAGGAATTAAAAACAATTTAATCGCGATAACTCGAAGTACATTTACTGACACGGGTTTTCACACCTCCCGCGAGGTTGTTCGAAGTCTTTTGTTTATTGCCAACTTGTCAACAAGAGTTGTTAGTGGTACGTCATTGTAATGATATGAATGTGAAGCAAACAATAATAGTGATTTGTCTCAAATTATTGTCAAGCAAACATTTGGAGTTGTTAATTTTTCTTTCCATAAAACGTCCTTAAATTTTCTGAATTCTGTATTCTACAGCTTGTATCAATCAGCAAACGACAGTTCGCATGCGGCATAACGAAAAATAATAATATTATTAATACATTTTTTCGAGTAATCCAGCGAAGGGCCCGGGTAACTGGGAGGATACCTGGATCGGAAAACAACTAATCTTTCTATTTCTATTGTACCATGTCATGATCTGATGTTGCTCTTAAATAAATAAGTACTGGTTGTTTGTATTCATAATTTCTTGTGAATATATCTGCATGTAGGTCGTAACGCTATTGTGTGTATTTGAATGATGATGCGCTGTATACATGTATGTCTCATGTTGGTACAATGATATTTGTTAACATTTGTTAAAATGTTGTTTCTTCGTCGATCTTTTTTAAATATAATCATGTAAATAAAACTGAGTAATAAAAGTATGTAAAACATAATTATCTTGATTTATTGAGCAAACTTTACGACAAACATTTGTACGTACCGTATGGTGTCGTAATAATTGCACGTCGTTACTTTCTAAATACTCGCATGGTATTCTGGAAAAGTCAAAGTCGCGATAACTCGAAGTTCGCGATAACTCGAAGTAAATCGTCGGTCCCTTGGGACTTCGAGTTATCGCAATTCGACTGTATTAGTATTAGTTATGTAGTAATGCAATATTTTTTCACCAGGACCCAAGATCATAAAACTAAACCTGTCTCAAATCTCAAGAATCTGATTAGCTGAAATGTCAGTCAGATGATCTAATTTGAAAACCCTGGTTATTGGAATGGGGTATGTCCTTGGGTGCAGGTTGGCATCAACATTTTATTAAGTGTTTTTGTTAAGTTCACTTTTTCTGAGTAACCATTCTGCAAGACTTTTGAAACTTAACGTTGTTGTCTGACATAACAATAGCAATTATCAGGACAAGTTTCATAACTCTAGACAGTATTTTGTCATAGTTGTGCCCCTTTTTACTTAAAATTTAAGGAAACCTGGTTTTGTTCCATTTGGGCATCTGCTTGTCTTGTTTTAAAATATGTATTCAAGGGGAAAAATTTACCAAATAATACTTTTTTATATTTCTTTTGGGTATTTTAACCATTTACCTAATTTATAAAGGTTTTATAACCTGTGCATACAGTGTAAATCTGATCAGCAGGCACATCTGTTTTGTCTGATAAGGATCTACATTGATTCTGATCAGACGGCACAGATCGCACTGTTCGCCAAGGGAATAAAACCTGTATAATAGGTAAAGGGTTAAAAATATCAATCAAAGAGCAGTGTTTGTATTGTGGCTGGATGTAATATAATTACAAGTATTTTTATTATTCAATGGGAGTTGTTAATTAAGAATAAATGATTATGACTACTAACTAAACATTTACTGGTATTTAATGGTGTTTTAGGTTACACTGGTACTTACTGCCAGACGGAGATCAATGAGTGTTCAGGAGTTACCTGCCCTGGCGGTGGTACATGTTATGATGACATAAATAGGTACTATTGCAGATGTCCACTGAAAATGACGGGAACAAATTGTGCTAGAGGTAGGAATTCTCAATTTTTTCATTATTGATGTATTGAATCATCACAAGTTTTAATCAATACACCAACATATCTGAGATAATAAGATACATGTATATACTTTTTTTAACCCTTTCCTGTATAGATAAACCTTTTTTGCTAGGGTGAACAGTTTAGATCCGGATCAGCCCACACATTAGCGCCATCTGATCAGGATCTAAACTGTTCGCTTTTTGATTCGTTAGGTTATTTCTGACCAAAATGCGACAAGTGCAGATCCTGATCAGACGTCACTGATGTACCTGCTGATCTGGATCTACACTGGTCGCACATGCATAAAAATGCGTATCTATACAGGAATGGGTTAAAGCTGCCTAATCACAGTTTAGGGTGGTATAATTCAATGTCTCAGAACATAACATCGCATTTACTTTATTTACATTTTAAATTACAATTTTGATATTTGACAACAATTTGTCCTGATTTGTAACCTGGCATCTTTAATTGTTCAGCGAAAAAATCATAATGTTTCATTGATTATACTAAGTAGTTGTATTGCAATACAACATGCAATACCTCAAATTATTCACATTATAATATAGCACCATTAAAATTCATGTGAAACATTAATCTGATCTCACACAGTGTCTTTTTTTAATGAAATATGATATAAACAAAGGACTTGGCTTTCACTGATTCTGAAAATAATTTTTTTTTGCAGAATTCGACCGAAACTATGACCTGTACTTCAACCACCCGCTTGGCTATAACTACGCCTGGATCCCGTACTTTATCAATGTGGAGAAGGCGAACTACCTGTCATTATCATTGTGGGTCCGGTACATTTATAATGACGGAACTGGGGTCTACCTCACACAGTTTGTTGGGTAAGTACCGTGAAATAACTTTTATTCAGAGCTTTTTATTATACCAAGATGGGCTGTCTGTATTGGATTAGTAGAAATATTTAAACCTTTGGGTGCTAAGCACTCTATCTGTCACTTTTCTGACCAGTGTAGAACCAGATCAGCCTGGGCATCCATGCAGCCTTATTAGGTTTTACACCGTTTGCTTATCAGTTTATAAATTCAGGTAATAAATTTCTTTTTAAGGCAGCTATTAAAAAAAAGAAATTAATGTGCAGTGACAGCTTACTTCTAGTTTGTCTACTACTAGACTGGCTCCAGTCCCTGTGTTCGGTTATACGTTCTCCTGTCATCCAGAAATATTACCAAGAAAATTAACTCCAACATGCACTTAAACTATATAAAAATTAAAATTAAAAAATGAAAATAGAACCATCTAGCTGGGTGCCAGGCTAGCCTACCAAAGTCAATCATGGTCATTATTGATTTTGCTATTGTATAGGTGATAACTTGTAGATATTTCATCTTCTTTAGAAACAGGATTGAACAGGCAGAGAAATTTATGGAACTCAATGAGAAAGGTGTGAAGTTCTACATTGATACTGCACCGAATGGCTTCATTCAGTTAGAGTACGACAGGAATGCAAAGGTCAACAATGGCAACTGGCATCTTGTGACAGTACTGTATGATATGACAATTGGAAAAGCTTCGTTGTATCTTGACACAGTTTTCCATGATGCCGAAACACATGCTGGACTGATTATGCCGAACTCCACATTCAGGTAATACTGCAGGGGTAGAGCCAGATAGGGTTCACTAGGATTGCAAAACCCCTCTTAGGGTTTTGGCCAGAATGTAGATAATCCTCTTGTTAACCCTTTCCTCCATAAATACGCATTTTTATGCATGTGCAACCAGTGTAGATCAGGATCAGCTGGCACATCTGTGCCATCTGATCAGGATCTGCACTGGTTGCATTTTGGTCAGAAACAACCCAATGAATTAAAAAGTGAACAGTTTAGATCCTGATCAGATGGCATGGATGTGTAGGCTGATCTGGATATAAACTGTTTGCCCACACAATAAAAATGTGTCTGTGGAGGAAAGGGTTAATAACCTTAGAAGCACCAAATGAACCCCTTTTTTTCAGTAATCTTGCATCCCATCCTATATTATTTATTTAAATGAGATTTTCTTGTAATACAAATATTTAATTCTTTTTTTTTCACGAATAAAAATCAGAAAAGATTAAAAGATGTTTTCCAAAAAAGTGTTTTAGTATTTAACAAATGGCCATAATTATGCTGAAGTTACAGAATTTAACCCACAGCATTCATTATTTCATCAATTATGTGAACCAGCAGTGCGCGCCTTCTTTGAAAAAAGTGTCTAGATAAAATCAGTTAAAAAATGTTCTTGAATGAGTATTGTGAAAAGGGTTATTTCATATAAGTTATAGTGTATTTTGCTAAAGATTCATTTTGTGAAAACCTAGCTTTAGCAACTCAAAAATTACTATTTACTGTACTTCTTTTCTTTAACTTAGATCTCTCTCTTTGGGTTCACAAAATATAAATTCTAAATCATCAACACTCCAACTTAGACTCAAAGTACAGTACAACTTCCCAAATTTAAAATGTATAAGCTGTTTCATAAGGAGTTTTTTTATTCCTTGGAATACCAATTTTTTTCTCTGTTAATCATAGGCATATAACCATTTAAAAATTATGGCAGAAGTCCATTGCAGAACAGATCCTATTGATTTATTTATTTTTCTTTTGTATTTTTTAGGATGTGGGTGGTTCTGGGATGTGAGTTTGACAACGAGAATCGACAGTGCAAGAGCACTAACAGTTTCCATGGATATCTGAGCCAGATCAACTGGTACAGGCGTTTACTGACATTTGTTACTGATATTCCACAAATCTTTGCCAATCCACAAATGATTTTTGATAGTGACATGTCCCAGGTCATTCTTGTTTGGAATGAGTACGTCCTCGAGAGTGGCGTTAGTCGTAGAATTCCATCTGAGGCTTTTGGAACCCCCTGCACAGTGCTGGGCCGCAATCCACCTTGCACACTCTACAGAGGTATTATAAACACTTTCCTTGTTTTGAATTCGTTAACAATATGTAAATTGATAAATTTGAAAATGAAACCTTGAATTATTTTCACAGTCTTTAATTTGTCTGATTGTAATGGACATGGGAATACAAATATCTAGTGTTCTCTGCACAAATTTAGGAGAATTATAAATATTCATAAGACAACATTGGTCATGCGTACTATGAATACAGCTTTAATCCAATTGGTGAACTGTTGATTCGGGGCTGAAGGTTATAAAGCTGAGATTGGAAACCAGTCTCAAATCTCAAGCATCTGATTGGCTGAAATGGCGACTGGTCAGATGCTTGAGATTTGAGACTGGTTTCCATGCTCAATTTTATAACCTTGGGCACATATCTGCCTGAACAGCCATGCATTCTGACTTCAGGATCAACATTGTTTGCTTTTTGATCAGAAAAGCAACTAGTGTAGATACTGGTCAGACTGCACAGATATGAAGGCTGATCTGGATCAACATAAATCATTAAGGGTTAAAGATTGAAAACTATAAATAAGGGATGTCAACGGATCCTGAATTTGGGATCAGGATATCCATTTAACGATCCGAACGGATATCCGGATATCCAAATATATTAAACACTTTGCTAATAGAAATATGTCGTTTCCATAGACATAAACGCTTGATAACTTTAATAATTTAATTAATTACGAACAAACAAGCATTGTATATTCTCAATGTTCTTTCTTTTTCAGTTGTTAAAAAAATATATCGAAAAAAGTTTGGAATTAAAATGATAAAAAGCTGTGTGAATGAACTATACATTTGCTTTTTTTTTTTCATCATTTTACTTCACAAAACGTCGCACAGCAAACTATAGAAAGGAAGGCATAACAAATAAATTTGTTTAGAATGTAGATATTAATAATTCTATATCGCAAGATCAAATAAAAATGAATTCATCAATAATTTAATAGATAGAAACAAACTGGCATAATTAAAAGTGAGAAATTGATTTATGACCGCTAAACCTGTTGTCTACAGAATTATAGCTCTCAATAAAACCGATCATAAAAATTAAAGATAATTTTCTTTACTCAAAATAGATAAACGTCCAACGTTGACTATTAATTAACAAGTTCTTATATATAATGTCATATTTTAACACATTTCTAAACTTGTGAAACCCAATTAACTGCGTGTCATCACCTCTCGATAATCCGTTTAACATGTTTAGGCTTAAATGCATACTGACATTGTAGAAAGAAAATTTAGCAAAATAAAAGTAATATAAAAAAATAAAGTTTTTATAAAGGAATATCCGGATGCCAAATTCAATCCAAATATCAGATGATGCCAACGGATATCCGGATATTCGGATATCTGTTGACATCCCTACTATAAATATATTAAATGAACAATTTGTTACAGGGAGCACAATGCCGGCGGCACAGAACTGTCCCAGTGATATACAGGTTTACTCAAAGGATCGAATCACCACGGTAACATGGACTCAACCATCATTTAGCAATCTTGGAGTCAACGGTTCTTTAATTCAACCCACCAATCAACCAGGTAAGTGAATTTGAATATAATATTTGATGTGTCAAAGGAAAAACTGTGTCTTCAACAACTTAAATAATTCTTTAAAACAAATGTGGTAGTTTCCATTTCACAATGTTATGTATTTTACTTGTTCATCATTTGCATGAATTTACAAGCTAAATTGGCAAACTCAGTCGTTGAACAGGGATGACTCACAAGTATTAACCCTTTCCTGTACAGACACACCTTTATTGCTAGGGCGAACAGTTTAGATCCAGATCAGCCGGCACATCTGTGCCGTCTGATCAGGATCTAAACTGTTCGCTTTTTGATTCATTAGGTTATTCCTGACCAAAATGGGACCAGTGCAGATCCTGATCAGACGGCGTGGATGTGCCGGCTGATCTGGATCTACACTGGTCGCACAAGCGTATAAATGCGTATATGTCAAGGAAAGGGTTATTCAAGAAAGTCTCTCACTTGCCAACAAAACAACCCTAAAAAGGGCAGAAAATAATTATGCAAACAATGGTCATAAAATTAATAATACTTTGGTATCATTTTATTTTGCATTGGCTAAATTTTTTTGTATTAAGCGCCCGGGCCAGTGCGCAAATTTAAAACCTAAGCTAAAATTTATCATGCAGTAGTGTTCCAGATATCAGAAACATGCTTATGTCCAAATAGACTATCTGTCATCTACCCTTTTATTTAGTAGCCCATGATTATTGCTATTTGATTTAAGCTTGAGGTATTAAATAAATGTATTAATAAAGTAAATAAAATTAATTATTATTTTAGACTTTCATTTGGAATATTTTGAATGTTACTGCAAAAGTGTAGCGACGATTAAGTCCATACATTTAGGTCAGGTCAAGATTTACTAAAAAGTATCTTTGTCAGCTTATTTAATATGCAGTCAAACCTGTATTAAACCTTTCCTCAATTGACTTACATTTATTGCATGGGCGAACAGTTTAGATCCAGATCTGTGCCATCTGATCAGGATCTAAACTGTTCACTTTTTGATTCATTAGGTTATTTCTGACCAAAATGCTACCAGTGCAGATCCTGATCAGCTGGTAGGCATGTGCCGGCTGATTTGGATCTACACTAGTCGCACATGCATAAAAATGCGTATATACGGAGCCACTCAAGAGAATGTCAAAAAAACACAGGTGGCTGTTTAAGACAGGTAAAAATTAGAACAAAATGTCAGTAGGGCTGTTTAAGACAAGTGGTAGCTAATTGCAGGTTGCTGCTAAGGCCGAGTCAACTTTATTTTGACACAATTTATATTTCTTGCATCCACATGTTACACGTTTTTGTTTAACCCTTTCCTCCATATATACGCATTTTTACGCATGTGTGACCAGTTTTGATTCAGATCAGCTGGCACATCGGTGCCGGCTGATCAGGATCCACACTGGTCACATTTTGGTCAGAAATAACCTAACAAATCAAAAAGCGAACAGCAGATCCTGGAGAACAGCTGATCTGGATCTAAACTGTTCACCCATGTAATTAAGGTGTCTCTATGGAGGAAAGGGTTAAATTTGAGTTCTATAAACAAAACGAAAAACATCCGAAAAGGAACAACATTTTAAATTTATAAACCCTTTTTTTTAATCATTATGAAAAATTTGTGTTTTCTTTTATTAGGAAGTACATACACATGGGGAATCTATGACATCACCTATGTTGGTGTTGACAGCAATAGAAATGCAGACTATTGTAACTTCAGACTTTATGTAAAACGTAAGTTTTAGATATTCTTAAACTTTGTTACTTTTAGCCGAGCCCGTCAGTGTTTCTGGTTTTGTTTTTATTTCAAATACAATCAAACCTTACTTTAAAGACCACTCAATGGAAATCCCAGAAGTTGACTTTGATGACTTTGAAGGCAGTGCCCAAGGTTATAAAGCTGAGCATGGAAACCAGTCTCAAATCTCAAGCATCTGATTAGCTGAAATGGCGACTGGTCGCTATTTCAGCCAATCAGATGCTTGAGATTTGAGACTGGTTTCCATGCTCAGTTTTATAACCTTGGGACCAGGGTGAACAGTGTTCATCAAATCAGACAGCACATCCGTGCCATATGATTACCCCGGTAATATCTACACTGTTGGCTTTTTGTTGAATTCTTAGGTTATTTCTGACCAGAATGCGACCAACTGGATGGAATGATCTATACTGGTTAATCTGGATCTACACAAATAAAAATGCATATATATGGAGGAAAAGACAACCTTTTGGACTGAAAAAACATGCTCTCAATAGAGGTGGTCTTAGTTTTTAGGGTAGAAAAAAGTTCAAAACTGTTAAAATGGACAATGAAATCATGATCTTATTTTCAAGGTCATTCTTATTTTGGGGTAGTCTTAATTAGAGTTTTTGATTAGGTTTTGCTGTATGTGTTAGGTTCAGTGTTGTGTTATTTTTGTCTCATTTTCTTTAGTAAATATTTTTTTTACTTTTTAGCTTCAGAATGTGAAAATCCACCAGACCCTTACAATGGACAACAGTCGTGTACCGTAGATTCATTATCAGGCCGGAAAGGATGCATGATCTCGTGCAAAACACCTACAACCTACATGGTTGACCGCACTCATCCTGACTTGTTTACCTGTGATCCTACAGGCAGCTGGAACTACGCCAAACAGTTCAGAAAATTCCGATACCCATCGTGTGGACGTAAGGCCCTAAATAATCACTGAAAATTCAATAGAAGCACAGGGTGACTTTGTAACCCCTTCAGTCAAGATTTGCCTTAATCACTTGGGTATCCAGCCCTTTCATTCATAATATGTTGTTGATTACTTGGACCACCAGGATAGGTAGATCCAGATCAACAGTCTGATCTAGATCTATATTGTTTGATTCTTGGATGCAAGTTATTCAATAAATTTAAAAGCAAACTATGATCTCTTGATCAGACTTAATGGATCTGCAGGCTGATCTGGATCTACTCAGATTGAAGATGGAATATGTGAAGTTGTTTCCATAGGGAAAAATCAACTATAACTGTAGGGTTTATCCATATTTCAGATCCCTTTTTTACCTGAATGGATTCAAATTGACTCTGGATTAAAAACAGTGCAGATCCTGATCAGATGGACAGATGTTTCAGCTGATCTGGATCTTCACTGTTCTGTAATGAGTAACAACCATAACCCATGGAATAAAGAGTTAAGCATGACTTCTCCTTTTAATTCAAGAAACAAATTTAGATTATTTATTCAATTGTTGAGTCTTATTTGAGAAACAATTATTTTCCATTTCAGTGATAAAACCGGATCCCAAGGTCAGAATATATATCAGAGTAAACTACCGCATTGATACATCTGCTTGCATTGCGGTAGACACCAACATAAAAGCTCGTATTAAGGAAGAGTTCATTAAATTAGTGCCAATCTTCCGAGCCAGCCAGCCAGCCACACTTTGCCAGCCAGCCGATTGTTCTAGCCTCAATATAACAACTACTTGCGGCAGTTTGACAGGTCGCAAAAAGCGTCAGACACCCATAAACTACGGAATGTTGGTGGACATTATTTTGAACTCTGTGGATGCAAAGTAAGTTTTTTTTACACATTTTGACAGGACCCAAGGTCATAAAACTGAATCAGGTAACCAGTCTCTAGCATCTGATTGGCTGAAAAAGCTACTGGTCGCCATTTCAGCCAGTTAGATGCTTGAGATTTGAGACTGGTCTACATTCTCAGTTTTCTGATCCTGAGCCCAGGTAATAAAGAGAGGGTTCATAGTTCTTTGAATTATTTTATTTATCAAAACAGAGCTTGTATTTCTTGAGATCTCTTTATTAAGATGTGTTTTATCACACAAAGGCTTGATTAGGTATTGTGATGGATCACACATTGGTGTGCTCTGGTGTGTGCATGAATGCATATATATAACCAGTTGACATTTAAACAAGTCAGATGCTTGAGATTTGAGACTGGTCTCCAATGTCATTTTTATGTTATTGGGCAGAAGCTGAATACTCAAGCTTTTGATTGGTCCATTTGGAGACTGGTCTCGATTTCATCCATTCAGAAGCCTGAGATTTAATACTGGTATCCACTCTTACAATTAAGTTCTTTGGTACTGATTAATGTTTGTGCCCTTTCCTGTATAGATACACCTTTATTGCTAGGGCGAACAGTTTAGATCCAGATCAGCCGGCACATCCGTGCCGTCTGATCAGGATCTATACTGTTTGCTTTTTGATTCATTAGGTTATTTATGACCCAAATGCGACCAGTGCAGATCCTGATCAGACGGCATGAATGTGCCGGCTGATCTGGATCTACACTGGTCGTAGATGCGTAAAAATGTGTATATATCGAGGAAAGTGTTAACGACTTATTTATGATTTATTCTTATTGTAGCACCGTGCTGGATGGAGAAACTATTTCTGCTGTTGACTTCCTGACGTACTTCATTCTTGGAGCAGATGTTCTTAACTTCAGCGTAAGTAATCAACTAGATTCTAGGTGTGGTGTAACATTTTAAAACATATGCTTCACCAAGTCTATTTTGTTTATGATGTCATTTATCAAGGCTTCATATAGTAATCAGTACTTGTTCTACTTGTTCTACAGTAAATTTCTTTGAGACAAATTTTCATGCAAAGCTGAATGACATTTTGAATGTATTTTTTTTGTATTATTTTTATTGAAAAAGCTTTCACAAGGTTAAATATCATTATGGTTTGATATTGTTCACTTTCCCTCTTAAATTATTCCTTTACTTCATATATAAATGTTTTAACTTCGATCAGCCAACTTATATATGCCATCTGATTGGGACCTGCAAATTAGGTCACTGCTGAGCCAGAAATAACCCAATTAATTTAAAAGCCAACTGTCCAGATCATGATCAGATGGCATGGATGTGCTGGCTGATCTGGATCTAAACTGTTTGCCCTACGATAAAAGGGGTATACACATATGATTTTACAATGTAGAGGAGTTGACTCCATTACAGGATACTATCCCTGGCGGTGCTATAGAGAAAGTAAACTTCCTTATACAAGCCACACCCATTTGTCCATTTGGAGAAGTCATTGTGAATGGCCAATGTGGTATGTACAATTATTTTGTTAAATGGAGCATGCCAAGGGAAAGTTGTCTTTACTGATATTTTGGACATTTTTTGTTGTTATTATTATTTGGTAAAACACTTAAAAAATTACCTACTATTTTCTCCCCCAAAAATATGTGATTTTTTAAACACATTTTGACTAAATACCGTTATTTTACCCACACAATGCATAATAAGCAATGTTGTTTTTGAGCACTTGTGAGCAGAAAGCACAGGGTTGAAGGTTATAAACCTGAGTTTGGAAACCAGTCTCAAATCTCAAGCATCTGATTGGCTGAAATGGCGACTGGTCGCCATTTCAGCCAATCAGATGCTTGAGATTTGAGACTGGTTTCCATGCTCAGTTTTATAACCTTGGGACCTGGATTGCAGTGTATGTACTGTTGTTCTCTTTACCTTGCAACAGTCCACCTTCACTCTTTTAACAATCAAAAGTTTTTCATATCCTGATGAACAAAAATTCTAATAATACAATCCTTATTTAAATCCATGGTTGATAAATGGAGGAGAATGTGAAACATTACAGAATACATATGGAATATTATAACAGTATGCATTCTGTAGGTTCGTATTATTCGAGTTGTGAAAAAAAAACACAACGGATTAACCCTGCAACGAGAAATAATACAAACCTACAGATTGCATAGTGTCATAATGTTCCTTTTATTATATACCCTTCTCACTCAAAACAAATTTAAATAAACAAAACAACAAAGTTTTAGTCAAGAATGTGGTTTACATAATAGGAGAAACAAAATACTAATGCGAGAGTAAATTTATGAATGGCATAGAAAATTTATTAATGGAATAAAACTATTGTAACGGTTGTAAAAGTGAGACGGAAATTTCCTATTTTTTGGAGTTCGTTATGTGCCGGAAAATTACGACAATATAGTGTGATGTAGTATATGACATCACATAGAACACAGGAAGCTGCAAAATAAAGAATTGGAAAACGGACATTGTCCAATACGGAATCACTAATCTGATAAGTTGTGTCATGTTTGCGGATTAATGCTGCACTATGCTGAAATCATTAATGGGTATATAATAAATAATTTTATAATAATACTGTCAGTACAATGCCTGTATTCTCTGTTTATAGTTGAATGTGGCCAAGGGAACTATTTCCGTTACAATGACAGCACAAATACGACGGCAGTGTGTGATGATTGTCCACTGGGAACTTACCAGGATCTAGCCAAACAGACCATGTGTAACAATTGCAGTGCTGGTCTTACCACAGAAATGACTGGAGAGTATGACCCTAACATGTGCAAAAGTAAGTTTCTATATTGTTTTAAATAATCACATTTCTATTTAAACTCTAGACTTGAGTCATAATTATAATGTTACACTCGTTTGAGAGCTGTTCCCTTTCGGCAGCATATGTCATCACATTAACCCTTTACTACATATTTATTGCATGTGTTAACAGTATAGATCCAGATCAGCCAGCACATATCTGCCATCTGTTCAGGATCTACACTTTTCACTTCTTTTTCAGGAATAACATAATGAATCAAAAACTGAACAGTGTTGATCCAGATCAGATGGCATGGATGTGCTGGTTGTTCTGGATCTGCACTGTTTGCACACGGATAACAGCCATATTCCAAGGGTTAAGAAAAGATGCTAAAGTGAAAAAAATTACTATGGTATCATAATTTTGCAGGTATCTTATTTCAAACAGAAAGCATAAAGAAAATATCCCTTTCCTCCATACATACACATTTTTACGCATGAGTGACCTGTGTAGATCCAGATCAGCAGGCACATCCATGCCATCTGATCAGATTCTGTACTGGTTGCATTTTGGTGAGAAATAACCTAATGAATCAAAAAGTGAACAGTTTAGATCCTGATCAGACAGCACAGATGTGCCAGCTGATCTGGATCTAAACTGTTTGCCCACGCAATAAAGGTGTATCTATGGAGGAAAGGGATATTTGGGGTGCATAATTTGCGCTTTGTATTGTAAAATGATTATATATGCCATAGTTTGATTTTGCTGGAGTTTTAATTTCACACAGTTTTTCTAGCATGAATCCATGAATAGTAAGTAAATCCGAGTGAAATAAATAAATATTACAATACTGTAACACTGTTGTATTTTCACAGAGAAATGCCCAGTTGGACAATACTTTGACTATACAGTCAACGATTGTGTACCTTGCCCTCTGGGATATTACCAGGACCAGATCGGGCAGTTCCGGTGTAAATTCTGTGGCGCTGGTTTCACAACTGAGTTTACTGGAACCAACTCTAGCTCCCTCTGCTCACGTAAGAATGAATATTGCTGTGAAAGCATAGAAGTTGGATGTGGTTTTTAATAAAAAAAACAGATACATGATCTTGTAAGCTCAACTACTAAAAAAAATAGGGGAGTTATCCTACTTTACCCTTGTTGGCCATAGTGGTTGTTCTTTTAATCTCTGTATTGCATTTTGTTATGAATGAATCGAATAGTCAAGCGCGCTGTCTTCACAAACAGCTCTTGTTTATTATATTCCACAAAATGTCTTATGCCATTTTTAATATTTACAAGAATAGATGTAAAAAGAATGTTAAACCCTTTCCTCCATATATATACATTTTTACGCATATGTGACCAGTGTAGATCCAGATCAGCCGGCACAGTCTGATCACAATTTGCATTTTGGTTAGAGATAACCTAACAAATCAAAAAGTGAACAGTTTAGATCCTGATCAGATGGCACAGATGTGCGGGCTGATCTTTATCTAAACTGTTCACCCTAGCAATGAAGGTGTATCTATCTATGGAAGAAAGGGTTAATTAGTTTTATTGAAAAGATTTTGCAGAAGTTTAAGTCCATTTATATTCTGCTTTCAACTTTTTTTGAAATGTTTCAGTAAAATAAATGTGTTAATTCACTCAATTGTGAAATCACCAGATTGTTATAGCAAATTCACTGATTTATTCATTATAAAAGTTGTATCTTTGTAATAAAGGGTTCAAGCAAAAAATATGTACATGCCCAATAGTGGGAATAATTGCTTGTTATTAACCATTTACTCTATTACACAGGTTTTATGGCATGCATGAACATTGAAGATTCAGATCAGATGGCACATCCATGTGCATCTGATTGGTATCTACTACACTGTTCACTTTTTATTCAAAACTAACCTAAATAATTGAATAAAAAAAGCTAACAGTGTAGATCCTTATCAGATGGCATGGATGTGCCAACTGTTCACTCATGAATAATGGCACTTTCCAATGGAATAAAGGGGGAAAGTTAGTTATTCAGCAACTTAATGGTTTCTTTCCTTTTTAGCTTCATGCCCAAGTGGTTACCAGCTCAATGGTGTTGGAAATTGTGTGCCATGTCCGATTGGTCAGTACAGGAATGCTACAGAAACCAGTACATGTGTCACCTGTCCAACTGGCTACATTACACTGACCAACGCCACTAAATCCAGAGCCGGTTGTGATGTCAGTATGTATTCTGTTTACTTAAAGCTGCCTATTCACAATTCAGGGTGGAATAATTCAATGTCTCATTTGTGGTTATTATTTATCATACTACTATATATAAAGCCTACTTATGATTGAAAAGGAGCAAATAGGGTTCCTTTTGTATATCCATAGGCTCATAGGTTCGCTATGAAAATTTAATATCGGCAATAAATTTTCTTTTTTTTTTAGATTTCTTTATCAAATATTCAAATTATATTGCTTATGACAACACATTTGTGATGATGCCAAATCTTTTTGTCAAGGTCACATTTAATTGACTTATGCCCCATTTTGTAATTAGAATTTGAGGGGTGAAGGGAGACTTATGCCCCGTTTGTAGATTTTTTGGGGTGTGGGGAGGGTGAATTTTCTTAAAATGTAATCAACATGTGTTAAAAAATACCCTAGCATAATATTTAAAAAAAAGATAGACAGTTCTTTAAACTTTCCAAAAAATAACAACTTAAAGTAGTACAGAAAAATGAAGAAATGGTTTTGTGACATTGCTTATTTTTATTGTAGCTTGGAATAGCAGTTGTTGCATTAAACCCTGGAGATGATACTTTGACTTGAAATTTTCAAAAAGCCTTACTTTGACCTTGTAATTTCAGGTGAAGTCATTTTATTTTCTCAAATTTTGAGTATTTTTGCAGAATCCCCTAAAATTGATCAAATTGATCTTTGAGATTCACAAGCAAAGAGGAACCCTGGCATAAATAGCTTATCTTAAATTTATCCTAATACATGTACTGTTTTAGTTGCCTGTAGTCCAGGGACATACAGAGATGTTACCCTCAATAATTGTCAGCGCTGTCCCTTGAACACGTACCAGCCTGACAAATGGCAGACTTCCTGTATATCGTGCGGTGATCCAAATCGATACAGAACTGCTAGCGAAGGCTCTGAGTTACAGTCACAATGTTTGTGTAAGTATCATTAACCCTTTCCTGGATATATAAGCATTTTTACGCGTGTGCGACCAGTGTAGATCCAGATCAGCTGGCACATCCGTGCCGTCTGATCAGGATCTAAACTGGTCGCATTTTGGTCAGAAATAACCTAATGAATCAAAAAGTGAACAGTTTAGATCCTGATCAGACGGCACGGATGTGCCGGCTGATCTGGATCTAAACTGTTCGCCCTAGCAATAAAGGTAAAGGTACGGGAAAGGGTTAAAGGGGACTGCAAGACAATTTAACCCTTTCCTCCATATGTATGCTATTTATCAAATGGGTGACCAAGTTAGACCCAAATAGGCCGGCACTTTGTGCCATCTGATCAGGATCTGCACTATTAGCTACTTTATCTGTTAGGTTATTTCTGCCAAAATGTGAACAGTGCAGAATCTTGATCAGATGGCACAGACGTGTTTGCTGATCAGGATCTTCTCCTCTTCCACACCAGAAAAGCAATAGATATGGAGGAAAAGGTTTAATTTTATCTGATTGTAAAGATCTACAAATTGTATACAAATCAGTAATAGAATATTGAAAATCAGATTCTAAATAACTTAACTACAGCTAAATTATTGTTTCTTGAGGCATTCGTTTTCAGTAGTGACAAGTGACATAATCGATTACTGCCAAGGTAAATTGTTGATGTCACTGTTCACCTAAAAATGTCAACCAACATACAGGCTTATAAAATGATCTTTTTCAAATATGACACCACATACAATTGAAAAAGTGGTTACTGCCTTGGACAGTCAGTGGCACAACAACACAGTCTCGTGATGTTTATTGAAACACAAAAGCATGGGGGAGGGGGGGGGGAGGGGGGGCAAGAATTAGTTCTATTGTATTTATATTTTAACCCTTTCCTCCATAGATACACCTTAATTGCGAAGGCAAACAGTTTAGATCCAGATCAGCCGGCACATCTGTGTCGTCTAATCAGGATCTGCACTGGTCGCATTTTGGTCAGAGATAACCTAACAAATCAATAAGTGAACAGTTTAGATCCTCATCAGATGGCACCAATGTGCCGGCAGATCTGGATCTAAACTGTTCGCCCATGCAAATAAGGTATTTCTTTGGAGGAAAGGGTTAAGGCACATTGTCCAATTATGGTATAATTCCACTGGAGTGGAATTTCATGTATTTGACCTAACATGAAATACACAATAGTTAAATGTATGCAAAATAAAATGATACACGTTTTTGTGTCGCCCTTTCGAAGAAAAGGTGATACATAGGGATTGCTTTGTCCGTTCTCCGGTCCGTCATAAATTCTTAACGTTTTTTTTAATGGCTTTTACCTTGCCATTTCTTAATATTTCTTCATCAAACTTTAAAATTATATTGCTTATGACAACACGCTCATGATGATGTCAAATTCTTTTGGTCTAGGTCACATTTGATGGAGTTATGCCCCTTTTTGTACTTGCATTTTTATTCTGACAAAGCCCCAGATAGCGACACAAGTGTTCAACTGAACACCTGTTTAGTTGTAACATACTGGACTTGTCTCTATTTCAGATTATTGTCCGTCCAGCTATCAGGTAAATCAGACCAACACGGTCTTTTGTTGTTGATGTTGTTGATAACATATTTTAATTCTCACTTTTTCAGATTATTGTCCATCCGGCTATCAGGTCAATCTCCTCAACACGGTCTATTCGTGTCAGATCTGTGCCGTAGGCTATTACAAGGACAACACGCTTGACATCCAAGGAATGTGTATGGCTTGTCCCGTAAACTTGAGGACTGCTGGAGAGGGTGCCACATCAGCATCCCAGTGCACAATTTGTATGTGAAATTTATGTTTTAAGAAAAAAAGAATCAAGTATTTGGTCAGTTCGATTTACTTAGGATTATTTCATCTGATTTGTTTACAAGTGTTTACAATAAGGTACTTAATAATTTTGAATACTGATTTTGTTGAATTGATGAATGAAATGAATGTTATTGTTTATTTTATGATACCAACAAGAAAGTACAAAAATGGTATAATTGTTTCTTATTTTAACCCTGTCCTCCATATATACGCATTTTTACACATGTGCGACCAGTGTAGATCCAGATCAGCCAGCACATCCGTGCCCTCTGATCAGGATCTGCACTGGTCACATTTTGGTAAAAAATAACCTAATGAATCAAAAAGCGAACAGTTTAGATTCTGATCAGACGTGTAGTACTGATGTGCCGGCTGATCTGGATCTAAACTGTTCCCCAATGAAATAAAGGTGTATCTATAGAGGAAAGGGTTAATGGTACTAATAACATTTCTGCACTTATGTGATAATATTAATGTACTGTAGAACTGGTTTTATTCGCATTAGATTTATTTTGGCAAATATTCGGGAATCGCTTAGCTAGCAAATTCACGAATACTGCGAACATATAATGAGTTTTCATATATCCAAAAGTAAGTTTATCCAAAAATAGACGACTTTAAATAGAACTTTTAATCATTTTAAACGCCATGTATAATAACTTTTTGGCCACCATTCATTTATTTGATTTAATTATTCAGATATATTTGGAATACAAAACATAAACGACTGGCGACATCGCGAATTCATAAATATGCAAATAAAAAAAACAACTGATTTTTGACAAAAATCGCGAAAATTTGGCCTCGCGAAACTAAAGTGTTTTAAAGCATCTTTGTATGGTCCAATTTTTCACATTGAACTATGAATGTACTTTTTGTAATTATCAATATTCAGACCTATACACATAATCAGTAATTTACCTTTTTCAATTACAGCACATAATAGTAAAGCCAAATTTATTATTTTCAAGATGACATTGCACTTTATGTATTTAGGTAAAGACTTTGGTTAAAAGTTTACAGTTTTGTTGTCTTTATTTAATCAGATAAATGTCCAGTTGGTAGCAAGGCAAATGCTGGTAATACAGGTTGCGAGTTATGTCCTCTCGGCACATATCAGAATGTTGCCTACAGCACTGATTGCAAGACATGTGCCACTGGCTTTAGTACCAGACAAACTGGATCTAATTCATCATCCCAGTGTGAAGGTAGGTCATTATTTTCTTGGTTTTCAATCCAAACTCCCAAAACTGAGAAAGCTATTTTGAGACAGTTTCAAGTATTGAAGAGCTGGGCTCATAATTGTTACACTGAGAATGGAGGCCAGTCCGAGTGTCTAAAGCCGGGCTAAAGACCATCACACTGAGAATGGAGGCCAGTCCGAGTGTCAAAAGCCAGGCTAAAGACCATCACACTGAGTATGGAGGTCAGTCCTGTAAATAATCCGGGCTAAAGACCATGAGACTGAGTATGGAGGCCAGTCCTGAATGTCAAAACGCTGGGCTAAAGACCATGACACTGAGTATGGAGGCCAGTCCATAGTGTCAAAAAGCTGGGCTAAAGACCATGACACTGAGTATGGAGGCCAGTCCATATTGTCAAAATCTAGGCGTAAGACTATGATACTGAGTATGAAGGCCAGTCCTGAGTGTCAAAAAGCCTGACTTAAGACCATGACACTGAGTATAGAGGTCAGTCCTGAGTGTTAAAAAGCCTGGCTTAAGACCATGATACTGAGTATGGAGGCCAGTCCATAGTGTCAAAAAGCCAGGCTAAAGTCCATGACACTGAGTATGGACTTTTATTGCATTTTAGCTAGTGGTAGCAGTAGTTATTTCAAATGTAAGGGGAAGTAACCACTGCCAGGATCTGACGTATTAGCTTGTTGTAGCAGTAATTTTAACTGTCAAGGGAAGTAACCAATGCCGGGATCTGAAATATGAGCTTTTGGTAGTAGCTATTTCAAATGTAAAGGGAAGTAACCACTGCTGGGATCTGAAGTATTAGCTTGTGGTAGTAGCTATTTCAAATGTAAAGGGAAGTAACCACTGCGGGGATCTGAAGTATTAGCTTGTGGTAGTAGCTATTTCAAATGTAAAGGGAAGTAACCACTGCGGGGATCTGAAGTATCATCATTATTTTCTTTCAGTGTACTGCCCATCTGGCCAGGAAAAGAACAGTGTTGGAAACTGTGTGTCATGTCTGAAAGGATACTATAAGAACAATGCAGATGGTCTGTTTGGGACGTGTCAGCCTTGCGATTCCCTGTACACAACATCTGGGTCAGGTTCTACCAATGTTAATCAGTGTAATATAAGTAAGTATCTTTAGCCTTTAATTTCATGGTCTGTTTGGGATGTGTCAGCCTTGCAGTCCCCTGTACACAACATCTGGGTCTGGTTCTACCAATGCTAAACGGTGTAATATAAGTAAGTATTGTAACAACTTAAACAGTTTATTCATATGGCTTGTATTAATCCAGAAACAACCAGTGTAGATTGCACACTCAGGCGTGTAGTTGCCTATACTCGATTATGCAGCTGAATCTACATAACTTCTAAGAATGCTCAATATGCACCAAAAAGGCCCATTGTTTTCAAAGCTTTTCGTGAGTGGCATACCCGAGCACACTAATGATTCCATTTGAATAGATGGTTAACTATGGCCCTGACACTTTGATGGTCTGAGTTTCTTTGTTTTTAAAGCATGTGATAACAAGAATTCTTAACTGTCTGTCATGTTACATTAATATATAAATCTTTAAAACTCATTATTAATCTTGGCAGATGCTCGCTTAATCATTATTTTTTGTTTTACATTATGACAACTTGTGCAAAATCCTATATATCAGTTTAATTTTCATGAAAACAGTCAGAGACAAACAATGACACATGTTACCCTTGATTTAAATCATACTTTAAAATCTCATCCCATGTAAAGTAATTCCTGATACCTTAAGTATGCAAACCTAAAGGACTGTTGATAAAATTAGCATACAAAACTTTTTTTTTCTTATTAATTAAGGAACATGTCCTGCTGGCTACAAGAGGAACGCAGATGACTCCGGCTGTGACCCTTGCCCCCTGGGTACCTACCAGCCAGATTCTTATCAGACGACTTGCCTCAACTGTCCAACCTCAACCAGTACCAGAAGTACCAACTCTACCAGCAGCACGCAGTGTGAAAGTAAGTACCAACTCTACCAGCAGCATGCAGTGTGAAAGTAAGTACCAAATCTACCAGCAGCACGCAGTGTGAAAGTTAGTACCAACTCTACCAGCAGCATGCAGTGTGAAAGTAAGTACCAACTCTACCAGCAGCACGCAGTGTGAAAGTAAGTACCAACTCTACCAGCATCATGCAGTGTGAAAGTAAGTACCAACTCTACCAGCAGCATGCAGAGTGAAAGTAAATACCAACTCTACCAGCAGCACGCAGTGTGAAAGTAAGTACCAACTCTACCAGCACCACTCAGTGTGAAAGTAAGTACCAACTCTACCAGCAGCACGCAGTGTGAAAGTAAGTACCAACTCTACCAGCAGCATGCAGTGTGAAAGTAAGTACCAACTCTACCAGCAGCACGCAGTGTGAAAGTAAGTACCAACTCTACCAGCAGCACGCAGTGTGAAAGTAAGTACCAACTCTACCAGCAGCACGCAGTGTGAAAGTAAGTACCAACTCTACCAGCAGCACGCAGTGTGAAAGTAAGTACCAACTCTACCAGCAGCACTCAGTGTGAAAGTAAGTACCAACTCTACCAGCAGCACGCAGTGTGAAAGTAAGTACCAACTCTACCAGCAGCACGCAGTGTGAAAGTAAGTACCAACTCTACCAGCAGCACGCAGTGTGAAAGTAAGTACCAACTCTACCAGCAGCACTCAGTGTGAAAGTAAGTACCAACTCTACCAGCAGCACGCAGTGTGAAAGTAAGTACCAACTCTACCAGCAGCACGCAGTGTGAAAGTAAGTACCAACTCTACCAGCAGCACGCAGTGTGAAAGTAAGTACCAACTCTACCAGCAGCACGCAGTGTGAAAGTAAGTACCAACTCTACCAGCAGCACTCAGTGTGAAAGTAAGTACCAACTCTACCAGCAGCACTCAGTGTGAAAGTAAGTACCAACTCTACCAGCAGCACTCAGTGTGAAAGTAAGTACCAACTCTACCAGCAGCACGCAGTGTGAAAGTAAGTACCAACTCTACCAGCAGCACGCAGTGTGAAAGTAAGTACCAACTCTACCAGCAGCACGCAGTGTGAAAGTAAGTACCAACTCTACCAGCAGCACGCAGTGTGAAAGTAAGTACCAACTCTACCAGCAGCACGCAGTGTGAAAGTAAGTACCAACTCTACCAGCAGCACGCAGTGTGAAAGTAAGGCACTTCATTTATGTTTCATACTGGTTTAACCCTTACTCCATACATGTATATAAATTGTACGGGTTTTATTGCATGTGCGAACAGTTTAGATCCAGATCAGCTGGTACATCTTTGTTGTTTATTCAGGATCTATACAGTTTGCTTTTTGGTAATGTTGTAGTGAATCAAAAGCAAACAGCATTATGGGTGAAAATAATTGCTTCTTATTCACTTTGTTTTTAATCTGTTCACTTTTTGGTAATAAAGCTATGAATTTAAAGCAAAACAACATAGTGGGTAAAAAATTATAATTGCTTTTTATTTACTTGTTGTTTTATTCTGTTTATAGAAAACTTAAAGCTCATTCTTCATAATTTGACTCATTATATTTCTAGGTTATTGTAACTCTCATTTATATTTCTAGGTTATTGTAACTCTGGTTTTGAGAAGACATCAACAGGTTGTGTTGCATGTGCTATTGGATATTACAAAGACAATGCCAATGGCCTATTCTCCATGTGTCAGCTTTGCCCTATCGACAAAATCACTTCCGGCATGAATTCAACATCTCTCAGTCAATGCACTGTTGGTAAGGCTCTTTCCTTGTCATATATATTTGATGCATCATGAAAAATTGGGGCCAAATGTTTATGCCACTGGGGTAGACCCATACAGCCTGTGTATATTTACAGTCTGATCAGGGTATGATCTGTTAGCCATTCAGTCAGAGATGCAATGTTAATGCATCTTAAAAGAACATTTTAACGATATACTTAATAGTATATGGTATTTATCACATCGGCAACCTGTGTGTATATAAATTGTAGACCATTTTGCACATCTGTGCTGTCTAATCAGGATCTACACTGTTAGCACAACCTTTAACACATTTGTGACCAGTGTAAGCAAAGCAAATAACTTTTCATGTTTGTTAACCCTTTCCCGTACAGATACACCTTTATTGCTAGGACGAACAGTTTAGATCCAGATCAGCCGGCACATCTGTGCCATCTGATCTGGATCTAAACTGTTTGCTTTTTTATTTGTTAGGTTATTTCTGACCAAAATGCGACCAGTGCAGATCCTGATCAGACGGCACGGATCCGTGCCATCTGATCAGGATCTGCACTGGTCGCACATGCGTAAAAATGCGTATCTATCCAGGAATGGGTTAACTGTAGGCTTAGCACTACTTTGTCACATTTTTGACCAGTGAAGGCTAAGAGCATCATTTGTCACATGTGACCAGCATAGGCTAAGCACATCATTTGTAACCAATGTAGGCTAAGCAAATTAATTAGTCACATTTGTGACCAATGTAGGCTAACACAACATTTGTCATGTTTGTTTACAGTGTCGGCATAGTACTGCATTTTTCACAGTTTTATGACCAGTGAACACTAAGCACGTTGTCACATTTGAGATCAGTGTAGGGTTCGCACATCATTTGTTACCAGTGTAGGCTAAGCGCACTATTTGTAACCTGTGTAAACTAAGCACGTTATTTGACACAGTTATGACCAGTGTTACGGCTAAGCATATGAATTAGTGTCATAAATTAATACTTGAACTATTTTTAGTGCTTCCACAGTATCGGAAAGGGCAATAACCTTAATTGTTCCAAATCATTTTTGTTTTTCATAGCTATATTGCATAATGATATCTTTGTCTTTTGTCTAACAGCTAACTGCAGTGCAGGAACATATCGACAGATATCGGACAACACTTGTCAGCAGTGCGCTAAGGGATACTACCAACCAACTAAGTGGTTGACATCATGCATTCAGTGCGGACCTGACAAAACAACAGAGCTTCCTGGATCAACGAACATTACTGATTGTATTTGTAAGTGTCTTTAACCCTTTCCTCCATAGGCACACCTTTATTGCAAGGGCGAACAATTTAGATCCAGATCAGCCAGCACATCTGTGCCATCTGATCAGGATCTAAACTGTTCGCTTTTTGATTTGTTATGTTATTTCCTACCAGAATGCGACCAGTGCAGATCCTGATCAAATGGCACGGATGTGCCGGCTGATCTGGATCTACACTGGTCACACATGCTTAAAAATGCGTATTTATGGAGGAAAGGTTTAAAACTGTCTGGTGTCAGGACAAGCACTAATTATTACAGGATTTCAGTGGCATATCTGCTATTTTGCACTGTGCACTCAGGCATAAAATTCTTTATTGGAATCAAATAATATTAGGGCCTGAAAATAAATAAAAACTGAGAGGTAATGGGTTTTCAATAACATATGAATAAAAAATGTTTCTGTTCAAATATGTTTGTCTCTTTTGTGAAAAAATGTCTAAGAGACTTGACCAGCTGTATAGGCTACTGCCTCTTTGAACTTCTTACACTTTGAAATTGTCTAGCTATGCCCCAGGATGCTGCAGTTTCCTTTCAATTAAAAGAGTTTGAATATCTAGAAAATATATATAATAAACTGTTGTTGTTTTTGTCTTCAGTGGAGTGTCGTCCAGGCTATGAGGATATTGGTGGCACATGCCAGATGTGCGCTCGTGGTTTCTACAAGGTGGAGTCTGCTGCAGCACGCTGCAAGATCTGTCCCACAGGATATACAACCAATGGAACTGGATCCACCGATCCGGCACAGTGTTCCATACGTATGTTACATTTCTTGCAACAATATGTCATTAAGAATGTTTTGTTTTTTTTTTGCTGTTGCTGTTTTTGCAAAAATTCTCCAATAATATAACAATAACTTGTAACTATTAATAAAAGATAATTTTGTTGCAAACTGTGTTAAAAAACAACAACAATAAACTACTTTTTAGAAAAATTGATGAAACCATAATGCGGTCTGATCAATTTTATTTTGTTGTTAGAAGGTATGGCGTAGAAATTTAAAGTGCTATGATTTGATTAAAACTTCAAAATATATTTCTATAAGAAAAGAGGTTGTTTCCAATTGCTTGTTATTCAGAATAAATACCTATGAAAGTTTTTTAGTTCTTGCTTTCTGTGTGATGAATATAAAATTAGGTCTAACTACACTGATTTTATTTTATGTTTGAATTTTTAAGTTTCATATAGAATATGTTTGTGGAAATTTGTACATGGTATTATGAATGCTTGCATATCAAGTTTACATATAATTATGTTTATAGGTATTAATTATTGCAGATACATGTAATGTGTACATATATTTTATTAATTATGGCTGCATGTTTATTTTCAGATAAATTTTGTTTATGTTTATATAAAAGCTAAATGTAAAGATTTACATAAATTATGCTCATGTTTAATATTACATCTACATGTCAAGTTTGACATAATATGTATCTACATGTAAAGTTTACCTAAATTTTGTTTCTGGTATTTAATCAAACAGTTACATGTAAAGTTTTACACAAATTATGTTAATGATAATTAACATTACATCTACTAATGGTAATTAACATTACATCTACATTTGCAGTTTTACCTAAATTATTTTTACATGTATGTAAATGTATATTACAGCTGCCTGTCAAGTTGGATACTATTTGGACCGTGCAGCCAATCAGTGCAAAATGTGCGGTTATGATACGTACCAGGATCAAATCTGGCAGGAGCAATGCAAGGCGTGTCCTTCTTCTAGTCCCGTCACCTTACAGATGGGTTCTACAGCCATCACTAATTGTGTCTGTAAGTCATTAAATGTCGATGCATTTATATTAACTTTTATTGACATTTTTTTTTCAATATATTTGGAAAGAACTTACAATTATCTGTTATTTTCTCATAAATGAAGATTTAGTTACACAGTTTTTCAACACAATGTAATTTTTGACATGAAATGCATACTAAGAAATGTTGCTGCTCAACTTCATGATGTCATTTCAAGAAGTGACATCAATTATCTGAAGGCACCTTTACCTGTGATGCGTTCCAATTGCTGTTTTATTTGTAGCTTAGCCCTTTTACTCCATTGATTTGACTTATCACATGTGTGACTAGTGTAGATCCAGATCTGTGTTGTATGACCTGCAGGGCCCAAGATAATAAAACAAAGTTTTGAGATCAGTTTCAAATCTCAAGGATCTGATTGGCTGAAATGGCGACTGGTCGCCATTTCAGCCAATCAGATGCTTGAGATTTGAGACTGATCTCCAGATTTAGTATAATGATCTTGGGCACCGGATCTATACTGTTCACTTCTGAAATCAAAATGAATGAATTATGTAAAAGCAAACAGTGGGATCCTGATAATATGGAATAGAAGTGCCAGCTGATCTGTACCCAAGGTTATAAAACTGAGCATGGAAACCGGTCTCAAATCTCAAGCATCTGATTGGCTGAAATGGCGACCAGTCGCCATTACAGCCAATCAGATGCTTGAGATTTGAGACTGGTTTCCAAACTCACCTTTATAACCTTGGAGCCAGGATCAACATTTGTTGCCCCTGCAAGAAAAGTCATATCCCACAGAGGAAATATTAAGAAAGGACTCGGCATCTGTCACTTGGAGCAATGTTGTTGTTTTTTTCCAGTGAACTGTTCCTCAGGACTGCAGTACAATGCTGGTACGATGGACTGTACATTCTGTGCCATTGGTTACTATAGAAACAGCAACATTCGTACACAAACTAGCTGTCAGATGTGTAGTATCGATAAAATCACATCTGGAACCGGGGCAAGGGATGTTTCTGAATGTGTGATAGGTAAGTCATGTGTAATTTCTGAATGTGTGATAGGTAAGTTATGTGTAATTTCTGAATGTGTGATAGGTAAGTCATGTCTAATTTCTGAATGTGTGATAGGTAAGTTATGTGTAATTTCTGAATGTGTGATAGGTAAGTCATGTCTAATTTCTGAATGTGTGATAGGTAAGTCATGTCTAATTTCTGAATGTTTGGCAGGTAAGTTATGTTTACTTTTCTGTATAATGGGTATGTTAGGTCATCTTATTCAGGAAGTGATCCTGATGTGCTGATGTGAGTTCTGTGTAAAATGACACATTTATATAATTGATAATATATGGAGTATGCATGGTTATGAAATTTAAATTTAGCTTTTCTGTAGGATTTATGAGCACAGTAACTAGGAATGTCAAATTAATTTTGATATAGCAGAGATAATGACTGACTACATATACTATTATATGCTAGCCCTGACTTTGATCCAAATCATTGATTGTATTATTCAAGCAGTATCATCTAACTGCTTTTATAAAACCTGTTGTTTCCATAGCCCCTGACTTAGATCTAACCCAATTGATTGTATTATTCAAACAATATGATCTAACTGCTTTTAAAAAACTTTGTTTTGTTCCCACAGCCCCTGACTTTAACTCAAATGATTGAATTATTCAAACAGTATGATATAACTGCTTTAATAAAACTTGTGTTTGTTTCCACAGCCCCTGACTTTGATCTTACCCTATTGATTGTATTATTCAAACCGTATGATATAACTGCTTAAAAACAACTTGTTATGTTTCCTCAGCCCCTGACATGCTTGGGTCTAACTCCATTGATTGTAGTAATCAAACAGTATAACTGCTTAAATACAACTTGTTTTGTTTCCACAGCCCCTGACTTGCTCGGGTCTAACCCCATTGATTGTAGTAAACAGTATAACTGCTTAAATACAACTTGTTATGTTTCCACAGCTCCTGACTTCAGTCTAACCCCATTGATTGTAGTAATCAAGCAGTATGATCTAACTGCTTTAATAAAACTTATATGTTCTAGCCCTGACTTGGGTCTAACCTCATTGATTGCAGTAATCAAACAGTATAATCTAACTGGTTTAATAAATCTTGTTTTGTTTCCACAGCCAACTGCACAGATCCTGGTTACTATAGAGATTCCAACACTAACACATGCAAGAAGTGCCCTATTGGAACATACAATTCCCAGAAATGGGTTCTGTCATGTACACAGTGCCCGATTGGTAACTCTACTAGGCAGGAGGGATCTGTCAACATCACAGATTGTAGATGTAAGTCATATATTAAGGCTCCGAAGTGTGTTAACTTTTGGTACAAAAGTACTTGATAATTCTAATAAACTAAAATCCTGTAAGGCATGATTAACTGTTTAAAAATTTAGAGATTTCTTATTGAAAATCTAAAGTGAAACCATAAATAAATGAAAAGACATTGAAACTTGCCTCATGTAGCAAATTTGGATAGTGAAACCATTAATCATATACTCTATATATATATATATGGGTTTTACTGCAGATTAGATCCAGATCAGATGGGTCCACACTGGTTGCTTCCTAGTCAGAAATTACTTAATGAATCTAAAGTGAACAGTGTAGAACCTGATCAGACAGCACAAATGTGCCAGCTGATCTTGATCTACACCGTAAGCATATGGGTCAACAGCTTTATTAACCCAAGTGGTCAATGGTTAATAACAGCAAATATTGAAAATACAAGATCCTTTTAGCACCTGTTGGCACCCATGTTAAAAAATAGGACTGAGTCAGCTTAGATATATAGACGGATGGATGCTTCACATTAAATGTGTGGGTAAATGTTTAAAATAGATTTACATATTTCAGCAACATGTCCCCTTGGTCAGATAGTTGGACCAAACAACCAGTGTGAACTGTGTCCACGTGGTTACTACAGAAGTGACCCTCTAGCGGAGACCTGTACAAAGTGTCCGAATGGCCTACTTACAGCCAGTACAGGAGCAGATAACTCTGCAGCGTGCAGTATCAGTGAGTAGTAATTACTAAACCTTACACTGTGTGGGGTAGTGCTATAATCCCACGGGTAATAGTGTAGATCTAGATCACCCTGCAAATCCTTGCAGTCAGATGTAGATGTATACTGTTAGCTTTTTGGTAAAGAAATAGCCTAACAAATCTAAATTTAACTATAAACACCAGTCAAATATGTTACATAAGCTTTATCTATGGGTGTCCACAGTGATGTCCGCTCAATAATTTAAACAGTTGTTGGCAAATCTTCTTGAAACTTGGGGGGGAAAATGTTTATTGGCATAATATCTGGGACAGGTTTGATAACCAGCCAAATTACTTCAGCCACTTCAGAGTAATGACCCTTTATTGGTACTTAAAAAATGGCAAATTCTTTGATGGGGGTATTTTGTGGCACTTTGGCAATCTTGTTTGAATGCTTGCTGGGGTCTCCCTCAGATTCAAATGATTTCTTGTCAGACATATCCCACAAATTTATTGAAGGTACCATGTGATGAACATCTGCTTAACCCTTTACTTGATATATAGGCATTTTCACGCATGTGCGACCAGTGTAGATCCAGATCAGCTGGCACATCCGTGCCGTCTGATCAGGATCTGCATTGGTCGCATTTTTGTCAGAAATAACCTAATGAATAAAAAAACGAACAGTTTAGATCCTGATCAGAATATCTGCATGCTGTTTGATCAGGATCTGCACTGTTCGCTTTTTGATTTATTCGGTCATTTGTTTTTATAGCAAACATCACAGATCCTGATCAGATGGCAGACATGTGCCAGCAGATCTGGATCTACACTGTTTGCCCATGCCATAAAGGCATATCTATAGAATAGAGGGTTAAGACCCAACAATTACCTTTCATCTATCTCTTTCACAGTTATAATTTACCTACAATTGCTAGAGACATGTAGCTTTTGTTGAAAGTTGTTTGTAGAGGGATATGCTAGTCCTGAACAATAATGGTATGCATACCAACATGATACTCAGTGGTTTAGGTTTATAGTATGCTTGTCATTCTGTGCCCAAGATCATAAATCTTACAGTGAAGACCAGTCTTAAATCTCAAGCATCTGATTGGCTGAAACAGAAAGTAAAATGGAGGCCAATCTCCATTTTAGTCAATCAGATGATTGATATTTGAGACTGGTCTCTGATCTCATGTATATAAACTTGGGCCCTGGAAACTAGTCAATATTCAAGCCAGTTTCTTGAGACTTGAGACTGGTCTCTTATCTCAAGTTCTTGGGCTCTGGAGACTAGTCAACATTTCAGCCAATCAGTTGTTTGATTTTAGACTGGTATCCAATCTCGGGTTAATGATTTTGAGCTCTGGAGTTGACTTTTGTTCTACTTTAGGTCCATGTTTTGCTGGACAGAAGTACATCTTGAATGACCAGAAATGTGTTTCTTGTGAAGTTGGTACATATCAGCCGAACTCCGGAACATTCCAGTGCATAGACTGTCCATACAGCATCAAATATACCCCATCAACAGGGGCCACCAGGGAGGCAGATTGTAGAAGTAAGTACCAGTACTGAGTAAAACATGTTCAACAAGAACTTTTTGAAGTGGAGAACAAGGCTTATTCTTAGAGTTTTTTCATCGGCAAATTAGAGGGTATTTCCTTTAGAGAATTTGAGAGTCTTTCCATTAAGGAATTTGTGAGTCTTTCCTTAAGGGAATAAGAGAGTCTTTCAATAACAGAATTTGAGAGTCTTTCCATTAGGAAATTTTAGGGTCTTTCCTGATGGCAATTTAAAAAATCTTTTTACATTAGGGAATATGAGGGTCTTTTTAAGGGGCATTAGAGTCTTTCCGTTAGGGAATTCAAGGGTCTTTTATTAAGGAAATTAGAGTCTTTCCCTTGGGAAATTTGAGGGTGTTTCCTTTAGGGAGTTTGAGGGTATTTCCTAAAGGGAATTTGAGTTTCTTTCCATTAGGGAATTCGAGGGTATTTCCATAAAGGAATTAGGGTCTTTCCATGAGGGATTTAGAGGGTCTTTTCATAGGGCATTAGGGAATTAGAGGGTCTTTCCATTTAGGAATTAGAGAGTTTTCCATTAAGAATTGGGGTAGGGTGGTGTAAATCTGTTTACTGCATAACATGCACCCTGAACATATCTTGTCTAAGAACTTTTAGAGGTAACTATAATGTGTCAATCTGTCTACCCACAACATGTAGAAAATAAGTACCTTACAAAAACAGTGAATTTTCAGTAAGCATTAGCTAGCCATACAAAAAGAGTGAATTTCCTGTATGCTTTAGCTTCTGTATGCATTAGCTTCTGTATGCATTAGCTTCTGTGTGCATTAGCTTCTGTATGCATTAGCTTCTGAGTGCATTAGCTTCTGTATGCATTAGCTAGCCATACATGTAAAAGAAGACATGTAAAAAAACATATGATTATTACATTATAATACTGTCATGGAGAGGAACATTGTGCAGTGTCCAAGGTTATAAAACTGAGATTGTAAACCAGTCTTAAATCTCAAGGATCTGATTGGCGGAAATGGTGACCAGTCGCCATTTCAGCCAATCAGATCTTTGAGATTTAAGACTGGTTTACAATCTCAGTTTTATAACCTTCAGCTCAGCACTATTACAAGAGATATTGAAATGGTGCTGTCTTTATCCAGGCGGTCATAATTTTAGTATGTTTTTAATGGAGGTTTATTTTTACAGAGATGATGATAAAACTAAATATGGAGACCAGTCTCAAATCTTAGGTTTATTATCTTGACCCCTGAGTTACTTGATTGGTTCTGTTGATATAACTATAATTTTCTTGTTTTACACAGGTCCTTGTGGTGTAGGAGAACAACTTAATGTGAATTCACTTACTTGTGAGCGGTGTCCAATCGGCACATATCAGCCAGTCGCCTACAATTTCACATGTATTCAGTGTCCAGAGGGCAGGCGTGTCACTGCTGCTACAGGCTCCACTTCCATTGCACAGTGTTTAAGTAAGCTCAATTTTTTGAAGTACTGTACAATTCCTTTTAAACATCCCTCACCTTATAAATGCACCTGATGTTATTCGATGGGAAACAACCAGTAAATCCATATTTATTATCCAATATCCTTCACAATCTAAAATAAGATTTAAATAATTAAATATAAATAATAAGCACTCCTTTCAAAAAATGAAACACCTGTAAGGGCGTTTAAAAGGAAACTTACAGTTTTTCTCAGTTTTGTAGCATCCTCCGAGTTCTTTGGATCTTTTCTGTGTTACATGTAAGCTAGTACATAATGTACTGTAGAACTGGTTTTATCCACGTTAGTTTTATTTGTGCTAATATTCACAAATGGCTTACCTCGTGAATTCATAAATACCAAAAATATAAATATGATAAGTTTCCATATGTCCTACAATAAGTATATCTGAAAATAAGCAACTAGGAATAGAACTGTTAATCACTTTAAATGCCACATATAAATTCCTTTGCGGCCACCATTCATTTTTTTTATTAAATCATTTAAAAAAATTTGGCATAAATATAAACGACTGACGAAAATGTGGTATACATAATAGCAGAAATAAAAATAGTAACGCGATAGTAAATTTATGAATGGTGTAGAAAATTTATGAATGGCGTAAAAATACCGTAACTTTTGTAAAACTGCGACGGAAATTTCCTATTTTGGAGTTTGTTATATGCTGGAAAATTACGACAACCTACCCCGACGTTGTATATGACGTCACCTATAACACGGAAAGCTGAACATTGTTCAATACGGAATTTATAATCTGACAAGTTGCATCAAGTTTGTGGATTAACAATGCACTATGCTAAAATCATTCATGGGTATATAATGAATACCTTTATTGTGTGGGCATATAGTTTAGATCCAGATCAGCTGGCACATCTGTGCAGTCTGATCAGGATCTAGACTGTTTGCTTTTTGATTCATTAGGTTATTTCACCCACGCAATAAACTTCTGTCAATGGTGGAAAGGGTTAAAGCTGCCTATTCACAGTACAGGGTGGAATACTTAACCATTTCCTGGATATATAGGCATTATTACGCATGTGCGACCAGTGTAGATCCAGATCAGCTGGCACATCCATGCCGTCTGATCAGGATCTGCACTGGTCGCATTTAGGTCAGAAATAACCTAATGAATCAAAAAGCGAACAGTTTAGATCCTGATCAGATGGCACGGATGTGCTGGCTGATCTGGATCTAAACTGTTCGCCCTAGCAATAAAGGTGTATCTGTACAGGGAAGGGTTAAGTGTTTCAGTTGTGGTAAATATTATTTAGTCCACTAAAAATGACAATAAAGGAGCGAATTTCGCCAAACCTTTGGACTTATTTTTATTACAATTTTAAGATCTGTTTTGTATGAATTTTAGTGAATTTTACTGTTAATGCTATCATAACTTAGCAATATATATACCGTCATTGTTCGAATATAAGCCGCACTCATGTATAAGCCGCACTGCCCCAAACGTTATAGAACAGATGAAAATGGCTTAACACAATGTATAAGCAGTCAAACCTGTGTATTAGCCGCACCCCCAACTTTTACTTCCGAATTCTGGGGAAAAAGTGTGGCTTATATTCAAACAATGACGGTATACACTCTTACATTGAATTTGTAAGAAAATCGCATCACATGTTCTTTGTATACACACCTTTTTTCAGTTTATGTAATAAATTTTGATATTAAAATATGCTAAATATTATTCTGCCTGATACATGAACAGGCCCTTTTAACCCTTTTCTACATAGATACACCTTTTTTTTGTTGGCAAACAGTGTAGATCCAGATCAGACAGCACATCCGTGCCACCTGATCAGGATCTGCACTGTTCAATTTTTGATTCATTAAGTTATTTCTGACCAAAATTTGACCAGTGCAGATTCTGATCAGCCACACGGTGTGCTGGGTGATCTGGATCAACACTGGTCGCACCTGCTTAAAAATGCGTATATATGGGGGAAAAGGTTAATAATATTTTATATTCCATGGGCAAACAGTGTTGATTCAGATCATTCAGCACATCAATATAGTTTGATCAGGATCTACACTATTGTCCTAAGATTTGTTACATATTAGATTGAGCAAATTGCAAAAAGTGTAGTTCCTGGTACCAAGGTTATAAAACAGAGATTGGAAACCAGTCTTAAATCTCAAGCTGACTGGCAATGTATAAAACCCAGATCAAGAATGATCTGTATGGTTTGACGCATAACTTGCAGTTTTTTGCTATATTACTACGCGACTGTGTAAAAAGGCACGCAATGTAGTTTGTAATTTATCTTGCAATTTCTGTCTTTTTTGGATAACTAAGTGTAAGTGTAATTATGATAGAGTAACACATTTTTTCACAATTAAACTCAAATTGATGGTATATGTTGTCTAAATCTTTTGCCACAAAAGTGCAAATAAAAGTTTTGACGTCAGCGTGCCTGTAAAGGATGGTGTTTAAAAATCCGAGTGATGGCCGCTTTCATCGAAACTTAAAATGGGCGATATTGATTAACTATACGCCTTTCCAATAATTCAATGAATTTATTTGGTTACCTCCCCTGTCCAGTCACGTGACTGCTCTACAGGAAAAATGATTGCTCGCTGTAATAACGTAATAGGGAATATGTACCTACAACTTTCTTTTTTATCATAAAATTCTTTTTGGAAAAATATATTTTCTCTTTGAATTTGTAATAATACATCAGCGTCATGATATTTTTGAAAATAATTTATAAAACAATCAGGTTTCTGACTAAAAGTGTCAATTCATTATTCTTCGCATTAAACACTAAACGACTTGAACTAACAGACAGTCGCAGTGTTCTCTTCACGGCTTAATTGAGTCTCGTTTCCGGATTAGCGTGTCTATTCCACTACTGACATCATGTTGTGATTATGTCGGCGGCGATTGATTTTGAAGGCGGCATGCCATAAACATGTCAAACTGTCTCGCTTATGGGGTCATCTGTCAATTACTTAAAGGGGCAGATATCATTGACCAATAGAGATCGTGTAATTTCTATTTGCAAGGTATCTACACCTCCCAATTCTTAATTATTTCGGAGTCCTTTAACTTCTGGATGTGCCAGCAAATGTATTTGATTTAGCACTTAAATGGATTCTTAATCAACATTACGACACGTTATAGAAACAAAAGCCGTCAATAAGAAACATTAAATCTTGTCAAAACATTTTATATATGTTTAATTAAGAGTTTGGGCTTTTATGCCAAAATTACAACCTGTCAAATCTAAGAAATCTAAATTGGATATGCAACCATATTGTGATATAAATATTCCCATCTTTTTGGAAGCCGGCATCTAAATCCTTGGATTTTATTCTACGAATGATACTTCTACAACAAACTATCAGATTACCGATCCTGTTTTATTTCAAGACAGAATCAATCATATTTGTTGTGAAGTATACGTAACATTTTAAATATTTAAATTTTTTATTCGTTGACCATAAACGCCTTAAATTTTTAGGACAATTCTATTGTTCAAATGTGTAAGTATCAACAAATTCAGATTGTATTTTTTTGTCTACAGATCATGTAACCAGATGTTGACATATCACGATTTCCGGATAATAGCGCATTACTAGCCTTAGCAATTTGCAACATTTACACCAGTAAAATATATTTTCAGCAGAAAAGATATTAAGAAGAAATTGTTGTACATAATTGGTAAAATTAATGCTTATGTTTGTCCAAATTGCGTTTCATACTGCCTACTATCAACAAGAATGGTACATGTTCTTAAATCATTAAAAATCTAAATATCTAACAAATAGTAAACATAAAAAAGTCTGGCTAGAATAACAGACCAGCAACTTACTTTTTCACCGCCGGCGACGAACGCAGACCTGCAATATAGCGGATAAGGTTAGCTATTATGTGCTTAAGCCATTAGCCCGATCGTTCAGCTATCCTGCAGAGCCTCGTTTTGGATTGATTTTCGGTCGCGGGAAGTAACTCGTACAGGACTGCGAAACTGTTTATTGGAAAGGCGTATAGGAGGCTTTAGTTGTATAAAGATTTAAAACGAAACAAGTTTAATGTTGTTGACGCTTTTCCTATTTTAATTGTAAAAAATAAATAAAACTTCACGCATTTTCCATGTCCTATAGCATCTGCTGATGACATAAAGCAACCCCGATTCTTAAATGCAGTGCAGCAGGGTCGTAGCTCCGCCCTAAAAGTAGTTTCTATCCCAGTGTTCCTAGCGCCAACGTATACAGGTCATGTCTTGGACCGTGAACTGTGTTTTATACATTGGCTGACTGGTCGCCATTTCAGCCAATCAGATGCTTGAGATTTGAGACTGGTTTCCATTCTCAGTTTATAACCTTCAGCTCAGATCAGACTGTGCAGACGTTCATGTTGATCAGCAAATATGAATATGAAAAATGTGAAAATGTGAAACATACTGTGCTTTGTACTTTACTGATTTATGATTTTTTCACTTTTTTAGACTTACCATTATCTTATGTATTTCCAGGTTACTGTTCTGCAACGACAACTAATCAGTGTTCACTGAATGCGACATGTACAATCGATGCAAATAATGTCAAAGGTTACACATGCAACTGTTTCAAAAATTATTTTGATGTGCAAGGCAATGGATTTGAATGTGTTCGTAAGTACAAATTTGAAAAATTTATTTATTCTTTTACTCCTTTAGAACATGTGCGACCAGTGTAGATCCAGATCAGCCAGCATTTTTGTGCCATCTGATCAGGATCTGCACTGTTTGCTTTTTGGTCAGAAATAACCTAATGAACCTAAAAGGGAACAGTGTAGATCATGATCAGACAGCATGAATGTGGCGGCTGATCTGGATCTACACTATTTCCCAGCACAATAAATGTGTAACTAGGGAAAAAAGGGTTCAATTACTGTCTTTTTTGTTATCCCAATTCAAATGACATTAACCTGAAACTTAAGTTTGCTTAAAACTTGAAAAGTAGTTGTCCTATTTTCTTATTGCTTGGAATATATCATCTAAATCTGACAAATTTGACATGGACATTTTTGTCAGAGTTTGAGAGTTGCAGACCTTGGATTCTACCCCTATATTCCCCCTGTTCATTTGTGTTACTGATCATAAAATTAGTTTAAAAAAAAACTCAGGAAACCAGCTTTTTCCTAAAGTATCTGTGCTGAAGATTTTACTACTGAGAATGGAAACCAGTCTCAAATGACAAGATTCTTATTGGCTGAAATGGCAACCAGTCACCTTTTTCAGCCAATCAGATCCTCAATGTTCAAGACTGGTCTCCAATCTTAGTTTAATTATCTTGGGCCCTGGTCTCATTTTGCATAATTTGCTTCTAGTAATAGATAATAGATGTTCTGCTGTTACAGTTTATCTTGCAATTCGAAAAATATAGTAGCTGTGTTAAACCATTCCAGGCCTGTATATATACGCATTTTTACGCATGTGCGACCAGTGTAAATCCAGATCAGCCGGCACATCCGTGCCGTCTGATCAGGATATGCACTGGTCGCATTTTGGTCAGAAATAACCTAAGTAATCAAATAGCGAACTGTTTAGATCCTGATCAGATGGCACGGATGTGCCGGCTGATCTGGATCTAAACTGTTTGCCCTAACAATTAAGGTGTGTCTGTACAGGAAAGGGTTAATTTACTTGAGTTATATTTGTTTAACAGATCAGTGTGACAGAGGCTTCTGCAAGAATGGCGCCACCTGTGAACGTGACCCTGAGCCAAATTGTATATGCAGTGAGTGGTATAAGGGTGACACTTGTGCAGAGAGAGTCAGTAAGTAACGAATATTTCTATGTTTTCTTTTAATAAACATAGTTTTATCTCTATCCAGTCAATGGTTACATTAAAAACTATTGAAATTATGGCCATTTTACTGTTTAAAATACATTTAAGTAACAATTCAACAATTGGGTAACAATTTATAAAATGTGTTTATCAATATAATCACATAGTTTTGCATTTAAATGAGGATATGCTGTATTCAAGAATATTTATCATTAATACTTGGTTTGGATTGGAAATAAAGCCAAGATGAAAATGTTTTGAGGCAGTAACAAAGCTGTCTTTATCCTATATTGAGCTTTACCAAGTGCGTGTGAGCGATTACCCTATCTTATCTTAACCCTTACTCCATATATATATATGTACATTTTAATGCATGTGCAAAAAGTGTAGATCAAGATCAGCCAGCACATTTGTGCCATCTGATAAGGATCTGCACTGGTCACGTTTTGGTAAAAGAAACCTAATGAATCAAAATGCAAACAGTGTAGAGCCTGATCAGATGGCACAAATATGCCAGCTGATCTTGATCTACACTGTTCACACATGCAATAAATGTGTATCTATGACGTAAAGGGTTAACTCCCATTGATTCCAGTTTTAACTCTTTCCTCCCAAAATACGCATATTTACGCATGTGCAACCAGTGTAGATCTCGATCAGCCAGCACATCTGTGTCATCTGATCAGGATCTACACTGGTTGCATATGGTCAAAGATAACCTAACAAATCAAAACACGAACAGTTTAGATCCTGATCAGACGGCACTGATGTGCTGCGTGATCTGGATCTAAACTTTTCACCCTCGCAATAAAGGTGTGTCTAACGAGGAAAAGATTAATAAGTTAAAAAATTATTCACAAGGTAGCTAACAGTGTAGATCCAGACTAGCCAGATTTGCACTGATGGCATCTTGATCAGAAATAACTTAATGAATCTAAAAGCAAAGAGTGTATTTCCAGATCAGACAGCATGGATGTGCTGGCTTTTTTGGATCTGAACTATTCACCCATGCAGTAAAGGTGTATCCATGGAGTAGAGTAGCAAGGGTGAAATGACTGCAATTCAATTAAGGTATGCAAGAAAAGTCCCAAATATCGTAAAATGATATGTTGAAGAAATGATTTACATTTATAGGGGCTGAAGAGTTGTCTGACAAGACATTGGACATCGTCATCCCTGTTGTCATTGGTGTGGGTGGACTGATTCTCTTCCTCATCATCCTGGCCGTCTGCTGTTTATGCTGGAGGAGGTAACCCAGTCTGTTTCATATATTCCAACCATTTACTTCATATATTATCTGTGCAACACCATATATGAGCAACATTCGTGCATTCTGATCAAGTTCAAGGTCACAGCATGACCTTGAATAAAATGTGCCCAGCCAATAAAATTGTTATCTATTTTTTTATTTTAAAATTATTTCACAGAAATGACTGCCATATGAAGACAATTTGGCACATGCAACATTTAGGTTGCCATCTTGAAGGTCAAGGACACAGCATGACCATAAAGAAAAATTGTGATCGGTTCATGGCTTTGTTATTTATAGTTGGATTTTAAAATTAGTGCAAAGAAATAAACACAATATTTAGATGTGTCACTTGCAAATTTAGGGTTGCTACCTTGAAGGTCAAGTTCACAGTGTAGTCTTGAAGCAAAATGAAGTCTGGTCGAATACTGTTATTTGCATTCACATTTTAAAATTATGGGTTGTTTCTGACTAAGAGTTGACTGGTCTAGATTCAGATCAGACAGCACTGATGTGCCATATGATCTAGACCTAAACTGTTTGCACTGTTAAATATCACATACATGCCATATCCCCCGGCGGGGGGAAAAATCCCCCGGAATTTAGAGCCATCCCCCCTGCCCCCCCGGCGGGAGACGAAAATCCCCCGGAATTAACAAAAGTTAAGAAAAACGGTATCAAAATGCATTTTTCTCGCTCTCATATCAGACATTTATCTATACGCCGAATACACCGTTACGTATCTCGGACTCCTAACGGTTGTGTCAAAACGTTCCGAATTCGTCTAATTAGTGTCACCTAGAGGATTATCGATTATTTAGTGAGAATTGACACTTAACAGGATTGTTTATTGGATAATTGATTGTTTGCATAGGTGTGAATGAAATCACAAGTGTACCGTCTGTTTTATGTACAATTAGCGGAGTTGTCAAAGGATTGAAGGTTTTCAGAAATGACCAGTCAAGCTGATTCTTGCATCCTTGGAATAAAAATATAATAGCCATTGAAGCTGCAACATTTGATATATTCAAGGACAGATCCAGATGGACTTCAGTAGTGTTGCTCGAACACAATTTTTGGGCAGCAATATTTAATTTTCATGGGGATTTTGAACAGAAAATAGAAATTATAATGTAAATACACAAAGACTTTTCTAAACAAACCCCCTTGGCATACTTAGAAAGATCCAGACTGACTCCTGGTCTGGTTTGACTGCAGAGACCATATGTTGAGCGTTCGAACTCAGAATCTGCAGCAAGTTAATAACATCCAAGTCCATGTTAATTAACTTAAATAATTGTTCTAACTGATGTTAGTCTGTGCTATGCACATCAGAGTTTGTCTGACAGTTCATATAGTGTTTGTTTTATATAGTTTTATTATGTGCTGACACCCTGTTACAAAAAAACATAATAAAAATATTGTTTAAATAAATGAGGATAAATATATTTAATATTGCATCTTAGTTTAGTTTCTAGTAAATTCCGCTTGTTTAGCCGTGTTAAAAAATCCCCTGGAATTATATCGGAATCCCCTGGAATTTTGAACCAAATCCCCTGGAATGCTTTCCAGAAATATGGCATGTATGATATCATGTGATAATCCTTGATGAATTGCAGTGCTAGACGAGCGAAATCCAGAGCGCCTCAGTATAGTGAATTTAACGGGGACAGAATAGACAAAGTCAGCGTTCATTCCTACGGGCAGCCCGTGTACAGCCGCCCTCCATCCCGCCTTATGATGCTTGCACCAGCTCAGGAAGTGGTTTATGACAACCAAGCTTACATTAAACCTGGTAAGTTGTGAAAATCATTTATGTTGATTTTATTCCCTTAGTACTATCATATTTCACACAGTTATGTTATAATTTTCACATTTTTCATTCTATGTAGTGCCCTTAATCAAACCCAAACGAATATTAACAACATTATATCTTATTCTTTGAGAATATTAAAATTGCCTAGTTTGTAAATGATGCGAAATTATCATTTGCTTCACTTGCGAGAAAATCAGGGCTGAAGGTTATAAAACTGAGTCACTAATCTCAAGGATCTGATTGGTTTCCATGCTCAGTTTTATAACCTTGGGCACTGGCCCTGTAAAATTAAAACAATGAATGTAATGACTCACAATTAAACAACTTGTTAGACCATTATTATCCCCCGCCGATGAAATCGGGAGGGGGATATTGTTTTGGCGTTGTCCGTCCGTCACGGTGTCAAGTCGTCACGGTGTCCGTCCGAATTTCGTTTCCGGGCTATTTCTCTGCAACCACTGGATGGATTTCAACGAAACTCTGTGGGAAGTATCAGTACCAAGAGGAGATGCGCATATCGTCGTCTTGTTCCTGTCAGACAATTTAACACAGAGTTATGGCCCTTTGATAACTTATGCATTATGTATATAGGGCAGTATTCGTTTCCGGGCTATTTCTCTGCAACCACTGGATGGATTTCAACGAAACTCTGTGGGAAGTATCAGTACTGAGAGGAGATGCGCATATCATCGTCTTGTTCTGGTCAGACCATTTAACACAGAGTTATGGCCCTTTGATAACTTATGCATTATGTATATAGGGCAGTATTCGTTTCTGCGCTATTTCTCTGCAACTACTGAATGGATTTCAACGAAACTCTGTGGGAAGTATCAGTACCAGGAGGAGATGCGCATATCGTCGTCTTGTTCCGGTCAGACCATTTAACACAGAGTTATGGCCCTTTGATAACCTATGCATTATGTATATAGGGCAGTATTCGTTTCCATGTTATTTCTCTGCAACTACTGAATGGATTTCAATGAAACTTGCTGCAAACTATCTATACCAAGAGGAGATGCGCATATCGTTGTCTTGTTTCGGTCAGACCATTTAACACAGAGTTATGGCCCTTTGATAACTTATGCATTATGTATATAGGGCAGTATTCGTTTCCGAGCTATTTCTCTGCAACCACTGGATGGATTTCAACGAATCTTTCTGAGAACCATCAATACCAAGAGGAGATGCGCATATCGTTGTCTTGTTCCAGTCAGACCATTTAACACAGAGTTATTGCCGTTTGATAACTTATGCATTATGCATATAGAGCAGTGTTCGTTTCCGCGCTATTTCTCTGCAACTACTGAATGGATTTCAATGAAACTTGCTGAAAACCATCTATACAAAGAGGAGTTGCGCATATCTTTGTCTTGTTTCGGTCAGACCATTTAACACAGAGTTATTGCCCTTCATTAACTTATGCATTATGCATATAGAGCAGTATTTGTTCCGCGCTATTTCTCTGTAACTAGCAGATGGGTTTCAATGAAACTTGCTGAAAACCATCTATACCAAGAGGAGATGCGCATATCATTGTCTTATTTCGGTCAGATCATTTAACACAGAGTTATTGCCCTTTGATTACTTATGCATTATGCATATAGAGCAGTATTCGTTTCCGCGCTATTTCTCTGTAACTAGCGGATGGGTTTCAATGAATCTTTCTGAGAACCATTAATACCAAGAGGAGATGCGCATATTGTCGTTTTGTTCCAGTCAGACTGTTGAACACAGAGTTATGGCCCTTTGATAACTTATGCATTATGCATATATAGCAGTATTCATTTCCATGCTATTGCTCTGCAACTACTGAATGGATTTCAATGAAACTTTCTGGATAACATCAATACCAAGAAGAGATGTTCATGTCATGGTCTTGTTCCAGTCAGACTGTTTAACACAGAGTTATTGCCCTTTGATAACTTATGCATTATGCATATATAGCAGTATTTATTTCCGCGCTATTTCTCTGCAACTTTGGATGGATTTCAATGAAACTTTCTTGAAACCATCTATACCAAGAGGAAATCTGCATATCATCCTGTTGTTCCTGTCAGACTATTTAACACAGAGTTATGGCCCTTTGATAACTTATGCATTATGCATATTATAGAACAGTATTCTTTTCCTCTATTTCTCTGCAACTACTGGATGGATTTCAATTAATCTTTCTGAGAACCATCAATACCAAGAAGAGATGTGTATATTGTTGTCTTGTTCCAGTCAGACTGTTTAACACAGAGTTATTGCCCTTTGATGACTAATGCATAATACAGCAGTATTTGTTTCCGCTCTATTTCTTTTCAACTTCTCGATGGATTGAAATGAAACTTTCTGGGAAACATCAATACTGAGACGAGATGCCCATTTTGTCATCTTGTTCCGGTCAGACTGTTTAACACAGAGCTATTGCCCTTTGATAACTTATACCTTATGCAAATAGAGCAGAATTTGTTTCCACGCTATTTCTCTGCAACTACTGGATGGATTTTAATGAAACTTTCTGGGAACCATCAATACCAAGAGGAGACGCACATATTGTCATCTTGATTCAGTCAGATCCTTTAACACAGAGTTATAGCCCTTTGATAAGTAGAGCAGTATTTGTTTCCTTGCTATTTCTCAGCAGGAATCTATGGAAACCATCAATACCAAGACAAGATGCCCATATTGTTGTCCTGTTCTGGTCTGACCGTTTAACACAGAGTTATGGCCCTTTGATAAGTTATGCACTATGCATATAGAGTAGTATTTGTTTATATGCTACTTCTATGCAACTTCTGCATAGATTTCTTTTAAATACAGCACTATATTTTTACTACTGCATTCTTCATTTCAAAAACTTGAAGACTTTTTGTCTCATTTTTATATTCTGGTGAGCTGCCCAACCGTTTTCACCATCTGAAGTTTTTTTTTCACCTTTTTTGCCATCCATAATAAATATCTAAATAAAGCCCTATGACTTCAGCTGTTGTGTTAGTAATAACCAGTACTCGGCGGGGGATATAAATTCAACGAATTTGCTTGTTCAAATTTGGCAGAATCTGGATTGAAAGAATTATCTTATTTAAATTTGACTGTGATAGTTGATTATTTTCCAGCAACCAGCTTCTTCAGTTTATTTTGTTGTCCTTTTATAAAATCATTAAAAAATATTTGAATTTTGTTAAAATTTATTAAGAATAGTTAACCTTAACAGATCTAACCATATTTCCAATTTCCTTTTAATTCAGTTTACTGTTGTCCTTCAGAAGGGAATATTCCTTGTATTAATGATGTGTTGAGCCAAACATTTGACTAGCTGTCACTAAAACTAAATAAAAACTCTCTGTTTACCTTATAAACCTCAATAAAATGTTTCATTTTTCAGAGTTAGATCTTGATGGAAGTTTAGGTAGTTCATCTTTTCTTTAGAAGTTGCTTTTAACCCTTTACTTCATAGAATATGGCTGATATCCCATGGACAGACATTGTAGATCCAGATCAGCCAGCACATCTGTGCCCTCTGATCAGGATCCGCAATCAGTCTTTTCACAATTGGTTTATTAATTTATTTCTGTCCACAGAAAGTAACTAGTGTAAATCCAGATCAGAAAGCACAAAATTTACAGTTGATCTGGATCTACACTGTTCACACATGCAGTGAACCCATGTATATGGAGTAAAGGGATTTAACTGGCTTTTTCACATGCTTTACCCTCCTCTGTGGGTCTAATTAACTAATTAATTGCTAAGAGACATTAGAAATAAACACATTGGTTTTGCATGAAATGAGTAACCCTAATTTTTTCATTGTACACATACCATTTTAGGATAACTAGGACTTCTCTTGCATACCTAAACAAACCTTTATTGGCATTGCCGAACAGGGTAGATCCAGATCAGCCAGCACATCAGTGCCATCTGATCAGGATCTGCCACCTTTGGTCGGAAAAAAACAACCTTAAACCTTATAAATAAAAAAGGGTAAAGTATAGATCCTGATCAGATGGCTGGTATGTGCCAGCTGATCTGGATCTACACTGTTGCCATACCATAAAGGCATATATATATGTAGGAAATGGTTAATGGAATTTCTGGCTTTTTTACCCTTGCTATGCAAATTTGACTTGATTGAATTACAATACTGGCTAGTAATAAATTAGTTGTAAAAATGTTACGTTTGAAAAAAAAAACTTAATGAGATAAAAGAGAAAATGTGATAGAAAATTTGGTGTATGGTATGCATGAAAAATATCATGTGTAGAAATTTAGGTAGAAAATTTGAAACATTTGACAAAGGGTTTTGGTTTGGTGGTTATTTGGCAGAGCCCTTACAGTTGCACACAAGATAAAAACCAGGGCCTGTATTATTAATTCAAATGATTTCTACTTTGCCTCTATAAATTTTGTACTAAAATGCATTCCTAAAGCAAGGTAAAAATCTACCGGTAATTGATTTTGAACCATTGAAAATATATTACCACAACATTAATAATCATTAACATATAATGCTATGTATCTTTTTAACAATATAAAACAAATAATTCTGGATTGCTCAACAATATGAAATTTGTCTGTGCCACTATTCTTTGGAGCAGGAAATGAATGTGTAAAAGACAATAAACACAACATTTGAGTTGAAGATTATAAAATAAAACTGGAGACCAGTCGCAAATATACAGCATCTGATTGGCTGAAATGGCTTATTTAAATTTATTATCTTGGGCTCAGTATTTCTTTCCATTTTCTTGACCTTATTTCTTAAATACTTTTGCATGTAGCATGCATGACTTGAGGGAATGTTGGAAAGCTATTACTTGTATCTGAGTTTGAAATCAAGTTATTAGCAAGCAAAATCAATTTTTTAATGGATTCCAGGTGAGCCTTTACTTTTACTTTACCCTTAATTCCAATTAACTCCATGGAATAAAGCTGTTAGGGCGGCATGGCCAACAGTGTAGATCCGGATCATCTTGTATATCCGTGCTATATGATCATGATCTACACTCAGTCTGTTTGTTTGCTAATTCATTTGGCTATTTCTGGACAAGAAGTGAAAAGTGCAGACCCTGATCAGATGGTATGGTGTGTGTCCTTCAAGTGACCTTGCTAATTCACGTTATAGGTTATTTATGGCCAAGAAGTGAAAAGTGCTGACCCTGATCAGATTTCATGGTGTGTGTCCTTTAAGTGACCTTGTAAAACTTCTATGATGTTACATTTCTGCTTACAGTAATTTTCCTTATCGCTCTGTCTGTATTTGGTCAAGGGGGTCCGCGGGTGGACAATAAATCAAGATACAGAAGGTTCTATGCTTTTGCTTGTTGTAATGTCCTGTCTTTATGGAGTTTGAAAATTAGTTAAAACCTCCCTAAATCAGCTTAGCTTCTTTGGTGTCTGCATTTTTGGAATGATGGTTGATACTTTTTTAAAAACATAATGACTTATGTTGATGTTTTTTTTTTTCATTTTTAGGGCTAGCATTGTTTTTAAATGGCATATTTGTCTGTTAATAAGAGTATAAGATAGGGAATAATACCAGTTTGATTACAGAACACATTTTGATTATAATAACATTACTTAGTGTTATTTAACCTAGCAGAATTTAACTAGTGATTTAACTTTCTAAAAGGTTTTATAAACACAAATATTATTGGATATCCTAACTGTACAAAATTAGTTAAGTACCTTTTTAGTATAATATAATTTTGATAACAAAAGGCTAATCATAAATAGTATCATTAAAGTTGTTTCACAACATAAATTGATTATGTTTTGTTTACAGACCTCTGCAAACTCAAGATTTTTTGTCGATGACAATTGTTGTGGATTGTAAAGTTGAACAGAACCAAAATTTAAAAATTTCTTGGAATATTTCATTGATATCTCCATTACTGTTGTTATTTTTAAATCCTATTAAATTACATTTGATTGACAAATCCTTTGTAATGAAAATCACACAAAGTTTGTGACCATAAAATTGAGAAATATTTCAGTAGTTACCTTCAGTGTTACTGTAATTTCTTGGATTATCACCAATAAAGTTTCCCCTGGCAAACTATTCAACTTTTTCCTCAATAGGTACAATTTCATTGCATGGGCGAACATTATAAATCCAGATCAGCTGGCACATCCGTGCCATCTGATCAGGATCTAAACTGTTAGCTTTTTTATTCATTAGGTTATTTCTGACCCAAATGCGACCAGTGCAGATCCTGATCAGATGGCACGGATGTGCAGGCTGATCTGGATCTACACTGGTCGCACATGCATAAAAACTGCATATATATGGAGGAAAAGTTAAAGAGCAAAGTTTTTCCTATTTTGCAAAAAAAATAAATTTAATCGTTTTACTTTTCTTTATTTTCAGATACAGCAGTTTATCAAGCATAGATGAGTAAATCCCAAACATGACAGAATCCCGAGTTATCATGATGCCATCTTGTACATACACGTAGACATCATCACTCAACATCCATCACAACACGAGTACTGTCATGTCAGATATATCCAGCATAAACTGTTGTTTTTTTTAAAAGACAAAATATACGGAGGATAAAAAGAGACACTTAAGCGTTTACAAATTGTATTACTTTACTTACTTTTGTTGACTAACCCTAACTTTGTTCAAAATTTAGAGCAAAATGATGGTGTTTACCGGAAGCCAATGCCTGGGATTTTTTTTTCTTAATCTTAATTTGAGGAAAGTAACCAGTATATGGTATATACTGGCCACCAGAGGGGAAAAGTTTGGGGTCATTTTGCAAGGAATTTGCCTTATAGGCAGATAAGTACAGTCATTATGTTATTCTGAATTCTCATATTAACCAAAATACTCATAATACAGATATAATTATGTTGTTGAAAAATATATGCTTTACAATGTGAGTACTCCGGTTTATGAATAAAAATTAATTCACTTGTTTAAGAAACAATAAATACTTGTTTATGTTCAGTTTTCAAATGTATTTGTAAAAATTAACACCTCCATTGTACTCCTTAGATATGGCTAACATGTGACCAGTGTAGATCCAGATCAACCTGCACCCCATGCAAAGCAAACAGGATCTACACTGTTCACTTTTAGATTCATTGGGTTATTTTTTCCACCAAGTGAACATTTTAGATCCAGATCATATGGCAATGATGTGCCAGCAAATCTGGATCTACACTTTTCACCCAAGTGACAAAAGGCAAATCAATGGAGAAAAGGGTTTTCATGCACCATTACAACCATTCAAATAGAGAATTATAATAGACAGTTCTGCAGCAGCTTAAATTTTAGCATATTATCATGTCTATTATCAATGTTTAATTTTACATTGTTTATAAGCATTATATTTGTATATTACCCATTTTATCCTGTATGCCTTTTTTATTTGTTTCTTAAGAAAGTTTATTGTATTAGTTAACAGAAGTATTTTAAATGGTTCTGTTTATGCATGTTTCTTTAGGAATATTTTGTATTAAATTTTGTAGATTCAACCAATAGATCCATTTATGTAAAATCATTTAGTGAATTCTTTAAACCCAGAATTGTTTGAGAGATATTAAATATGACTAAACATATAAACATACACACTAATAAAGTAAAGTGCAAAATATTAACATTATATAAAAAAAACTAAATACTAAGTCTTGTGGTTGCCTAAATTCATCAAAATTGAACTATTGTACTTGCTAAACTTTTTGTAGATCAAAAGGTTCCTATATAGTATATTATATATTCACATACATCATACATGCATATATTGAAAGTGTTAGCTGGGTTTTTTACTTTCAAGCTGAATCACCACTTACTGTCAGGTATGATGTGTGTGAGAGAACCCAGAAATGTAGAAAACAAATCAGGGATTTTCATAGATCTATGTTTTATATATCTAGATCTAGGTTTTGCTGCCGAGGAAGAAATCCACACTTTATGTATGCCATGACAAGAAAAGAAATCAAAAGTAGATATTTCTTAGATTATTTGTAGTGTTACCATATTATACTCCCTGTCAATAGAAAGTTACTACTTGGATAATTACTACCATCTATAAGTAATTGATAAAATATGAAAGGCTTCATATAAATTTAAAGTTTTACTTATGATGGACTCTGAACAATCACAATGATCAAGATCAGGAACACACTACTGGGTTGAAGGTTATAAAGCTGAGATTGGAAACCAGTCTCAAATCTCAAGCATCTGATTGGCTGAAATGGCGACTGGTCGCCATTTCAGCCAATCAGATGCTTGAGATTTGAGACTGGTTTCCATGCTCAGTTTTATAACCTTGGGCACTGCTATTGCCACCATTAAGCCTATTTCAAGTTTTCTGCTAATTTCCTGACTAACATCTGCTAAAATATTTTCCGATGTTCACCAACTAAACAGTAGTGCTTGTCTTAAAAGAAATCACTGGAATCTTTCAAGTTCTTAGAAAACTAAATTTTCAGTGACCCATCGAACAAGTTAGATAGCGTTACACAATTTTGTTCTGTTGATTTTATTGTTTCTACCAAATTTTGAGCTGTTAAATTTTGGCTGCTGAAAAAGCCTGATAAGACAATATTACTAAGTTACCCGAAATTTCAGGAACATAATTTCTGCAATACATGTATATGCTTTTTTGCCATAGGGTATGGTTTCAATTTAATCAAAGTAAAAGCTATAGTAAAAGTGGAAACTATATTGACAGCCAGTATATGTACTTGTACATGTCTATCAGGGCCCTTTGGCGCTAAACTTATGTGGATGTATGACACTAGTTTGCGGCAAATTATGAATGATTTTGTAGTACATTGTATTATCTGAGTGCTAAATTGTATTAAAGAATGTTGTTAAATGATATATTTCTGGATTTTATATAGCAGATACTATACTTTTGTAAAGAATAAACTTAAATGATGAAATATGCTTTGTGTTATGTTGGCCTGTCATAATGTTTTATTAATCACAATTCTCTCCATTAACTAGTTTTGAGAATTTGTTTTTTTCAGGCCTTTGAACAATTCCAAAAATTATATGTACTTTTCGTATTAGATTTGGTCAAATATTCTAGATTCCTGGTATTTTTAACACCCGTTTGTATTGGTTCTCAATACATGTTGCATACTTGTTAGTGGAGATATATTTTAACAAGAGGGCCCTTAGGGCCCTGGGTCGCTCACCTGAGTGTTGTAAGGAAAACCCATGACCTCTGGGGCGGGGCAAATTTTGACCCCAGGGCCATAATTTGAACAACTTTGTTAGAGGTCTATTAGACAATGTTTCATGCAAAATATCTAACTTTTAGCCATTGCGGTTTTGGAGAAGAAGATTTTTTAAGTTTTTGCTATATATTTGTAAGGAAAACACATGACCCCTACCGGGCGGGGCCAATTTTGACCCCAGGGCTATAATTTGAACAATCTTGGTAGAGGAATTTTGACCCCTGGGAAATAATTTGAACAATCTTTGTAGAGTTCTACTAGAGGATGCTAAATGCCAAATATCTAAGCTCTAGGCCTTGTGGTTTCAGACAAGAAGATTTTTAAAGTTTTTCCTATATAAATCTATGTAAAATGAAGTGACCCCTGGGGCGGGGCCAATTTTGACCCCAGGGAAATAATTTGAACAATCTTTGTAGAGTTCTACTAGAGGGTGCTAAATGCCTAATATCAAAGCTCTAGGCCTTGTGGTTTCAGACAAGAAGATTTTTAAAGTTTTTCCTATATAAGTCTATGCAAAATGAAGTGATCCCTGGGGCGGGGCCAATTTTGACCCCAGGGAAATAATTTGAACAAACTTTGTAGAGTTCCACTAGAGGATGCTAAATGACAAATATCTAAGCTCTAGGCCTTGTGGTTTCAGACAAGAAGATTTTTAAAGTTTTTCATATATAAGTCTATGTAAAATGAAGTGACCCCTGGGGCGGGGCCAATTTTGACCCCAGGGAAATAATTTGAACAATCTTTGTAGAGTTCCACTAGAGGGTGCTAAGTGCCAAATATCTAAGCTCTAGGCCTTGTGGTTTCAGACAAGAAGATTTTTAAAGTTTTTCCTATATAAGTCTATGTCAAATGAAGTGACCCCTGGGGCGGGGCCAATTTTGACCCCAGGGAAATAATTTGAACAATCCTTGTAGAGTTCCACTAGAGGTTGCTAAATGCCAAATATCTAAGCTCTAGGCCTTGTGGTTTCAGACAAGAAGATTTTTAAAGCTTTTCCTATATAAGTCTATGTCAAATGAAGTGACCCCTGGGGCAGGGCCAATTTTGACCCCAGGGAAATAATTTGAACATTCCTTGTAGAGTTCCACTAGAGGTTGCTAAATGCCAAATATCTAAGCTCTAGGCCTTGTGGTTTCAGACAAGAAGATTTTTAAAGTTTTTCCTATATAAGTCTATGCAAAATGAAGTGACCCCTGGGGCGGGGCCAATTTTGACCCCAGGGAAATAATTTGAACAAACTTTGTAGAGTTCCACTAGAGGATGCTAAATGCCAAATATCTAAGCTCTAGGCCTTGTGGTTTCAGACAAGAAGATTTTTAAAGTTTTTCCTATATAAGTCTATGTAAAATGAAGTGACCCCTGGGGCAGGGCCAATTTTGACCCCAGGGCTATAATTTGAACAATCTTGGTAGAGGACCACTAGGTGATGCTACACAACAAATATCAAAGTTCTAGGCCTTACGGTTTCAGAGAAGAAGATTTTTTAAAATTTCGTGTTAAAAATCTATTTTTATCCTCTGTGACCTAGATAGGCAATGGACCGGAACCATTTGAACAATTTTGGTAAAGCTTCATGCAAGTAACATTCCTGCCAAGTTTCAGCAAGATTGGCCCAGGAGTTCAGGAGAAGAAGTCGTTTGAAGAAAAAGTTGACGACGCATGCACGCACGCACGGACGACGGACATCAGGCGATCACAAAAGCTCACCATGAGCACTTCGTGCTCAGGTGAGCTAAAAATAACAAACTAATCAAATCCTGTAATCCATACCCTTCTTAGGGGTTTTTATTATCAACACCCCTATTCTCAACACCTTCAAGTTGGCAGTTTTTAAATGACTTTGAAACTTAAGATATGAGTAATAATGGGCACATTATTATTTTATATCTAAATATATAGTCCTGGTAAAGAGAATATATTTTGGTATTAGCAATAAGTTAATAACTGTGATCTCCCTTAATTTTACAAAGGGAGACAACTCTGTTTATCATACTGGGAGTTGTTCATATTTAGAAATTAATAATAAATAATAATAATCAGTTAAACTAAACAGTATAAAAAAGAATAATAATTAAGCTATGAAAGAAAACATTTTTTTATTAAAGCAAATTTTATAAAGGTAACCTCCCTTAAATTTACAAATGACACATTTTTAAAGGATGACAACTGAGCTTACCTGTATAAAGTTAAAATGAGTGGCCTCCCCTGAAAGCTACAAATGGTGCATTTTCTTAAAGGGAGACAACTCTGTTTATCCTATTGGGAGTTTTTTAAATTTAGAAATGAAATCAAACCAATAGAACAGAGACCCAAATACATTTCTAAAGATGCCATGAACAGAGTTAGAGAATTGTTTTATGTATGTATTATGTTCTCATGTTAATGTATTGTAAAAACTGTAAAAAGAGTAAATAAACTTTGAAACTAGGAAACTGGGCAGGGTCAAAGAAGACCAAATAACTTTTTTTTATCATTCTTTTAAATTTTATTACAGAAATAATAAAATATTTACACTGTTTTTTGTAACGCTAAAAGTTCTCGATAACTTAAAAATATCAAATTCACTTTAATGCTGATGATTAAAAGTATGCCAATGTCAAGGCAGTTAAGGGCACCTTTAATAATTAATAATCACAGGTGAAAACAATGAAGAAAAGTCTAAATTTTGCCAAATAAACAGTACTATATATTCAATATCTAATGATCTGTAAATATCAGTGCCCAAGATCATAAAACTAAGACTGGAGACCCATCTCAAATCTCAAGCATCTAATTGGCTGAATTGGCAACCAGTCGCCATTCAGCCAATCAGATGCTTAAGATTTGAGACTGGTCTCCTGATTAAGTTTTATGATCTTGAGCCTTGATTGTTATTCACTACTGGCAAGAAAGCTATGATACTTTTCTTAAACATTTTTTGTATAATTTTTCTTCTGATTGTCTTTCCAGTTAAAGACGGTACTTTTTACCCTTTACTCCATAGATACACCTTTATTGCAGGGGCGAAAAGTGTTGATGGAGATCAGCAAGCATATCTGCGCCATCTGATAACATCCACACTGTTCCCTTTAAGATTCATTCAGTTATTTCTATTTTATGCAACCAGTGCAAATCCAGATCAGACAGCATGGATGTGCCAACTGATGGGGATCTATACTGGTGGGACAAACATTTTTATGGCAGTGTGAAAAGTGTAGATCCATATCACTCGGCACATCCATGCCATCTGATCAGGATTTACACTGTTGGCTTCTTGATCAAATATAACTTAAAGAATCAAAATAGCAAACAATGAAGATTTTGATCAGACAGCACGAATGTGCTGGCTAATCTGGATCAACACAGTTTACCCATAGATGACACAGCCATATACCATGGTTAAACATCTTAAACGGTTAAAATGAAATTGCTCTATCTATTGTTTCTCTGCAATTTTAACTCCATAACTGAGAAAGGAAAAAAGTCTAAGAAATCAAGTCTGTGATTGGTCAGTTTTGAGACAAGACTCCATCTTATCCAATCAGGTGTTTAATACTGGTGACTGGTTCCCAATCTCAGGTAAATAATCTTATCACATTTAATTACAGTTTTCATTTTGAAATAATGATGGATTCACAAATTGGACTGTCTTTAACTGTTTTAAACCGTTATTTAAAATTATCTACAAGTAGTACACATGGTGTGGCTTTTTACAAGTTTCTGGATGGACTGCTTTCATGTTTTAAAAAAGTCTGCAGATTCTATATCTGTTTAGCAGTGTCTATATGAAAGATGTTAAACCAGTCTGCAGATTCTGTAGACAATTTCTGTATGTGAAAGCAACTTGTTAAACCAGTCTGCAGATTCTGCAGACAACTTCTGTATGTGAAGGCAACTTGTTTAATCAGTCTGCTGATTCTGCTGACAACTTCTGTAAACATCTGAAGGCAAATTATTAAACCAGTCTGTAATTTCTGCATACAACTTCTGTATCTGAAGGCAACTTGTTAAACCAGTCTACAGATTAAGAGGACAACTTCTGTATCTGAATGCAACTTGTTAAACCAGTCTACAGATTCTGCAAATGTCTACTGTATCCAAAGGCACAGCACACATGGCAAGCTGATCTGGAACTACACTGTTCGCCTCTGTGAAAAAGCTGAATATATGGAGTAAAGAGTTAACCCTTATTTCCATGCATATGGTCTTGTATAACCAGTGTAGATCCTGATCAGCCTGCATGTTAATGCATAAGGACTATGCACTATTTGCTATAAGATCAATATTTTTTAACTAAGATGTGAACAGTGTAGATCCAAATCGGACTGCAGATGTACAGTATGATATAGATCTACCCTGGTTGTCCACGTAATTAAAGGCATACCATGATGGAAGGGGCTAATAATTAGGCAAACATATTTATGCCTTTATTTGATCAAAAACATTAGTGTCTGAATTAGGGAGCCCTTAAAATCTTTTTTCCAAAAAAACATAAAATGGGGCTTCTCACGTTAAAAGTTACATTTGACAGAAATTCTTTAAATGACGCCATAAAGTAGAGCAGACAACATTGGTTATTATGCAATTGTGATAAAATGAAAAATATAAAGTCAAATTTGTAATAAAATCACATATTTCTTTTGAGAAAGTATTAGATAATTGTAAGTTCTCTCCACTTTAGTAACAATTAAAATATAAAAAATATGACCGAAGGCAACTTTTCCCACGTTGTGCCTCAAACAGTGTTCAAAGCTGAATAACATTACTGGTTCAATTAAATTGTATCATTGATAAATGATATTATTTTAAAAGACATTGATAATTATGTAATATATACACATTTATAAATGATATGTTTTTGTAAGAGCTATGAAAACAATCTTTCCAACATGCACTGGTATTGTTCATAATATACAATATGCAAATCAACCATATACTGGGGCGTAGACCATGAAAATGAGATTGGAGACCAGTCTTAAATCTCAAGCATCTGATTGGCTGAAATGGAGACAAGTTTCTATTTCAGCCAATCAGATCCATGAGATTCCTGACTGGTATCCAGTTTCAGTATCTTGGAGTCTGATTACTATTCACTATTGGATAAGATCAACATGTCAAAAAAATCCTGGAAAAGATCTGGATCAGCATGAGCTACTTCCAGTACTGGGCTGGAGGTTATGAAACTGAGATTGGAAACCAGTCTCAAATCTCAAGCATCTGATTGGCTGAAATGGCAACTAGTCGCCATTTCAGCCACTCAGATGCTAGAGATTTGAGACTGGTTTCCATGCTCAGTTTTATAACATTGGGCACTGGTATACAATAATATTTGGCTATAAATTCCAGCCATGTAATTTGAACAAAATAGAGGTCAGGCAAGAAAAGTTCAGTAAAGTTATAATATTGTTGTAAATGTCTTTCTTTACTCTCAATATATTTTGTCTTTCCTCAAAAACAGTATTTTTCCATATCTTTGGTATATCTAGTATATCAAGTCAGATGACATTACTCCTCCTGCAGAAGATGTTAAGTGATTATGTCTATGTGTATCTACAAGATGATGTCATTAACACTTATGGCTTCTTTCATGTTTGAGATTAACTTCTGTATGCCTGATAAACTGCTGTATCTGAAAATAAAGAAAAGTCAACCATTTAAATTTTTGTCAAGGAGCAATAACCTTGCGGGCAATGATCAAACAAATTAAGTAAGTATTGAAGGTAACTTCCACAAAATAGCAAAAGGATACTGAAACTGATACTCAGTTTTATGAACATAAACTTTTTGTGGTTTTCATTATAAAGAATATTTCAGCGAAATACAATTTAATGGAAAAAAAAGTTACTGAACTAGCAGAACATGTGGGGTGTGAAATTTAAAATTTGTCTTTGCTCAATCCACAAAAATCGTCGTTAAACATTGTGTGCCAAGGGAAAAAGGTCCTTGGTCATATTTTTTGACATTTTAATTGTTACAATATTTGGAAAAAAATATGAATCATCTATTATTTTTTTGAAACTAATTGGATATGTTGTTACACATTTTACAAAATAAAAAATGATATTTTTATCGCGAAATCCATAATAAATTATATTGTTTGCACAACTCTACAACATCATTTCAAGAATTGACGTCCATTGTCTGAAGGTTCCTTTTCCCGTGACGTGCTCCAATTAATCATGAGTTAGCGGTATCCTGTAACAAACCACAAACTTGCTGTGTTATGAAACAACTTAATCCTTTACTGTATAGATATGATCAGGATCTGCACTGGTCGCATTTTGGTCAGAAATAACCTAATGAATCAAAAAGCGAACAGTTTAGATCCTGATCAGACGGCACGGATGTCCCAGCTGATCTGGATCTAAACTGTTCGCCCTAACAATAAAGGTGTATCTATACAGGAAAGGGTTAATCCTTTACTTCATGCATATAGCATAGATCCTACGTGTGATCAATGTAGATACACGCCAACTCAAATAGTCGAGCTAAAACAAGAATAATTAAGAGGGATCAACACGTTAGATTAATAAAACCAAAACAAACCATTTTTTCAAAGCTTACCTGGTTTAAATGTAGGCTTGATTGTCATAAACAATTTCCTGAGCTGGCGCAAGCATCATAATGACGGATGACGGGTAACTGTACACGGGCTGTCCATAGGAATAAACACTGGCTTTGTCGATTCTCTCCTCTTGGAATTCACTAAACTGAGGGGCTCTGTCTTTGGCTCTGGCTTTTCTAGCACTGCAATACATCAAGGTGGATTATTTGACATTTAACCCTTTACTCCATACACACGCATTTTGACACATGTGCAACTAGTGTAGATCCAGACCAGCTGGCACATACATGCCATCTGATCAGGATCTGCACTGGTTGCATTTGATCAGAAATAACCTAACAAATCAAAAAGCAAAGTGTAGATCCTGATCAGATGGCATGGATGTACTAGCTGATCTGGATCTAAACTGTTCACCCATGAAATAAAGGTGTATCTATGGAGGAAAGGGTTAAACAAAATTCAGTCTTGTTCAGTCGTTCATAGGCATTATGCAACAGTAATATTAATATTAACCACATCTGCTTGGAAGTGCAAATGTACATTGGAAATCATTAAGAAATGTGTCGAGAAGGTCTCCTGTGTGCAGTTCATTTTTAATGGTGTTTATATTACGCTGCATACAAGCACTAGACATTGAAAGGGTACTTCATCTTTACTTTTACTTGAGAGACTGAACGTTTATGTCTGATAATGACAAATGCAAATGTTAGACTGCAATACAGACATCATCGGTAGTTGTTGTTAATTTTTGGGAAAAAAAAATGTTTACAATTATCAACATACTAATATATGAAGTTCATCATATGAATTCTGGATAAACCCAAAAGAAATATTGCAATTGTTTAAACATTTGTCTTACTGTTTTAATAATTACTGTTTTAATAATTACTAATCACTGCATAATAAATATAACTTATAACTGGCATACAGCAAAATATTTGTATAAAAATATTCTTGGTGCTTGTCAAACTTATAATTACCATAAAATTTCTTTTAAACACCCCCTGGGGTTATCCATTTTCTAAAAGGGGAGGGGTGCTTATTATTTAAATTAATTATTTTTATTCTAATTATTATTAATATTAATTATATACTACTCAAAATAAGGATCACTTAAAAGATTGTGTTTATTCCTTACATAAGGTTTAAACTATAAAATATTTGCTGTGATTCAGCGGTTGAAACTTGGTAGGGGCAATAATTCGGGATAAAATGGAAAGCGATCCCTATCAAATTTTGAGTAGTATAATTATTGTATTCTTATATTATATATTGAGTTTTCTCTTAAAATTAACATGGGGGCATTTATTAAGGGAGGGGCGTTTAAAGGAATTTTGTGGTATGTTACACATGATATCAGACTGGTTTACCTTCTCCAACATAAACAGATGACAGCCGGTATGATGAGGAAGAGAATCAGTCCACCGACTCCAATCATGACAGGAACAACAATGCCCAATGTGTTGTCGGATGACTCTTCAGCCTCTGTAAATGTAATAATTATACATTTTTTTTTTACTTTTTAAAATTGGTATCTTAGGAAATTAGGAAAGAAATTTTAATCTAGACAGATCTTTCCCTTAACCCTTTACTCCATATATTTGCATTTTAAAGCATGTGTGACCAGTGTAGATCCAGATCAGTCTGCATATTTGTGCTGTCTGATCAGGATCTGCACTGTGTGCTTTTTGGGCTGAGATAACTTATTACCGGTACATCTCAAAGCAAACAGTGTAGATCCTGATCAGATGGCACAAATGTGCCAGCTGATCTGGATCTACACTGTTCACCCATGCAATATAGGTGTATTTATGTAGTTAATGGTTTAGGTACCAACATCAGACTGATGCCCATTAACCCTTTCCTCCATAGATACACCTTAATTGTGAGGACAAACAGTTTAGATCCAGATCAGCCGGCATGTCCATGCTGTCTGATCAGGATCTAAACTGTTCGCTTTTTGATTTGTTAGGTTACCTCTGACCAAAATGCGACCAGTGCAGATCCTGATCAGATGGCATGGTTGTGCCGGCTGTTCTGGTTCTACACTGGTCGCACATGCGTAAAAAGGCATATTTATGGAGGAAAGGGTTAAAAGAAAACATAGAAATATTTTGTAACTTACTGACTCTCTCTGCACAAGTGTCACCTGTATACCCCTCATTGCATGTACAGTTCAGCACAGATTCACGTTCACAGGTACCACCATTCTTGCAGTAACCTCTGTCACACTGATCTGTTGAGCAAATATAACTTAAGTAAATTATAACAGATACTATCTATTCCATTATGCAAATGATATTGCCTCTACCTTGGAGCGAACCCACACCATCACGGCGACAGCGCCTAGCCCTGCAATTCCGACAATGCAACCGATTAAGATGCAAATTGTGTTAACTAAGACCAGACACAATGAAAAATTGGCTGTTCATTCCATGTTGTTTTTTAGGTCGGCAGACTCAGAGTTATCAGTTTTCTGACTCTTGACAGTCTCAACTGGACTAAAAATATACTGAACCAAAAAAGAAACTTTCGCCAAGTTTGATTGTAGATATGTTAGTACAGTTTCAATCCTTTTGGCTGAAAGCTTACATTTTTGTAAAATAATGTATTGTGGTTCTTTTATACGGGGATTAGCTGACCGATTTTGCAAACACAACGAGTTTTACAAGCTACTACATGTATATATGTGTGTACATCTAAGTGGTACCCTTGAACAACTGGCACATACTTTGCGAAAGTTTCTTTTTTTGTTCAGTATAGTAACAAACTGCAGACCTAAGAACTGCTGAAAAGTAGTTCTAATTTTCAAAATTCTATACATTTGGTATGTGGACCCTTCAGTATTTTCAATGCTTTGATTTTTAACTAAAATTAGGATCAGTACATCAAAACAAGGAGATAATATAGATGCAGAATCAAAGGTCTGCAACTCTCAAACTCTAATATAAATGTTCATAAAATTGTCAGAGAAAGCAATTTTGATTCAGATAATGCATTCCAAGTTTTAAACTAGATGTTTTTTGTGAAAAACGCATGTCTCCCCCCTGCACCGCCACCCCCCCCCCCCCCTGCGCCCAGACCCCTGTGACCTTGACCTTTGACCTACTGATCCCATAATCAATAGGGTTCTTCTACTCAATAAGGGCTATTACCCTATTTAGTTTGAATACTCTGGGTCAAGCTGTACTCCAGTAATTGACCGGATACAGTTTTTACTCTTCGGGGCCCCTGTGACCTTGACCTTTGACCTACTGACCCCAAAATCAATAGGAGTCCTTTACTCAATAAGGACATCCATCGTATGAAGTTTGAATGGTCTGGGTAAAATAGAACTCCTTTTATTGAGTGGAAACCGTTTTCACTCTTCAGGCCCCTGTGACCTTGAACTTTGACCTACTGACCCCAAAATCAATAGGGTTCTTCTAATCAAAAAGGGCTATGAATTTTGAAGGCTGTGGGTCAAACGGTACTCCAGTTATTGAGCGGAAACGCTTTTCACTCTTCAGGCCCCTGTGACCTTGACCTTTGACCTACTGACCCCAAATTCAATAGGGTTTTTCTACTCTATAATGGCTATCAAACTATGAAGTTTTAAGTCCCTGGGTCAAAGGGTACTCAAGTTATGGAGCAGAAACGGTTTTCACTCTTTGGGCCCCTGTGACCTTGACCTTTGACCTACTGACATCAAAATCAATAGGGTTCTTCTAATCAATAAGGGCTGTCATCCTATGAAGTTTGAAGGCTCTGGGTCAAAGGGTACTCGAATTATTGAGCGGAAACGGTTTTCACTCTTCGGGCCCCTGTGACCTTGACCTTTGATCTACTGACCCCAAAACCAGTAGGGTTCTTCTACTCAATAAGGGCTATCACCCTATGATGTTTGAAGGCTCTGGGTCAAAGGGTACTCAAATTATTGAGCGGAAACGGTTTTCACTCTTCGGGTCACTGTGACCTTGACCTTTGACCTACTGACCCCAAAATCAATAGGGTTCTTCTACTCAATAAGGGCTGTCATCCTATGAAGTTTGAAGGCTCTGGGTCAAAAGGTACTTGAGTTATTGAGCGGAAACGGTTTTCACTCTTCGGGTCACTGTGACCTTGACCTTTGACCTACTGACCCCAAAATCAATAGGGTTCTTCTACTCAATAAGGGCTATCACCCTATGAAGTTTGGAGGCTCTGGGTCAAAGGGTACTCGAGTTATTGAGCGGAAACAGTTTTCACTCTTTGGGTCACTGTGACCTTGACCTTTGACCTACTGACCCCAAAATCAATAGGGCTCTTCTACTCAATAAGGGTTATCACCCTATGAAGTTTTTCAACAATGGGCCCCAACTTTGGTGAAAATGCTGCTAAGTGACCAATTACTAAACAAGACCTACTATGCCATTAAATAGTGTCAGAAAAATAGATCAACTAAACCCTTTCCTCCATATATATTCCTTTATGACACAAGCGTCATCTGATCAGGATCTGCACTGTTCACTTAGACAGAAAAAAACTTTTTGATTTATTAGGTTATTTCTGACCACTTTAGAAGCAAACAGTGCAGACCCTGATTAGACTGCATGGTTGTGCAGGCTGATCTTGACTAACACTGGTTGCACACACGTAAAAATGGTGTATATATATAGTAAAGGGTTAAGTTCACAAAAAAAGAATTCTTATTCTCTAGGTGGTTTTGAAGATTTCATGTACAGTCGGACCTCGATAATTCGAACTTCGATAATTAGAACACCGTAGATATTTCGAACTTGCATATCGGTCCCGGCAAAACGCCTATATACCTTATATGCATTAACTCTTGATAATTCTAACACCCGATATTTCGAACTTCGAACTCAAAGTCCAGTCCCTCCTTCTTATTTTCTATCAATTTCACTCTCGGATATTTCGAACTCCATTGAAATTTATGGCTCAAAATTATGACATGTAAAAGTTTTCACACTTCAAGAGGATAACAATAGCGGCACCGTATGATTAGCACACGCGTACTGTTACAAACAAATAATATTTAGTTTTTTATCTCAATAAAATCTAATTTAAAATATAATTAAAGAAATTTTTTAATAATTAAGACTTGCAAACTAAATTTGCAAAGAACAATTGAGTGAATTTAATTGTCTCTTCAGGAAGCGATTAGTGCTTGTGAAACGATGAGACGGTACTTTGAATATCAATAATGATATTATAATAGTGAGCGTAAACTAAGCATGTTTTTCAAGATGGACAATGTTCTGATGAAAAAAGACTTTTTAAGGTGAGCGGCCATTGAAACTAGTAGGGCAAAAATTTGTAAATTAAACATCTGTGACGTGGAGATTCGTGATTTGTGCGTTTGTTGACTGCATACTGTCAAAATGTATTCCAGTTACGTTCATGTACATAAAATAATTAACACATATTTGTTTTGTCTTTTCTTTCACATACAAAAGATAATATAGATCAACAGACATAAAAACATGAACAAACAATATCCACTTCCGCCGGCCAACAGACCCTCGATTATTCGAACTCCCGATAATTCGAACTTGTTTCCCGGTCCAGTTGAGTTCGAATTATTGAGGTTCGACTGTACCTTGAAAGTTGCAACTTTTTCAACCAAGCTTTACATCTCATTTAAAATCATTAAATTCAGTGGAACAGACCCTGTTATTAAATCAGAAATTCAAGTTTGTACTTACGAACACATTCAAATCCATTGCCTTGCACATCAAAATAATTGTTGAAACAATTACATGTGTAACCATCAACATTATTTGCATCTATTGTACATGTCGCATTCGGTGAACACTGATTAGTTGTGTCACAGTAACCTGGAAATACATACAATAAAAAAGTCTAAAAAATGTGAATTTTTTTAATCCTTTATGTGCTAAGCACAGTAGTTTTCACATTTTCTTATTTTTCACATAGCTTCTAGTGTAGACCATGATAAATGTGAACATCTGCAGTCTGATCAGATACAAAACTAAACTGAACAGGAAAACATAACTTTGGTCATATTTTCTGACATTTTAAATTGCTATAATACATGTTGTATTTGGAAACAACTTTGAATTTTCTCTTCTTTCCTCGTACTGTTCAGTGAAACAAAAACTGGAAACATTCCTGTTCTAAAATTTGTTCTAAATATCAAACAAAATAAATATTCATTTATAAAGGCCCTCTTTCTATGCGCAGGCACACGTTAACAAAACTGAGAAATACTTAACAAAATCAAGCTTACTTAATATACACTGTCCAATGGAAGTGGAGCCTGTAGCAGCAGTGGCACGCCGGCCCTCTGGACACGGAATACATGTGAATTTGAACGCAACTGGCTGATAAGTGCCAATCGGACACGGCACACAAGTCAATGAATTTGCATCAAGTTGTTCTCCTTCACCACAAGGACCTGTGTAAAACAAGAAAATTGAAACCTTTTACCCTTTACTCCATAAATATACATATTTTGGGCCATCAGATCTGGATCTACACTGGTCACTTTTTGGTAAGAAATAACCAAACAACTCTAAGAATGAACAGTGAAGATCCTAATCAGATGGCACTAATGTCTAGCTGATCCGGATCTACACTAATAGCCCATGGGATGATAACCATATATCATGGAGAAAAGAGTTAAATTAAAAATAATTGATTTTTCTGTTACATGTTTCTAATATGTCAGAGTAAGTTGACCTGTGAACAGGGAATAATTATCACTTGTCGACATATTTAATCCACTTAAGCTCTTATCACACTGTACTCAGGGTAATCATAAATCACATTTTTGACTGGTCTAGACCCAGATCAGCTTGCACATCCATTTTGATCAAGATCTACATTTTTTGCAGTAAATATGTTTCCACAATCCAAACCCATTCCTAATGAAAAAGACAGTCTCAAAATTCAAAAAATTAGTCTTGCTCTCAACTTAAACTGATCAACAAGTTAAGCTGTACTGTTACTTACTTCTACAATCAGCTTCCCTTCTGGCCCCTGTGGACGGGGTATACTTGATGCTGTATGTACTTACTTCTACAATCTGCCTCCCTGGTGGCCCCTGTTGATGGGGTTTACTTGATGCTGTATGTACTTACTTCAACAATCTGCCTCCCTGGTGGCCCCTGTTGATGGGGTATACTTGATGCTGTATGTACTTACTTCAACAATCTGCCTCCCTGGTGGCCAATGTTGATGGGGTTTGCTTGATGCTGTATGCACTTACTTCTACAATCTGCCTCCCTGGTGGCCCCTGTTGATGGGGTATACTTGATGCTGTATGTACTTACTTCTACAATCTGCCTCCCTGGTGGCCCCTGTTGATGGGGTTTGCTTTATTTTGTATGCACTTACTTCTACAATCTGCCTCCCTGGTGGCCCCTGTTGATGAGGTTTGCTTGATGCTGTATGTAACTTCTACAATCTGCCTCCCTGGTGGCCCCTGTTGATGGGGTTTGCTTGATGCTGTATGCACTTACTTCTACAATCTGCCTCCCTGGTGGCCCCTGCTGATGGGGAATACTTGATTCTGTATGTACTTACTTCTACAATCTGCCTCCCTGGTGGCCCCTGTTGATGGGGTATACTTGATTTTGTATGTACTTACTTCTAAAATCTGCCTCCCTGGTGGCCCCTGTTGATGGGGTTTACTTGATGCTGTATGTACTTACTTCAACAATCTGCCTCCCTGGTGGCCCCTGTTGATGGGGTATAATTGATTCTGTATGTACTTACTTCTACAATCAGCCTCCCTACTGGCCCCTGTTGATGGGGTATACTTGATTCTGTATGTACTTACTTCTACAATCCGCCTCCCTGGTGGCCCCTGTTGATGGGGTATAATTGATTCTGTATGTACTTACTTCTACAATCAGCCTCCCTACTGGCCCCTGTTGATGGGGTATACTTGATTCTGTATGTACTTACTTCTACAATCCGCCTCCCTGGTGGCCCCTGTTGATGGGGTATACTTGATGCTGTCTGTACTTACTTCTACAATTTCCCTCCCTGGTGGCCCCTGTTGATGGGGTATACTTGATTTTGTATGTACTTACTTCAACAATCTGCCTCCCTGGTGGCCCCTGTTGATGGGGTTTACTTGATGCTGTATGTACTTACTTCTACAATCCGCCTCCCTGGTGGCCCCTGTTGATGGAGTATACTTGATTCTGTATGTACTTACTTCAACAATCTGCCTCCCTGGTGGCCCCTGTTGATGGGGTATACTTGATGCTGTCTGTACTTACTTCTACAATCCGCCTCCCTGGTGGCCCCTGTTGATGGGGGTATACTTGATTCTGTATGTACTTACTTCAACAATCTGCCTCCCTGGTGGCCCCTGTTGATGGGGTATACTTGATTCTGTATGTACTTACTTCTACAATCTGCCTCCCTGGTGGCCCCTGTGGACGGGGTATACTTGATGCTGTATGTACTTACTTCTACAATCTGCCTCCCTTGTGGCCCCTGTGGACGGGGTATACTTGATGCTGTATGTACTTACTTCTACAATCTGCCTCCCTGGTGGTCCCTGTTGATGGGGTATACTTGATGCTCTATGTACTTACTTCTACAATCCACCTCCCTGGTGGCCCCTGTTGATGGGGTGTACTTGATGCTGTATGGACAGTCTATGCACTGGAATGTCCCGGAGTTCGGCTGATATGTACCAACTTCACATGAAACACATTTCTGCTCATTCAAGATGTACTTCTGTCCAGCAACACATGGACCTGAAATTGAACAAAATCAACTCCAGGGCCCAAGATCATAAGATAAGAGACCAGTCTTAAATCTCAAGCATCTGATTAGCTGAAATGGAGACTAGTCTCCAGTGCCCAAGGTCATAAACCTGAGATGAGACCAGTCTCAAATCACAAACATCTGATTGGTTAAAATGGAGACTAGCCTCCAGGTTCCTAGAAGCAGAGATAAGACCAATCTCAAATCTTAAGAATCTGATTGACTAAAATAGAGACTAGTCTGCATTTCAGCCAATCAGATGCTTGAGATTTGAAAATGGTCTCCCATTTTAGTTTTATGATCTTGGGCACAGAATGACATGCATAGTTGAAAACTAAATCATGGAATTTCTTGCAGGTTAATGATCCATTACCTCTATTGTTTCGTTTAGAAAAAACAACATCCCTCTCTTAAACCCTTTATGGATAAACCTTATATACCATATTGACCTGTGTAGATCCAGATCTGCTTGTATATCAGTGCAGTCCTTGCTTCATATAAACTGTCTGCTTTAAGTTTTGTTAGGTTATTTTGTTTAACAAGAAGAAAACAATTAGATCTAGATCTGACTGTAAGGTTCAGGATCTACACTGATCACCCATCAGATATAAGCCATATCCCATACAGTATAAAGTTAAATAATTAAGACAAGACTACTTACTGATACTGCATGCTGCAGAGTTATCTGCTCCTGAACTGGCAGTAAGTAGGCCATTCGGACACTTTGTACAGGTCTCCGCTAGGGGGTCACTTCTGTAGTAACCACGTGGACACAATTCACACTGGTTGTTTGGACCAACTATCTGACCAAGGGGACATGTTGCTGAAATATGTAAGTCTATTTTACATTTACCCACACATTTAATGTGATGAATCCATCTTTCTTTCAATTTCCATTTTTAATTATTCACAAGGGTGTTATGAAGAAAGATGCAGGTTCACAAAGGGCCATTATTCGCTTCAAAATAGTTTATTATACACCCATGAATGATTTTTGCATAGTACAGCATGTATCCGATCTTGATCTATAATGATCACGAAAATCACATAATATTAAGCTTTACTGGTAAAAGTGCAAAAGATAAAACAAGAGGGCCATGATGGCCCTGTATCGCTCACCTGAGTACAAAAGTACTTTCAGCTTTACCCCAGGGCCAACATTTAAATAATGCTGGTAAAGGGTCTCTTTACAATACTCAACACGAAATATCTAAGGTCTAGTCGCATTAGTTTCAGAGAACAAGGGGTGTAGTTTGACACTAGCAAACATTCTACCTGTCTTCAGTTCTTACTATTTAGCTCTATGTAAAAATTGGTAAGCCCCTGGGTGGGGCCAATTCGAGCCTGGGGTCATGATATGTATAAACGTGGTAAAGATCCACAAAGTGATGTTACATGTAAAAATTCTAAGCTCTATGTGTTATGGTTCTAGAGAAGAAGACTTTTACAAGATTTTTCCTATATAATTCTATGTAAAATGGGCGACCCCTGTGGCGGGGCCAATTTTGACCCAAGGGCCATAATTTGAACAACTTTGTTAGAGGTCCATTAGACAATGTTTCATGCCAAATATCTAACCTCTAGCCATTGCGGTTTCGGAGAAGAAGATTTTTTAAGTTTTTGCTATATATTGATATAAGGAAAACCCATGACCTCTGGGGCGGGGCAAATTTTGACCCAAGGGCCTAATTTGAACAACTTTGTTAGAGGTCTATTAGACAATGTTTCATGCCAAATATCAAACCTCTGGCCATTGCGGTTTCGGAGAAGAAGATTTTTTAAGTTTTTGCTATATATTGATATAAGATAAACCCATGACCTCTGAGGCGGGGCAAATTTTGACCCCAGGGCCATAATTTGAACAACTTTGTTAGAGGTCCATTAGACAATGTTTCATGCCAAATATCTAACCTCTGGCCATTGCGGTTTTGGAGAAGAAGATTTTTTAAGTTTTTGCAATATATTGATATAAGGAAAACCCATGACTTCTGGGGCGGGGCAAATTTTGACCCCAGGGCCATAATTTGAACAACTTTGTTAGAGGTCTATTAGACATTGTTTCATGCCAAATATCTAACCTCTGGCCATTGCGGTTTCGGAAAAGAAGATGTTTTAAGTTTTTGCTATATACTGATATAAGGAAAACCCATGACCTCTGGGGCGGGGCAAATTTTGACCCCAGGGCCATAATTTGAACAACTTTGTTAGAGGTCCATTAGGCAATGTTTCATGCCAAATATCTAACCTCTGGCCATTGCGGTTTCGGAGAAGAAGATTTTTTAAGTTTTTGCTATATATTGATATAAGGAAAACCCATGACCTCTGGGGCGGGGCAAATTTTGAACCCAAGGCTATAATTTTAACAATCTTAGTAGAGGACCACTAGGTGATGCTACACACCAAATATCAAAGTTCTAGGCCTTACTGTTTCAGAGAAGAAGATTTTTTAAGTTTTTGCTATATATTGATATAAGGAAAACCCATGACCTCTGGGGCGAGGAAAATTTTGACCCCAGGGCCATAATTTGAACAACTTTGTTAGAGGTCCATTAGACAATGTTTCATGCCAAATATCTAACTTCTAGCTATTGCGGTTTTGGAGAAGATTTTTTAAGTTTTTTGCTATATATTTATAAGGAAAACACATGACCCCACCCGGGCGGGCCAATTTTGATCCCAGGGCTATAATTTGAACAATCTTGGTAGAGGACCACTAGGTGATGCTACACACCAAATATCAAAGTTCTAGGCCTTACGGTTTCAGAGAAGAAGATTTTTAAAAATTTCATGTTCAAAATCTATTTTTATCCTCTGTGACCTAGATAGGCAATGGACTGGAACCATTTGAACAATTTTGCTAAAGCTTCATGCAAGTGACATTCCTGCCAAGTTTCAGCAAGATTGGCCCAGGAGTTCAGGAGAAGAAGTCGTTTGAAGAAAAAGTTGATGACGCACGGACGGACGACGGACATCAGGCGATCACAAAAGCTCCCCATGAGCACTTCGTGCTCAGGTGAGCTAAAAATGAGACACACAGATTTTCCAATTGCAACTTCTCATCCGATCTTGGAGATTCTTCGATCAAGACCTCAAATGTTAGCCAGCAAATGTGATGCAATCGACACTATTTAACAGGATTTCAATTACTGTAATTACCCCATCTACCGCCCAGGGCATTTGGAAAACTCGGGAAAAGGTGACGCTTAAAAGGGAACTAACATACAGTTTACGGAACAATAAAAAAGCCAGAAAAAACATTGAATCATTTGCTAAAAGCTAAATTGAAACAACAAATTACTTTTTGCAAATTATAAAATGTGTACATGCTGTAGTAAAGTGGAGGAAAAAGAAACAAACGACAGTGTAAACCTGTTATTTATTTCTTGTAAAATGATATTTTCTGGCCCGGCTGACATCAAAGATGAACTGAAAATACTGATATGGCAGTAAAGAAAAGTGAGTGAAAATTGTTTTGTTATAATGGGCGCTCATTTATTTGCAAGTTGAAACACAAGGTGGGTGGTTAGGAGCATGGGTGCTAGAGGGGACAATACAGTAGTTAGAATAATCAAGTACCTTATTTACCCGCTTATAAGACGGGGTTTTTTCCTTGGAAAATAGCCTTAAAAGTAGGGGACCCGTCTTATAAGCGTGATCTACAAGAAGACCTCATTTTTTTTGGCAGGGTACCTTTGTACCATAAGTTAACACACTTAGGACCCTTATATGACTTACATCTACAGTCTGTGATAGCGATAGATCCCTCCTGTTGGGTAGAGCTACCAATCGGGCATGGTGTACATGACAGCACCCATTTCTGGGAATTGTATGTTCCAATAGGGCACTTCTTGCATGTGTTAGTGTTCGAATCTCTATAGTATCCAGGATCTGTGCAGTTGGCTGTAGAAACAAAACAAGTTGTATTTAAGCAGTAAGATTATACTTTTTGAATGCGTGAATGGGGTAAGGTCCATGTCAGGTCTAGTTCATAATAATTATGTAGTCAGTCATTATCTCTGTTATATCAAAATTAATTAGACTTGTTTAAAAAAATTATACTTTTAAATCCTACAGAAAAACTAAAATGTCATTACCGTCTGAAATGAAGGAGCATTTATGGGTAATAATTTTACACTGAAATAAAACTTTACCCTTTCCTTCATAAATTATACATGTCTTTATGGAATGGGCAAACAGTGTAGATCCAGATCAGCCGGCACGTTCGTGCCGTCTGATCAGGATCTGCACTGTTTGCTTTATGATAAGTAAGGTTATTTCTGACCAAAATGCGACCAGCGCAGATTCTGATCAGATGGCACGAATGTGCCGGCTGATCTGGATCTACACTGGTCGCACATGCGTATTTCTGGAGGAAAGGGTTAAGATAGCACATTATCACAAATTTGGAAAGCTGATATAACTTACCTATCACACATTCAGAAACATCCCTTGCACCCGTTCCAGATGTGATTTTGTCAATACTACACATCTGACAGCTAGTCTGTGTACGAATGTTGCTGTTTCTATAGTAACCAATTGCACAGAATGTACAGTCCATCGTACCAGCATTGTACTGCAGTCCTGAGGAACAGTTCACTGAAAAAAACACCATTGCTGTTAGTGACAGATGCCAAGTCCTTTCTTAAAATTTCCTCCATGGGATATGACTTTTATTGCACTGGTAATTAGTGTTGATCCAGATCAGCTAGCACATCCATTCTATAAGATTAGGATCTCCACTGTTTGCTTTTCCAGATCTGACAGCACAAACGTGAGTGCTTATCTGGATCTACAATGATCATTGGTCAGAAATAACCTAATGAATCTAAAAGTGAACAGTGTCAGCACAAAGATGTGCCAGCTGATATGAATCTACACGGTGGATAACAGCCATCCGATGGAGTAAAGGGTTTAACCCTTTCCTGTATAGATACACATTTTTACGCATGTGCGACCAGTGTAGATCCAGATCAGCCGGCACATCCGTGCTGTCTGATCAGGATCTGCACTGGTCGCATTTTCGTCAGAAATAACCTAATGAATCAAAAAGCGAATAGTTAAGATCCTGATCAGACGGCACGGATGTGCCGGCTGATCTGGATCTAAACTGTTCGCCCTAGCAATAAAGGTGTATCTGTACAGGAAAGGTTTAATCAAACAAAAATACTGTTTATCTTGTTAGAAGAAAGGTATATAATAAAAGGTTTATTTATACAGTCATTAAATCCAGATTGCTGGATTCCTTTTGTGGGCAAATCAACTCGCACATCTTAGAACCCATGAAATGGAAAAGCACGAAATTTTACACCCACAAATATAAGTGCACCCACAGTAATGACTTACAGACACAATCAGAGATGGTTCTAGAACCCATCTGTAAGGTGACCGGACTGGAGGAAGGGCACGCCCTGCACTGCTCCTGCCAGATCTGATCCTGGTACATATCGTAAGCGCACATTTTGCACTGATTGGCTGCACGATCCAAATAGTATCCAACTTGACAGGCAGCTGTAATATACATTTACATACAAAAAATTTATGTAAAACTTGACATGTACATATAATGTAAAGACCTGAAACAAAATTAACGTAAACTTTACATGCGGGTGGTATATAAAGTACCATTAACATAATTTATGTAAAACTTTACATGTATCTGTAATACTAAATACCATTAACATAACTTATGTAAAACTTGACATGTTTATGTAGTATTTTAATTTACCATTAAATACCATACAGAAATTTTGTGAAAACTTTACATGTGGATTTTATATTTAATACCATTAACATAATTCATGTAAAATTTAACATGTAGCTGTAATTAATCAATTCGATTGTGCTTCCATTGCGCTCCTAACGGGATCGGTTTGCGGTCCGCTTCCCATCCGCTTCCCATCTGATTATCAATTTCATGATTTTCAGTACTGCAAGGTAATCCGTAAGCGGATCGGAAGCGGACCGCAAACCGATCCCGTTAGGAGCGCAATGGAAGCGCAATCAAATTGGAAACGGAATGGAATCGAAGGGAATCGCTTTGAGCGTTAGGATCGCTTGGAGTGAAAAGACCAGAGCATTTTGACCAGATCAGAATCCCTTTGAACATATGGATCGCTTGGAGTGAAAAGACTGGAGCATTTAGACTGCATCAGAATCGCTTTGAACATTTGGATCGCTTGGAGTGAAAAGACTGGAGCGTTTAGACCTCATCCGAATCGCTTTGAGCGTTTGGATCGCTTTGAGTGAAAATACCTGAGCATTTAGACTGCATCGGATCGCTTCTATTTATAGTTTTTCAGTTACATGTATATATAGTAGCGATCTGAAGCGCTTCTTCCGATTCTTTTAATGACTTTGAACAAAGCAATTTTTGACAATAATTTAATTGAGTTTTCTGCTATCAAACACTAGTAATAAAAAGCTAATTTAATGATAATTTTGTAAATAAAACTGAAAACATATAATAGAAAACGGTGTGTTTGCCATTCACACGCATGATATTATTCAAATTAAGTTCAGAACCTTTTTTATAAAGTGCCCTTTAAGGGAAAATACGTAATTTTTCTTACACAAGGAAAGAAATAACGAACATGTACATTCACCCGTGCTACATTATGGTGTTAATGTATTATTTTATTTAGTAAGGAGATTCTCAACTGAAATGTATTTTATGCTAATAAACATAAGTTATTGATATATGACTTCAGATTTTTTGAAAAAAAAAAGCAACAGCTAAAAATATCAAAAATAGAGACTGTATCTTCAGGACACTGATACCCCTACTGCTACAACAACATTTGTAACAAAGGGCCATAACTCTGGTGAAAATGATTGCAGGAAAAAATCTTTTCTTTACAATCATCTACACATCCTGCTTGATCAACTGTGCAAATTTGAAAGAAATCTGCATGATAGTTATTGAGCAGTTGATGCCCCACGATTTGGGGAGGTATGGACGGACAGACATATGTATGGACAAGTGCAGCTCAATAGGCCTCCCACTTTGTGGGGTCATAAACATCCTAAATGACACAATTTTGCAAGACATGTCTCAAATGTAATGTACTTATGGAACACTGTGCAGGATCAGTGGATCCTGTTCCATTGGTTGTAAATCCCGACGGACAGATCTTGCAGCGTGCTGCAGCAGACTCCACCTTGTAGTAACCATGGGAACACATCTGGCATGTGCCACCAATATCCTCATAGCCTGGTCGACACTCCACTGAAGAAAACATCAACAACATTTTTATTATATATATATTTTTTTTCTAGAAATTCAAACTCTGTTGAAAAGAAACTGCAGCATCCAGGGGCATAGCTAGACAATTTCAGTGTATGGAGTTCAAAGTGGCAGTACCTCCAAGAGCAGGTCTGAAGCTCTAGATGTTGTTTCTCTCGAAAGAGAAACATTTTGTACAGAAACATTTATTATTCATATATTATTATAAACCCATTACCTCTTAGTTTTTATTGTATTATTGGGCCCTTAAATAATTTGATACCAAACACAAATTGTGGGCACAGGGGTATTGTGCATTACGGCAGCTACACCATATAGTGTAATAATTAGTGGTAGCCCAGACACCAAACAGTTTTATTAAAGACACTTACAAATACAGTCAGTAATGTTCGTTGATCCAGTAAGCTCTGTTGTTTTGTCAGTTCCGCACTGAATGCATGATGTCTGCCACTTCATTGGTTGGTAGTATCCCTTAGCGCACTGCTGACAAGTGTTGTCCGATGCCTGTCGGTATGTTCCGGCACTGCAGTTAGCTATTAGACAAAAGATGCATGTATCAGTATTCAATAACACCTGTGTACCAAATTTTTAAAAAATATTTGATGCCTTTCAGGAGTTATCATCCAGAAAGCATTTTTCTATTGTTAGTAACTGTGACCTTAACATTGACCCCCCAGCCCCAATATCAAACCTGACCTGTAGCTTATGATGTCATACCTGTGTACCAAAATTTATTTAAATCTGTCAAGCCTTTCATGAGTTATCATCTGGAAACGAAGAACTGACCGCCTGACTAACACACCTACCGACCAACAAGCTCACTCCAATATACCCCCTCAAACTTTGTTTGAATGATGAACCATTACGGTTATCACCCTTTTCAATATTGTGAAGTATGTTTTCTTCACTACTCGTGCTTATCTTCTGCAAAGTCTAATAATGACACACATTTATGGCACGTGCACAAATATTATATCAATGACAGCAATAGAACATCATAATTGTTGGTGTGTTTTGAGCATGCTCTTTTTTTAAAGCCTTTTTTATTTTTGTGAATAAAAATCAACAGATTTGTAAATTTAATAATTAACAAATACATTACTTCAAAATATAAAAAAATTGTTTTCTATCTGAGAAAATGATTTTAATTGCAAACTTAATGGTCACAAATGTGTTAACTGATGTGCAAAGTCTACATCCAAATTATGTGTTTAGTCTTCAACAGTCACAAATATGACAAATTATGTGCTAAGTCTACACTGGTCACATATGTGTCAAAATGATGCACTCAGATAACCATGGTCAAATACTGACAAATGATGTGCTTAGCCTACACTGGTAACAAAATGTAGAAAATGATGTGCTTAGGCTACACTGGTCACAAATGTGACAAATCATGTGAATAGCCTACACTGGTCACAAATGGGACAAAATGATGTGCTTCCTCTACAGTGGTCACAAAAGTGACAAAATGATGTGCTTAGGCTAGACTGGTCACAAATGTGTCATATGATCTGCTAAGCCTACACTGGTCACAATTTGTGACAAAACATGAACTTAGCCTATATTGTCACAAATGTGACAAAATAATATGCTTAGCCTACACTGGTCACAAATGTGACAAATCATGTGCTTAGCCTACATTGGTCACAAATGTGACAAAATGATGTGCTTAGCCTACACTGGTCACAAATCATGAAATGTGACAAATCATATGCTTAGCCTACATTGGTCACAAATGTGCCAAAATGATGTGCTTAGCCTACACTGGTCAGAAATGTGCCAAAATAATATGCTTAGCCTACACTGGTCACAAATGTGACAAATCATGTGCTTAGCCTATACTGGTCACAAATGTGACTAAATGATGTGCCAAGACTACACTGGTCACAAATGTAACAAAATTATGTGCTTAGCCTACACTGGTCACAAATGTGACAAATGATGTGCTTAGCCTAAACTGGTCACAAATGTGACAAAATGACACTGGTCTCAACTGTAACCAATGATGCACTTAACACTTTAATGGGTAATGACTCTGTACTCAGCATTTTTTAAATAACTTTTTATAATATTGAAAATAAAACAAATGGCAAAGACTACTTTCTTTTTTTAAAAATCATGAACCTATCCAAATTGAATCTCCAACTTAAGATGTCTAACAGATCTAAAAAGTGACATACTATGACGAAATGAGGCTTCATGTCTTAACAGTAAGTGTTAACCCCAAACAAGATCAATCTACAAACTGAAATTGCCTTACCCTTGACTCATGGAAATGCCTTTGATCACATGGGTGACCAGTGTAGATTCAGAACAGCTGGCACATAAAGATGGCACATCCATAACAGTGTAGAATCTTATCAGACAGCATGGATGTACAAAATACTTATAAATCATTTTATTTCGCGCAGGTTTAATTTTTGCGTATTTCGCACTACAGCAAGAGCGTGAAATTCAACCCCGGCAACATTAAACCATTAAACAGTGTTCATTTGTAGGAAAATACACTTGGGCGAATTTATGCCCCAGCAAATTTATTATTTATGGGTTTTGCGCGAAAATTCGTCCCCACGAAATTAAATGATAGTACAGTAATCTCATTTTCACACTGGTCACCAATGGGATAAAACAATATCCTGAATGGCAAACAGTGTAGAGACTGGTCAGACTGTGCAGATTATTGAGGCTGCTCTGGATCTACACTGGACACTGAGGCAATAAGTGCCATTTAAAAAAACAGAAGTGAAATATGCATATCAGGAATTGCCATACCCACAAAACACAGCCTCCCCATGCAGAAAAAAAGAAGAGAGGCAGAGAGAGCATATTTGTTATAAGTATGTCAATTCAAATAAGACGCTACAAACAATTTACGAAAAAGAGAACCCTAGGGGTTACCACCTTGGAACGGTCAGTGGCAAAACAAAATTGCCACAGGGGGTTTAAGCCAGGTGTAGGGTGCACCAACTTCACACTTGCCCTACATAAATGACAAGGAAACAGCCTTACCAACATTGCATCGACTGAGTGATGTAGAATTCAAGCCAGAAGTGATTCTGTCAATAGGGCAAAGTTGACACATGGAGAATAGGCCATTGACATTGTCTTTGTAATATCCAATAGCACATGCCACACAACCCGTTGGTGTCTTTTCAAAACCAGAGTTACAATAACCTAGAAACATAAATGAGTCACATTATAAAGAATGAACTTTAAGTTATCTATTAACAGAATAAAAACAACAAGTAAATAAGAAGCAATTATAATATTTTACCCACAATGCTGTTTGCTTTTCATTCATTACAACTTTACCAAAATGCAAACTGTGTAGATCCTGAATAAACAACAAAGATGTACCAGCTGATCTGGATCTAAACTGTTCGCACATGCAATAAAACCCGTACAATTTATATACATGTATGGAGTAAGGGTTAAACCAGTACGACACATTAATGAAGTGTCTTACTTTCACACTGTGTGCTGCTGGTAGAGTTGGTACTTACTTTCACACTGCGTGCTGCTGGTAGAGTTGGTACTTACTTTCACACTGTGTGCTGCTGGTAGAGTTGGTACTTACTTTCACACTGTGTGCTGCTGGTAGAGTTGGTACTTACTTTCACACTGTGTGCTGCTGGTAGAGTTGGTACTTACTTTCACACTGTGTGCTGCTGGTAGAGTTGGTACTTACTTTCACACTGAGTGCTGCTGGTAGAGTTGGTACTTACTTTCACACTGAGTGCTGCTGGTAGAGTTGGTACTTACTTTCACACTGTGTGCTGCTGGTAGAGTTGGTACTTACTTTCACACTGAGTGCTGCTGGTAGAGTTGGTACTTACTTTCACACTGTGTGCTGCTGGTAGAGTTGGTACTTACTTTCACACTGAGTGCTGCTGGTAGAGTTGGTACTTACTTTCACACTGCGTGCTGCTGGTAGAGTTGGTACTTACTTTCACACTGAGTGCTGCTGGTAGAGTTGGTACTTACTTTCACACTGCGTGCTGCTGGTAGAGTTGGTACTTACTTTCACACTGAGTGCTGCTGGTAGAGTTGGTACTTACTTTCACACTGCGTGCTGCTGGTAGAGTTGGTACTTACTTTCACACTGAGTGCTGCTGGTAGAGTTGGTACTTACTTTCACACTGCGTGCTGCTGGTAGAGTTGGTACTTACTTTCACACTGAGTGCTGCTGGTAGAGTTGGTACTTACTTTCACACTGCGTGCTGCTGGTAGAGTTGGTACTTACTTTCACACTGCGTGCTGCTGGTAGAGTTGGTACTTACTTTCACACTGCACTTACTTTCACACTGAGTGCTGCTGGTAGAGTTGGTACTTACTTTCACACTGAGTGCTGCTGGTAGAGTTGGTACTTACTTTCACACTGAGTGCTGCTGGTAGAGTTGGTACTTACTTTCACACTGCGTGCTGCTGGTAGAGTTGGTACTTACTTTCACACTGCGTGCTGTGCTGCTGGTAGAGTTGGTACTTCTGGTACTGGTTGAGGTCGGACAGCTGAGGCAAGTCGTCTGATAAGAATCTGGCTGGTAGGTACCCAGGGGGCAAGGGTCACAGCCAGAGTCATCTGCATTCCTCTTGTAGCCAGCTGGACAGGTTCCTTTATTGGTGAGAAAAAAAGTGTTGTTTTTTTTTGCTAATTTCATCAAATGTTGATAAATTAATTTTACTTACAGTCCTTTAGGTTTGCATGCTTAAGGTTATAAGAATTACTGTGTATGGGATGAGATTTAAAAGTATGGTTTACTTTAGATCAAAGGTCACATTTGTCATTGTAAGGCATGTAGAACCAGATCCAGTCTTCACATCTGTGACATCTGATCAGGATCTGCACTGTTAGCTTTTTTGTCAGAATAACCTAACAAACAAAAAGAGAACAGTGCAGAACCTAATCAGATGGCATGGATGTGCCGGCTGATCTGGACCTACACTGTTCGCTCAAGCCATAAAGGTATATATATATGGAGGAAACAGTTAATAAAGAATTTACTGAACGAGTTTAAAAGTTAATGGTTTTTGTGTTACATGACAAACAGTTTAGAATACTTGTTATCACATGCATCAAAAATAAAGAAACTTGGACCATAGAAGAGTGCAATCTACACATAGGATACCGGTACAAGTCCAATCCATGAAGTAAAAAGTCAAGATACTTACTTATATTACACTGATTAACATTGGTAGAACCAGACCCAGATGTTGTGTACAGGGGACTGCAAGGCTGACACATCCCAAACAGACCATGAAATTAAAGGGTAAAGATACTTACTTATATTACACTGATTAACATTGGTAGAACCAGACCCAGATGTTGTGTACAGGGGATTGCAAGGCTGACACATCCCAAACAGACCATGAAATTAAAGGGTAAAGATACTTACTTATATTACACTGATTAACATTGGTAGAACCAGACCCAGATGTTGTGTACAGGGGACTGCAAGCCTGACACATCCCAAACAGACCATCTGCATTGTTCTTGTAGTATCCTTTCAGACAGGACACACAGTAACCAACACTGTTCTTTTCCTGGCCAGATGGGCAGTATGCTGAAAGAAAAGTGATGATGATACTACAAATCTCTGCAGTGGTTACTTCCCCTTATAGCAATCCCCATATTGGTTACACCCCTAATAGCAGATCCCACAATGGTTACTTCCCTTTACAGCAAGCCCTGCAGTGGTTACTTCCACTTACATCAGTTCCCTACAGTGGTTACTCCCCCTAACAGCAGATCCTCACCGTAGTTACTTCCCATTACAGCAATTCCCACAGTGGTTACTTCCACTTACAGCAGATTCCCACAGTGGTTACTTCCCCTTTCAGCAATCCCCGCAGTGCTTCTTCCCCTTAGAGCAGATCCCCACAATGGTTACTTTCCCTTACAGCATATTCCCGCAGTGCTTCTTCCCCTTAGAGCAGATCCCCACAGCTTACTTCCCCTTACAGCAGATCCCCATAGTGGTTTCTTCCCCTTTCAGCAATCCCCGCAGTGCTTCTTCCCCTTACAGCAGATCCCCACAATGCTTACTTCCCCTTACAGCAGATCCCCACAATGCTTACTTCCCCTTACAGCAGATCCCCATAGTGGTTTCTTCCCCTTTCAGCAATCCCCATAGTGCTTCTTCCCCTTACAGCAGATCCCCACAATGCTTACTTCCCCTTACAGCAGATCCCCACAATGCTTACTTCCCCTTACAGCAGATCCCCATAGTGGTTTCTTCCCCTTTACAGCAGATCCCCATAGTGCTTACTTCCCCTTACAGCAGATCCCCACAATGGTTACTTCCCTTTACAGCAGATCCCTACAGTGGAAACTTCACCTTACAATTAAAATAACTACTGCTATCACTTGCAAAAAATGCAATAAAAGTATTATTTATTTATGTAAAGAGTTAATGCAAAACCATAAAGTCATACTGTGGCACCAATTATTTGTAAAGGAATGAACTTTCTCATGGAAGCCACCCACCAATGATATTTTTACACAAGCATAAATTGGTGCCATCGTTTATTATCGTAAGATGAGATTTCACACATTAACATTATACTAGGGTTTGATTTCCTGAACTCCTTTCTCCAAGCTATGAGACTAGAGTTATGGTCTTGAGCCCGGCTCTTTGAGACTGAGGACTGGTCTCCATTCTCAGAGTTATGGTCTTGTGCCTAGCTCTTTGAGACTGAGGACTGGTCTCCATTCTCAGAGTTATGGTCTTGAGCCCGGCTCTTTGAGACTGAGGACTGGTCTCCATTTTCAGAGTTATGGTCTTGTGCCCGGCTCTTTGAGACTGAGGACTGGTCTCCATTCTCAGAGTTATGGTCTTGTGCCTAGCTCTTTGAGACTGAGGACTGGTCTCCATTCTCAGAGTTATGGTCTTGAGCCGGTCTCTTTGAGATCGAGGACTGGTCTCCATTCTCAGTTTTTTTGGTCCAGAGCCAGCTCTTTGACACGCAGGACTGGTTACAATTCTCAGAGTTATGGTCTTGTGCCCGGCTCTTTGAGACTGAGGACTGGTCTCCATTCTCAGAGTTATGGTCTTGAGCCAGGCTCCTTGAGAATGAGGACTAATCACCATTCTCAGAGTTATAGTCTTGAGCCCAGCTCTTTGAGACTGAAACCTGGTCTCCATTCTCAGAGTTATGGTCTTGTGCCCGGCTCTTTGAGACTTAGGACTGGTCTCTTTTCTCAGAGTTATGGTCTTGTGCCCGGCTCTTTGAGACTGAGGACTGGTCTCCATTCTCAAGAGTTATAGTCTTGAGCCTGACTCTTTGAGACTGAGGACTGGTATACATTCTCAGTGTTATGGTCCAGAGCCAGCTCTTTGACACCCAGGACCGGTTACTATTCTCAGTGTTATGGTCCTGAGCCCGGCTCTTTGAGACTGAGGACTTGTCTCCATTCTCAGAGTTATGGTCTTGTGCCCGGCTCTTTGAGACTACTGACTGGTCTCCATTTTCAGAGTTATGGTCTTGAGCCTGGCTCTTTAAGACTAGGGACTGGTCTTCATTCTCAGAGTTATGGTCCAGAGCCTGCTCTTTGCTATTTACTTCAGTGTCGTGGTATCAAGTACAGCTCTTCAAAAATCTGGACTGGTTTCTGTTATGTGTCATGGTCTTTAGATCTGCTCTTTGATATACAGGAGTGTGAGCCATTCTCAGAGTTATAGTCACGATTCCAGCTCTTTAATACTTAGGACTGGTCTCCATTCTCAGTTAATGAGCCCAGTTTTTTTGAGATTGAAGACTGATAAGCTTTCTCAGTTTTGGAGGGAGTTTTATTGGAAAACAAGACATGACCTACCTTCACACTCAGATGATGAGTTAGATCCAGTCTGTCTGGTACTATAGCCAGTGGCACATGTCTTGCAATCAGTGCTGTAGGCAACATCTTGGTATGTGCCAATAGGACATAACTCACAAGCTGTATTACCAGCATTTGCCTTGCTACCAACTGGACACTTATCTGATTAAACAAAAACAACAAAACTGCAAACTTTTAACCAGCCTATACCTGAATAGACAAAGCACATGTCATCTTGTAATGATCAATTTGGCTTTAATATTATGTGCTGAAACTAAAAAAAGGCAATTACAGGTTATGTGGATAGGACTGCATATTGATTATTACAAAAAGTACATTCATGGCCCAATAAAAAGACAATACAAAGATATATGGTATCGTCACATAAGTGCAAAAATGGTAAAATAAGAACCAACAAAATCGGAAGGAGTTATACCGTTTTTACACTTACTTGAAGGTATCATAAAATAAACATTTACATTCATAGCATTCATCAATTCAACAAAATCTGTATTCAAAATTATTTAGTACTGTATTGTTAAACCTTGTATACAAATCAGATTAAATAATCATAAATTTATCAAAACTGATTAATTATTACGTTTCTTTTCCTAGCCGACAATATTTTATTGAAAATTAAAACAAATCATACATACAGATTGTACACTGGGATAATGATGTGGCACCCTCTCCAGCAGTTCTCAAATTTCCAGGACAAGCCGTGCACATCCCTTGGATGTCAAGCGTGTTGTCCTTGTAATATCCTACAGCACAGATCTGACATGAATAGACCATGTTGACGAGATTTACCTGATAGCCAGATGGACAATAATCTGAAATGGTGACAAGTACTATACAATTATTTACTTATTAGCTGGGAAATATGCTGTGATATTGACCTAAAAAATCGTTATTGACCGAGGCGATTTTGAGGTCAATATCAACAGCATATTTCCCAGCTAATAAGAAAATAACTGTTATATTACATGAACTATGAATAGTTATGTTTTAGAAATCTTCAATTAAGACTAATTTCAAGTGGACTCCGTGCGGCTTATCAAATGATAGTGTCTCTAGCTGGGAGCAAATTTGAACGATTAATTTGAACGATAAATGGCGCGAAATATAACGTAAACGGTAACGCGGCGTAAATGACGTCATTAAAATAAGTATTATTACATGAACTATAAATAATATAAAAGATGGAAACTTTCGCATTCTATTTATAGACAGGTCAATATCAGCGAAAGCGGGTCAATATCTAGATTTATTGACTCGGTTATTTTGGGGGTGTGACCAATCGCGTTGCATCTATTTATAGTTCATGTAATAAAGTGTGTAACTTACAACAACAAAAACTAGACAGTAGAGTTGGATGCAAGATTTCCAGAGAGGGGATTGATTTGGGGCAGTCTAAGGGTAGTTACATGATAACATCCAAGTTTATGCCAAACTTCTCAAAAAAATTAAATATTGTTGCCAAAAAAGTGGGTTTGAACAACCGTAATGAACCCAATGCTATAAGAACTTGTGTTCAACAGACATCACAGGAGGTGTGATGTTTTGCCACAAATCATCCAAGGCAGTAACCAATCAGGTTCTTATTTTTAATTGTTAGTGGTGTCTTATTTGAAAAAGATCATTTTATAAATCTGTATTTTGGTGGCCATTTTGAGGCGACCAGTGACATCATCAATAAACGTGGGCAGTAATTGATGCTGTCACTACTGAAAATGACTGCCTCCAAAAGCATTAAATCAGCTGTAGTTTAGTTATTGACGGCCTGCTGTTTAATATTCTATTACTGATATGAACACAATTTGTATATCTTTGCAATAAGATATTTTTTAACCCTTTCCTCCATAGATACTGTGCGCTGTTTGATTCATTAGGTTATTTCTGACTGAAATGTGACCAGTGTAGGTCCTGATCAGAAGGCACAGATGTGCCGGCTGATCTGGATCTACACTGGTCGCACATGTGTAAAAGGCATATATATGAAGTAAAGGTTTAAATTGTCTTGAAGTCCCTTTCAATGGTACTTACATAAACATTGCGACTGTAGCTCTGAGCCTTCACTAGAAGTTCTGTATCGAGTTGGATCACCGCATGATATACAGGAAGTTTGCCATTTGTCGGGCTGGTATGTGTTCAAGGGACAGCGCTGACAAACATTGAGGGTTACATCTCTGTATGTACCCGGACTACAGGCGACTGAAACAGTACATGTGTTTAGTAATTAGAATATGTCCTCGGACAATAATGCCCCCACTGCTTCCACAACATTTGTAATAACAAAGGGCCATAACTCTTGTGAAAATGGCTGCAGTAACAAATCCTTTCTTTATGATCATCTACACATTCTGCTTGATCATCTGTGCAAGTTTGAAAGAAATCTGTCTGAGTTTAGGAGGAGTTGATGCCACCAGATTTAAAGGATGTATGTACAAACGGATGGAAGAGTTCAACTCTATATGTCTCCCACTTTGGGGGCATAAAAATGTAAGCCAAACTAATTAAGCTAATTTGGTGATTTTGTAAAAAGTGTCAACTACATTTTATGAAAAGTCCTCCCAAACAATTATTTTACTATCTCTCAAACTTATGACTTTATATTAAAGAATTAAGTCACCTTTTCAAAGACACTTTATCATCATATGGCTTAAATATTAGCAAAATGAAAAAAGCTGAAAAATAGCTTGAAATGGGATCCAGTAACAGCAGGTTTAAAGGAAGTTAAAATAGAACTACACTGTGTACACAGTAGGCTGACACCCACACTGCTGTCTATGATTATTTGTCATAGGAATTTTGTAAGATATATTTAATATACCGTATATACTCAACCATAGGTCGATCTGTTCATAAGTCGAGGGGTGGATTTCCACCTTTTAAAGGCCGTTTTTTACCTTAACTCATTCATAAGTACCTTTTCATTTCGTTTTATGCAAAGTCCATCAAAACAATCAAGCTAGCAGGTTGTAAAATCCATGTGCTGGCTCAGGCTCATATGAGGCACCGTCTGTATAGGTGTCATCTGGCATATTTGTTAAAATATTTTTTTCTGTCAAAATTTCGGTGAAATTTGGTCCTTTTCAATCATTTGTAGGCATTATATAGCAGTACAGTTAATATTAGCCACAAGTAGAAATTAACTGAACTGCGAATGTGCAGCTTTAAGGTTTAGGTAAAACAAATACATACTGATGTCACAACCGGCTTTGGATTTAGTGGCGTTGGTCAGTGTAATGTAGCCGGTTGGACAGGTTACACATGTACTGGTCTCTGTAGCATTCCTGTACTGACCAATCGGACATGCAACACAATTTCCAACACCATTGAGCTGGTACCCGCTTTCGCAAAATGCTAAAAAATACAGAAACCATGATGATCCTGAACAGCTCATTTTTACTACTAGCAAGGGTTCCCAATATTAGGCATGTACTTGTTATTGATTTAAGCCCTTTACTATAGAGAAAAGATTTTCCATTACTTTCCATGAAAAGGCTCAATAAAACAGTGCCTGCCATATTTTATTATAATAGAGTTCTTTCAAACTGTTGTGCGCATGCGTTGTACTTCACGTTTTGGTGCGAAAATATTGGTTTTATCTTAAACCGACATGTTCTTTATTTTATAATCTCTTAGTCATATTAACAATATTAAACAATGCCCCTCGCATGCAGTTATCGACTAATTATGCCCTTCATTTTAGAGAGCGCTAGGGGAGGTAACAATGTGAAAGAACTCTATTATTTTGCGTGATCGGTATTTTCAAAGCTACTTTTTTCATCTACTTTTAACATAAAAAAAATCAGTGAAATATCCTTTTCGTCAATAGATACAGAAATATTGTATGGGCAAATAGTGTAGATTCAGATCATCCATGCTGTCTGTTCAGGATCAGCACTCTTCAAATTTTGGTCAGAAATAACCTAATAAATAAAAAAGTGAACAGTGCAGATCCTGATCAGATGGCATGGATGTGTCAGCTGATCTGGATCTACATTGATTTCCCATGTAATAAAAAGTGTTAAATATGCCAATATACTGGTTCAAACTAGCTGATTATCACTTGGATATAATAAAAAAACAGATCGCTGATCTACTTTTTTCATTAAATACCACTTCGAACCTTTGCACTTTCACCGCAATATTTATTCTTACGTGAGCAGAGGGAGCTAGAGTTGGTTCCCGTAAATTCAGTTGTGAAACCAGCGCCGCAGAATTTACACCGGAACTGCCCGGTCTGGTCCTGGTAATATCCCAGAGGGCATGGTACACAATCGTTGAGTGTATAGTCAAAGTATTGTCCAATTGGGCATTGCTCTGTGAAAATAAAAGTGTTACAATACTGTAATATCATTATATCTCACAGGGGTTTAATTTTCATCTATTTCGCTTAAGGGAAAGTGCATATTAAAATCAAACCTTGGCAAAATCAATCTATAGAATATCTTATCTTATCAGAAAACAAGTGCACGAATTTATGCTCACACAAAAATGCCATTTATTTTTCCTGATTGAATTTAGATGCTTGCAAAATTACGATACCAAAGTAATTTATTATGGATAAACAGTATATGTTGTCCAACTGAACATTTTCCTTTTAACCCTTTCCTATACAGACACGCATTTTAACGCATGTGTGACCAGTGTAGATCCAGATCAGCCGGCACATCCATGCAGTCTTGAAATCCATCCAAGGGAGTGACAAAAGTGGCTGCTTAATACAGGTGGCAGTTCAAGAAAGATAACATCCCCGTTTGGGACATTCAAAGTGGTTGCTGAATGCAGGTGGCTGCTAAGGCAGGTTCAACTGTATCTTAACCCTTTCCCGTACAGATACACCTTTATTGCTAGGGCGAACAGTTTAGATCCAGATCAGCCGGCACATCCGTGCCGTCTGATCAGGATCTAAACTGTTCGCTTTTTTATTCATTAGGTTATTTCTGACCTAAATGCGACCAGTGCAGATCCTGATCAGACGGCATGGATGTGCCGGCTGATCTGGATCTACACTGGTCGCACATGCGTAAAAATGCGTATCTATACTGGAATGGGTTAAGGGACAATTCTAAACCTGTTACTACATGAGATATGGCTGTTATCCATCAGCAAACAGTGTAGATCCAGATCAGCCAGCTCATCTAAGCCATCTAATCAAAATCTACACTCTACGCTTTTTGATTCATTTGGTTATTTCTGACCAAGAAGCGAACAGTGTAGATCCTGCCCTTCTAGTGCATGCAATAAAACTGGTCTATATGGATTAACCCATTCCCGTACAGATACACCTGGAAATAAGTGTATGCTCTTTATTGCGTTATCCTTGGTACATGTATTTGAAGCATTCCATGGTTATCTCTGCTTCTAAACATTTTATATGATTGTTATTTTTTGGTAATATTTATTTTTATTGTTTACATGTATAAAATTATGTAAACCATTGTATGTTTCCTATGCCAAAATATATCTATCTATCTATAAATTATGGCATGGGCAAACTGTGTAGATCCAGATCAGCCGGCACATCCATGTACTGTTTGCTGATTATTAGATTATTTCTGGACCTGTGCAGATATTGATCAGATGGCACAGATGTGCCCGCTAATCTGAATCTACACTGGTGGCACATGCATAAAAATGCATATATATGGAGGAAAGGGTTAAACTGAACAGCTCTGTGAGTATTATGGGTGTAACATGACAGGAGTCCAGTGTACATGGGATTGCTGAACGTAAGTTATTATGGATAACAATATGGTATCTTAAATGATAAACTTACTTTTGCACATGTTAGGATCATACTCTCCAGTCATTTCTGTGGTGAGACCAGCATTACACGTTTTACACACAGTCTGCCTGGCAAGATCCTGGTAGGTTCCCAGTGGACAATCATCACACACTGCTGACGTATTTGTGCTGTCGGTGTAACGGAAGTAGTTCCCTGGGCCACATTCAACTTAAAAGAGTTTACATGCATTGTACTGATAATAATATTATAAAATTATGTATCTTGTAATGCTTCAAATTCTTCTCCATTCATCAACTCAGATTAAAATAAGGATTTAGTTTTTTGTGTTCATCAGGATGTGAAAAACATTGGGATATTCATAGCGTGAAGGTGGACCATTGCAATATAAAGAGAAAATCTGGAAAGACACTACACTACAACAATTTAGGAATGCAAACATACTGTTTCTAAAATTGTCCCAAAACAAAGGGACACTGAAAAATACTGAAGTGAACAAAAACTAAGGAATGCCAAAAAAATTTTTGTGAAAAGTATGTCCCAATATTTAGGGTGTCCCAAGAATTATGGTGATTATGGTAGTCAAAATGTGTAAAAAAAATAACATAGTTACTAGGAGAGAATTAAAGTTCATTTTACAAAAACAAGTAACAACAAAAAATGTCAAAAATATTACTGAAGACTTCTTGCCCCATTTTACAAAATAATGTTTATATACCACATTGGCCATTCAGTATAACTTCTCCAAATGGACAGGTGGGTGTGGCCTCTATAAGGAAGTTCACTTTCTCTATAGCACTACCAGGAATTGTGTCCTGAAATAGAGTAAACACATTCTCATTTAACCCTTTCCTCCACAGACACCTCTTTATTGCATGGGCTAACAGCGTAGATCAGCCGACATATCTGTGCCGTCTGATCGGGGTCTGCCCTGCTATTTATTAATAAGGTTATTTCTAACCAAAATGCGACCAGTGCAGATCCTGATCAGATAGCACAGATGCATATTTATAGAGGAAAGGGTTGAATCAATATTCGATGGTTTTCATTTTGGTATGGAAAACAGTTGGGTTGTTTAAAGTGGGCTTCACACTTTCTGTAAACAATTCATCTGTTTATCATACCTAGATGAACACCATCAAATATTGATTCAATCCTTTCCTCTATAAATATGTTCAACATGAAGCCCTTATTAAATTAGGCCATGTCTAGATGAAAACTTAACACTAAGTGCTAATTAAAGACATTATAAACAGACTGGCTGTATTGTTAAAAACTTACACTAGTTAAGTACATCTGCACCTAGAATAAATAGGTGGACACTTACACTGAAATTAAGAACATCTGCACCAAGAATGAAGTATGTCAGGAAGTCTACAGCAGAAATAGTTTCTCCATCCAGCACAGTGCTACAATAAGAATAAATCTGAATAAATCTTCTAAGCATTAATTGGAACCTCAGATCTTTAAGTGAGAGTGAATACCAGTTCAGATGACCTTAAACCTCTGATTGGATGAAATCAGACAACTATTATGATTTAATTTATAATGGCCTTACAATCCTGCAATTTGAATACAATGCTTATTAACACAATAAGGTGAGTGATGACATTCACATACACCACTGTGTGATGCACTGAATCACACTACCTTGTGATCAAACATGGTGTGATCCAACGAATCACACCAGCATCTGATCCAACACAGTGTGATCCACACCACTGTCAGATCCAACAAATCACAATTTTGTCTGATGCATTCACACCGTATTATTTAAACACCCAGATCTAACAAGGAGATCTAAAAGTAACTAGATGTTTTTTGTGAAAAACGCATGTCTCCCCCCTGCGCCGCCCCCCCCCCCCCCCCCCCCCCCTTGCATCCAGACCCCTGTGACCTTGACCTTTGACCTACTGATCCCATAATCAAAAGGTTCTTCTACTCAATAAGGGCTATTACCCTATTTAGTTTGAATGCTCTGGGTCAAGCGGTACTCCAGTAATTGACCGGATACGGTTTTTACTCTTCAGGGCCCCTGTGACCTTGACCTTTGACCTACTGACCCCAAAAATCAATAGGTGTCCTCTACTCAATAAGGACATCCATCTTATGAAGTTTGAATGGTCTGGGTAAAATAGAACTCCTATCTTTGAGTGGAAATGGTTTTCACTCTTCAGGCCCCTGTGACCTTGACCTTTGACCTACTGACCCCAAAATCAATAGGGTTCTTCTAATCAAAAAGGGCTATCACCCTATGAAGTTTGAAGGCTGTGGGTCAAACCGTACTCAAGTTATTGAGTGAAAACGGTTTTCACTCTTCAGGCCCCTGTGACCTTGACCTTTGACCTACTGACCCCAAAATCAATAGGGTTCTTCTACTCTATATGGGCTATCAACCTATGAAGTTTGAAGTCCCTGGGTCAAAGGGTACTTAAGTTATGGAGCAGAAACGGTTTTCACTCTTCGGGCCCCTGTGACCTTGACCTTTGACCTACTGACATCAAAATCAATAGGGTTCTTTTACTCAATTAGGGCTGTCATCCTATGAAGTTTGAAGGCTCTGGGTCAAAGGGTACTTGAATTATTGAACGGAAACGGTTTTCACTCTTCGGGTCACTGTGACCTTGACCTTTGACCTACTGACCCCAAAATCAATAGGGTTCTTCTACTCAATAAGGGCTGTCATCCTATGAAGTTTGAAGGCTCTGGGTCAAAAGGTACTTGAGTTATTGAGCGGAAAAGGTTTTCACTCTTCGGGTCACTGTGACCTTGAACTTTGACCTACTGACCCCAAAATCAATAGGGTTCTTGTACTCAATAAGGGCTATCACCCAATGAAGTTTGAAGGCTCTGGGTCAAAGGGTACTCGAGTTATTGAGTGGAAACGGTTTTCACTCTTTGGGTCACTGTGACCTTGACCTTTGACCTACTGACCCCAAAATCAATAGGGTTCTTCTACTCAATAACAGCTATCACCTTATGAAGTTTGAAGGCTCTGGGTCAAAGGGTACTCGAGTTATTGAGCGGAAACGAAGTGTGACAGACGGACAGACAGAGTGATGGACAGACGGACAGGGCAAAAACAATATGTTCCCCCAGAGGGGGGGAGACATAAAAAAAAAAAAGCTCAATTTTTCATTTATTATATAATATAATTTAAAAAATGATAAATCATTTCTTTAATTTGTCAAACTGTGTAAAATGAAACTCACTTGGCATCAACAAAGTTCAAGATGATCTCCACCAACATTCCAAAGTTAATGGATGTCTGACGCTTTTTGCGACCAGTCAAACTGCCGCAAGTAGTTGTTATATTGAGGCTAGAACAATCGGCTTGCTGGCAAAGTGTGCCTTGGAAGATAGCCTTTAATTCAATGAACTCTTCTTTAATACGAGCTTTTAGGTTGGTGTCTGCGGCATGGCAAGCTGACGTATCCATGCGGTAGTTTACTCTGACATATATTCTGACAGTGGGATCCGGTTTTATCACTGAAATAGAAAACACTTTTCTCAAGTAAGACTGAACAGTTGAATACATTTTCTGTTTATTTCTATAACTGAGAAGCCAAGCTTAAAAATATTATTCCAATGTGCACAGGTAATTAAGTTAGTTGTAAATCCTAACAGCATGCTTGTTTATCCTTTAACCTTTACTCCAAAAATAAAGTTATTATCATGGGAGAACAGTTTAGATCCAGATCAGCCAGGCTGGTCAGAATCTTCACTGGTTGCCCATGTAATAAAAGGCATAGATCAAGAGCAACCAGCCCAGTTGGGTATTCTGATCAGGGTCTACACTGACATTTGCACTGAGCTCAATATCATAAAACTGAGATTGGAGACCAGTCTCAAATCTCAAGCATCTGATTGGCTGAATTGAATACTTACTTCCAACCAAAAAGCAAACAATGTAGATCTAAATAAGACTTTTGATCTGGATCTACTAACACTGGGGGTCCAAGTAATCAACAGTTTATCATGAATGAAAGGGTTACAATTGAATTTTGAGTGATTTTTTTGGGACTTACATCCACAAGATGGGTATCGGAATTTTCTGAACTGTTGGGCGTAGTTCCAGCTGCCCGTAGGATCACAGGTAAACAAGTCTGGATGAGTGCGGTCAACCATGTAGGTTGTAGGTGTTTTGCACGAGATCATGCATCCTTTCCGGCCTGATAATGTGTCTACGGTACATGACTGTTGTCCATTGTAAGGGTCTGGTGGATTTTCACATTCTGAAGCTAAAAAAGAAAAATAAAAATTCTGTGAATTAAAATAATTCAACAGTATACCTACATATACAGCACATTTTACAGGTATTCAACAATTGTTAACTGATATTGTAATAGATAAAAACAAGATTTGTTTTCATACAACTTTAAAATTTAAAAAGTCTCAAAAAACATTGATATATACAGTAAATATTATTTCTTTTAAACATAATATTATTTTGTTTACACAAAATAATACACAAAATTTTGTTTACACAAAATAATACCCCTTAAAATATGAAAAATGTCCCCTTATGGGTTCCATAAATTTCTAACCCTTATCTTAAACATAGCTTTTTTTTTGATAGTACTGGTATATTTTTCATCAAAGTATAGTTCAGTCAAACCTGTCTTCAAAGAACTGTCAATGGAAAATTGGGAAGTGGTCTTTGAAGGCAAGTTCACAAGTGAATTTGTTTTTTAAATCAGTCAGCAGGACAAATAAAATGTGGTCTTTATCTACAGGTAATCTTGGTTAACAGATGGTTTTTAAAACAGTACTTAAAATACCTCACCCCTCCTCTGAGACTCAATTTTGTTATGACTAAAAGGAAGGGCCATAACTCTGGTGAAAATTGTTGCAAGACAATGTCCCTTACAACAAGCTATACATAATGTCTTATCATCTGTGCAAGTTTGAAAGAAATCAACCAAATAGAAAATGTGGAGTTGATGACACAAAATTTTATAATTAAAATTAACAACGGGCCATGACTGTGGTAAAATGGCTGCAGGAAAAAATCTTTTCTTTACAACCATCTACACATCCAGCTTGATCATCTGTGCTAGTTTGAAAGAAATCCGCCTGATAGTAAAGAGAAGTTGATGTCACAAGATTAAATTACTGAATTAACAAAGGGCCAAAACACTGGTAAAAATGGCCACAGTAAAAAATCTTTTCTTTACAATCTTCTAATCTTCATGCTTAATAATCTGTTCAAGTTTAAAAGAAATCTGCCTGATAGTTTATGAGGAGTTGATGCCACAAGACTTGGAGATGTACGTATGGATGGATGTACAGACAGACAAGTGCAACTTTATATGCCTACCACTTCATGGGGGCATAACAAAACTAGAAGTACTGGCTAAAAGTAACACAGTTTAAGAATATCTAAAACTTACATTTTACATAAAGTCTGAAGTTACAATAGTCCGCATTTCTATTGCTGTCCACACCAACATATGTGATGTCATAGATTCCCCATGTGTATGTACTTCCTAATAAAAGAAAACAGATCAAATCCTGTTGCGGGGCAATCCACAAGTGTATATGATTTTTTCCGCATAAAACATAAACTTAGTCTAATGTTTAACTCCATATATACATGTAGTAAGTTTATCGCTTGTGCTTGGCCAGCAAGCAACACCGAGCCAACAACCCCTCGAGTACCAAATATAACAGGAGGGGAGAAAATGTGTAAGCCTCAACCAGGATTCAAACCTCAAAACTCCAGCTTACCATGCAATTGCTTTACCAATTGAGCTACCGAGGCGCCTGATTATTTACTGTTATCACAAGCCCCATTTTGTCATGTTGCATCACATGTAATAACATTCAAAATCACCTACCTGGTTGATTGGTGGGTTGAATTAAAGAGCCATTGACTCCAAGATTGCTAAATGATGGTGGAGTCCATGTTGCCATGGAGATACGATCCTTTGAGTAGACCTGTATATCACTGGGACAGTTCTGTGCCACCGGCATTGTGCTCCCTACAACAAATTGCTTATTTTTACCTATTTCTAGTCTTCAACCCTTAACTTCATTGATAAATATGGCTGATGTAAATCCAGATCAGCCTTTGTGAAGTCTGACCAGGATCTACACTTGTTGCTTTTATATTTTCATAGGTTATTTCAAACCAAAAGGCGAACAGTGTAGATCCTGCATAAATGTTCTGACTTATCTGGATCTACACTGTTTACCCATTGGATTGAAGCTGTATACATGGAGTAAAGGGTTAGCATGCTCATTATAAATAAAGGATCATATGCAATCACTTTAAACCAGGTTCAGTCTGCACATCTTTAACCCTTTACACCAGAGGTACGACTTATCAAAACTGTGTAGATAAGGATGAGTCAGTATATCTGTGCCACCTTATCAGGATCTATACAAAAATGGCTTACTGAATTATTATTTCAGACCACAAAGCAAACAGTGTAATGAATATGGCTTTGTTTGTTTGTGTGACAAGTGTAGATCCAAATCAGTGGGAAAATCCATGCCATCTGATCCGGATCTACACTTGTCACACATACAAATTAAGCCATATCCAAAGAGTAAAGAATTTATGTCTTATAAGAGTCTACAGTGTTCACCTCTCAATCAATGCATTTCTGAAATGAAACGAGAATGAAATGGCACAAGTTCAAACAACATTTCAAGTAAAGTTTTGGTGATCCAATGTTCAACAACCTGTATGATCAACACAGTATTAGTTCAGGCAATTCTGACATACTGTAATCACAACATTAAATTATCTCCCTTTAAACCATCATTTCAATCTTTGATATCAATATAGCACATTATTTACATTTCTATTTCATCTTCTACGAGGAAGTCTTATTCATCTAAACCAATCACAATTTCTGATGGTTCGCAGTGTGACATATTACTTTAGAGGAGTGGCAACAGTATAAGTCGCTTACACTTTATTGGACTGTGCACAATGTTTTGACTTGTCATGTAAACAGGCATGCACATTTTGCTATGAGTTGCTGTGAACAAGTGTGCTGTCATTCCTTTTGTTGTCAATGAGACTGCCCTAATAGCCTTTCAAAAAAGCCGATATAAATACTCACAATTATAAAACGATAAAAAAAATCATTCACACAGAAAGAAATAAGAGTAATCCTAAATATTGTCAACAAATGTAAAACAAGGAAAGAGTTTATAATAAGTTACTAATTATACCTCTGTAGAGGGCGCAGGGTGGATTACGACCAAGCTCAGTGCAGAGGGTTCCAAAAGCCTCGGATGGAGTCGTTCGACTTACACCACTTTCAAGCGCGTACTCATTCCAAACAAGAATGATCTGGGACATGTCGCCATCAAAAATCATTTGTGGATTGGCAAAGATTAGCGGAATATCGGTAACGAATGTCAGTAAATGCCGGTACCAGTTGATCTGGCTCAGGTATCCATGGAAACCGTTACTACATTGTTGATTCTCGTTGTCAAACTCACATCCCAGAACCACCCACATCCTAAAATCACAAATGAAGATATGCATCAATCAAGATCAGTTTTACAATTAAATTCTGCCATAACTTTCAAATGTCCATGCCTATGAATAATAGAGACAAAAAATTGGTATTCCAAGGAGTGCAAACACACCTTATGAAAGAGTGAGTTCTCTTTTTGGAATTATATACTGTACTTTTGCTCAAGTTGGAGTATTCGGAATGTTAAAGACATTTAACTGTCCTTTTTTTTATCAGTTGAGAATCAGAGCATAGTAATTATTGTACAAACAGATGAAAAGGGCAAATTGAAAGCTACTGAAAATGACAAATAAAGAAATAATTTTAAATAGACTCTATTTGTTTAAGCCTGTTCATGTGCAGTAATAATGGAAATGCATATTACTGTCAATGCAGCCTAGCATCCCCCCACCCCCGCCATTCTGTCCAGTGTAATACAATATTTACACAGAAATATGTATTGTGCTCAAGATCTTTTCTGCCAAAATCGCAATGAAAATTAAATTTTGCTGCCCAAAAAGTATTTCCGAGCAATGCCACTGAACCCCTTCTGGCTCTGCCCGTACAGTATTACCTGAATGTGGAGTTCGGCATAATTAGTCCAGCATCTGTTTTGGAATCATGGAAAACTGTGTTAAGATACAATGAAGCTTTTCCAATTGTCATATCATACAACACTGTTACAAGATGCCAGTTTCCATTGTTCACTTTTGCATTCCTATCGTACTCTAACTGAATGAAGCCGGTTGGTGCAGTATCAACATAGAACCTCACACCTTTCTCATTGAGTTCCATAAATTTCTCTGCCTGTTCAATCTTGTTTCTGAAAAAATAAAAATAAGATGCTTGTTTATATTTCACAACTACATATACATTTACAGGTACTGCACTTTTAATTTATTAATTAATTAAGAATTGAATTGATTAATTTATTAAGAATTTAATTGATAATTTATTACATTCATCAGGGTATGGTAACATTTGGGGATTTTTTAGTGTGTGAAGCCCAAGGCTTCTGTGTTGATAAACATCAACAACTGTGCAATCTGATCTTGATCTACAATGTTCACCTCTTGGTCAGAAATCCATTTATTTTTTTATGGTGGTCTTAAACAGAAATTTATTACCTGAATTTTTAATTGAAAAGCAAACAGTGTAGACCTTAATAAGACTGCATGAATCTGGTTCTACACTGGTCAGAAAAGTGATAGGATACTGTTCTTAGCAACTGAAGAGATAAATTCCTGGCAATCCAATACAGTCTGCCCATCTTCGTATAAAATGTTCCGTATAAAAGTTATTCTAGGGTTTGAGCGGATCACTTCATGTAACTCAGTGGTTAGTGTGTCTGCCTCTGAGTCCAGGGATCGCTGGTTTGATCCTCACTAGTTCAACTACAGTAAAACCCTCATTTCGGACACTCGATATTATGGGCACCCCGGTATTATAAGCGATTTTTCAAAGAACAGACATGTTCTCTTCTTCTTGAATTAAACCCACAATTAAGGACAACCCGCTATTAAGGACACTTTCCCTCAGTCCCTTAGGTGTCCGTTATAGAGGGGTTTCACTGTAAAATTAATATAACAGTCTTTTGGATGAGACTTTAAAGCGAGGTACAGTGTAGTAGTGCTATACACCGGGAACTATTCTGGAATTGAATGGGCCTCTGTATCTTGCACTATCCTTCAAAACGTAAAAGGCATCCAGTAGTGACAAAAATAAATCCAAAATACACACTTATTTCACGGTACTTACCCAACAAACTGAGTGAGGTAGACACCTGTTCCATCATTATAAATGTATCGGACCCACAATGATAATGACAGGTAGTTTGCCTTCTCCACATTGATAAAGTACGGGATCCAGGCGTAGTTATAGCCAAGCGGGTGGTTAAAGTACAGGTCATAGTTTCTGTCGAATTCTGGAAAATATTCCAATTTTAGCATAAAACCCAATTCCTTTATTCAAATCATTATTAATTATAAAAAAGATATGGTATTCAAGAAGATTATGAATTCCCACACTTAAAACAGTGCTTATGTGAACTATTTTAGAAATGTCTGATGTGAAATAACTGCTTACATGAGAAACAGAACGATAACTTAGCAGAAAAATAAAAGGTGCCGTTCAAAGTGACAGGATACGAAAATATTAAGTGTTTTCAAATATCAAAATTTCTAACTTAAACAGTTAAAGACCTGAAAACAAAGTAAATGTGATGTAATATTTTTACACAGTCTACTTGCAAGTAATTTTATATTTAAAGCCGAAGTTATTACAGTGTTAACACAAGTGAAATTTACTCAATAAAGATCCAAAAATGTATCTACTAGTCCAAAAATTTCGGCCAAATTGGTTCTATTTCAGTCTTTTATAGCCCTTTCCTCCATATTTATACCTTTATGGCATGAGCAAACATTGTAGATCCAGATCATCCAGCACAACTGTGTCATCTGGTCAGGATCTGCACTGTTTAATGTTTTATTTATAAGGTTGTTTCTGACCAAAAAACAACCAGTGCAGATCCTGATCAAATGCGTCAAAATGTGTATATTATGGAAGAAAGGGAAAGTCATTACATAGTACATATAGTAAAATTAATATTGACCACATCTGAGACATTAAAGTATTGTACCCTGAACTGTGAATAGGCAGCTTTAAACATGGAATCGCATTATCTCAGACATGTCATGCAAGTAGTATTATTTGAGGCACGCCACGGGAAAAGGTGTCTCCAGTAATATTTTTTGACGTTTGAGTTGTTACTATATGTGGAAAGAGTTTACAATTAACTACTATATTCTCATAAATTATTGGAGATTTTGCTACATATATTGATAACACAATATAATTTCTAATGCTAAATGCATTATAAGTACATTGTAATACCTTCTGCTCAGCTTTATGAAGTAATTTCAAGAATTTATGTCCATTGTCTAAAGGTACCATTTCCTATGACACGCCCCATTTTATACTTGTAATATGGGAAAAATTGAGAATTCCTACCTCTTGCACAATTTGTTCCCGTCATTTTCAGTGGACATCGGCAATAGTACCTATTTATGTCATCATAACATGTACCACCGCCAGGGCAGGTAACTCCTAAACACTCATTAATCTCGGTCTGGCAGTAAGTACCAGTGTAACCTAAAACACCATTAAATACATGTAAATGTTTAGTTAGTAGTCAAAACAATGTATAGCTAACAACTCCCTTTGAATAAACAATTCTTCTTTTTTTTCCCAGACAATAGAAACTTCATTGTTTAATGCATATGATATTTCTGTTATCCCATGGGCAAACTGTGTAGATCCGGATCAGCCGGCACATCCATGCCATCATATCAGGATCTCCACTAAACACTTTAGTTTTTTTAAGTTATTTCTGACCAATATGCAACCAGTGTAGATCCTGATCAGATGAAATGAATGTTCCAGCTGATCTGGCTCTACACTGATCCCACATGCAATACAACCCTTATTTATTATCATCATCATCACTGTAATCATCATCATCATCATCATCAACATCATCATCACTGTAATCATCATCATCATCATCATCTTCTTCATCATCATCATCATCATCATCATCATCATCATCATCATCATCATCATCATCATCATCATCTTAATTAACAGACTGACATAAATCTTGGTAATTTTACATAAAATAATAGTAATTTCACTCATTTTATTAATATTGACGTTTTGGCCTATGGTCTTTATCAAAATATTTGTCAGAAAACTTCTTACATTTTTTTCTTTCAAATTTACAGAACCATAATATATACTTGGCAAAAAAAGTTCTGTACACTTGGACATTTTATAAAATATCTTTTTAATTTCACCAAATACAAGAAAATGATACATATCAAATAAATCAGCAATCCATAGTTAATAATGTAAAACAATCAGAAATAAAATCCGATCACTACTTTATAAGCAGTTCATTGTTGAAGCCACTGGGGGTTACAACTCAAAAGTTGCAAAAATCGCTAGACTTATACTGAGTTAATACACCACGATGAATCCGGTATCCTTCTTAGCTTCTTTTCAGGGAATTCACCGGATGACAAATTTTCAATTGTGGGATAAGGATCCATTCGTGAACAAGAAAACTGGGTAGATCAGCTAGCTGACCTACTTCACGCACTCTGTCTTCTTTAGAAAGATGTTTAGGTGGCGGGTGTGGTCCAACATTTGCCGTTAAGGTCAAATTAACGACAATCTTCCTTCAAGTTGTTGACCATGAGAAATAAATTAATTTGAATAACAAACAATGCAGATCTGTCTTTCTCTAAGATTAGGTGTTGATTGAATTGGTTGGTTATTTTTATACACTTAATACAAGATGCTTTGATTGTTTAATATAGAATGAAAACTGTTCGAGTCACCACTAAACTGTGTTAACACACCTTCGGGTCAATGAGTGAGACAAAGTGATATAATGTGATGTAATTAATTAAAACTTATGTTTGAGTCTTATTCTGGAAATGGTTTGGTATTAACTATTGATTACTTCCTGTTACTAGCATCACAGTGCATGATGATAATTACATAAAACAGACACTAGTGAAATGTTGACTGATTTCATAGATTTCACACCTATACCTCGATACAGCAAATTTTGCAACTTTTGACTGTTGACCCCTCTCATACTCAAAATGATAGTTCTCGGTTATTCACGGTTATTCACCAACAAATATTAATTCTGTTTTTGTCTTTCACTCCGCAAACAATTAATTTTGATATAAATGGAAGTATTTATACCAGTTATTTGCTATATTATAAAATTTACGCAAAAGAGCACTTGTGTGCAGAACTTTTTTTGTTGGGTATATAATTGGTAATTTTAATTTTTGGCAGGCCTGTACTCATCTTGTAAACAGGAGCAAGTGAATCTATTTTGACTGTCGACATTACATGTTGCCCCATTCATACAGGAGTTGTTAGAACCACAATTAAGCTTTAAGAGCTTGTTCTACATGTATATGTTTTAGAACAAGAAAATATTGCATTACTAGCCTGGTAAACAGGAGCAAGTGAATCTATTTAGACTGTCAACGTTACATGCTGCCCCGTTCATACATGGGTTGTTAGAACCACAATTATCCTTTAAGATCTGACATCCATCGCCAGTGTATGCTGAAAACAGAAGCATTCTGTTGCTTAAATCATCAAAACTTAATCTGGAGACCAGTCTTAAATCTCAAGCATTTGATTGGCTGAAAAAAGTTGATGCTTCACACAGATGGCTGTTTAAGACAGAAAAAATAGAACAAAATGTCAGTTTAGGACATAATATTCAAAGTGGCTGTTTAAGACAGGTGTTTGCTCAATGCAGGTGGATGCTATGGCAGGTTCAACAATAATTAAATTAATAGTGGAAAGTGTAGACTCTAATCAGACTGCATGGTTGTGCAGGCTGATCCTGGTCTACACTGGTCACTACTGTGCTTAGCACTTTAAGGCTCTATTCAATCTACTAACTTCCAGAAACTGAATCTGTGATCACAAACAAAAAGATAATGCAGTGACATTTCCAGATTTCAATTTCTCATATTAGTTCTGTCTGAACTACAGTTTAAAACTTTACTTCATATTATGTTTTTTAACAAGTGAGTAACCAGTTTATGTGTAAGGATGAGCCAGCGGATCTGAATCTGCACTGTTGCATCTAGGTCAGAAATTAACTAATGAATCTAAAAGTGAGCTGAAGATCCTGCTCAGATGGCGCGATCTAAATCTACACCGTCTGCTCACGCAATAAAGATGTATCTATGGAGTAAAGGGTTAAGGGTTAAAGGTGGGTAATCACTCATTATATACAAATTAATCCTTTATTTGATGGATATGGCTTATATCATTTTGATTATTCACCTTTCAAGACAGATATAACAAACACACTTACCATCAGAACATGTACAGGTCATGCTAGTTGTGAAGGAACATGGAGCGTTATTCTGGCATTTGTTGTAGTTACCACAGGGGTTTGGTCGATTCACACAATTTGTACCATACGTGCTTGTAGGGCAGCTGAAAGCAAAAACATGGCATGCATGAGATCCCTCATAATTCTGCCCATCATCACCACATCAAAAACTCAATTTTAACATTAGAACATCAAAAGTGGCCTTATCCATGAAAATACAGTCAAACCTTTATTAAGCAGCCACACATTGGGGTGACAAAAAAGTGGCTGGTTAACACAGGTGTCTGCTTAATACAGGTAAAAATTATATTAAAATGTCAGTTTAGGATATATCCAAACTGGGTGTTGAAGACAGGAAGTTGCTAAATGCAGGTGGCTGCTAAGGCAGGTTCAACTGTAAATGAATTCACAGTATGTACAAATAACTTTATTGCATGCAGTGTTCATTTTTAGACTTACTCGCAGTAGTAACTGTTGAAGATATTACGGCAGGTGGCCTGACACTTGCCACCACTCGTCGGGAGACTACAATGGCGTACTACAGTGTCACAGTTTTTACCCTGCCATCCTGGTAGGCAGGAACAGAAATAATCGTTGAAGCGATGCTGACAAGTGGAGCCATGTAAACATGGATTCCTGGCACAGTTCTGCACTTCATTCTGTAGAAAATAAACACACTCTTATTTGGTATTTTTAACATTCAAACATTCCTTTAAAAGTCCTTATCATAGAATAAATACAGTCAAAGATATTGGCAAATTTGCACAAATATGTGTTCATGTACATGAATAATACTGCAGAATCAGGGTCACCTTGTTAAAATGTTTGCCATTTCTTTATGAATAATTATTTTCTTTTTTACAAGTTACCAAATTTTAAAAGTTGTCTTAAATAACTGTGAAATTTGCATAAACATATGTTCAGTGGTTTTTCTTTATTCAAACTGTCTACAATTTAATGGGACAACAACAGTATGTTGTCTCCCAAACTATTCACTGACGTCTGCAAATTGTAGCTTACCTCACAAGAGCTACCCTCGTAACCTGGGAAACAGTTGCATCTGTAACCAACAGCGATCAGGTTCTCACAACTTCCATGACCACTACATGTGATCTGACCAGTTACAGGTCGACAGAAGTCCATAGGAATGTCACAGTTACTTCCTGAAAATAAGTGCGATTTCTGATGTTAAAAGATGCCTGGTAACATATCAGGATGAAAATATTAAGTGTTTTCAAATTACAAAATGTATAACATAAACTTAAGAAGACCTGTAAACAAAGTAAATGTTATGTAATATTCTTAATCAGCCAACATACCCATGAATAAATTAAAAGGCAAGTTGTTATAGATTACAGAGTAAACAAACATTTGTTACGTTCCATATGTGCCTTAGCTAACATCATTATTTAAAAAAAAACTCGAAAGGTAGTATGGAAAAGTCAAGTTCACAATAACTCATAGTACACGATAACTCAAAGTAAATTGTTGGTCCCTAAGGTATTCAAGTTATCGCAATTGGAGTGATGTGAACAGAATAAATGTAGTACCTTCATAGCCAAAGGCACAAGAACACTTGTACCCGCCAACCAGGTCCTGACAAGCTCCACCATTCCTGCACGGGGTGGTCTCACACTCGTTAATGTTGGTTTGACAGTTCTTTCCAGTATAACCAAGCTGACAGTTACATCTATATCCCCCAAACTCAGGTACGCAGCTACCAAATTTACATGGATTAGAGTTGCAATAGTCACTCTTCATGGCGCAGGTATTTTTCTGCAACACTGAAAACACAAATAATGAAAAAGCCAGTCATTCCATTAATAGGTTGCAACCAGTGAATGGCAATTCTGGTTTTTCACTGGTGCTGAAGTGCTTATCATGATAAACTAATTGGGTGTTCACCTGAACACTAGAGTCGCCCTTATGTACATTGTCAGAATAAAAACAATTCATAATTTGATGAAGAAATATTAAGAAATGGCAAATGAATAGTCAACATGAAAGTTTTGTGAAAGATTGACCTGCTTATGGATAAAGCGACCCCTATGTATTGCCTTTTCTATAAATAGTGAAACAGAAGTTATCATTCTTTGTGTCACCAATGGCTTTGTTATCTTCCAAATATTATGTGACTCAAAAAAATAGTGAAAAAAAGGAGTTATCATTTTTGTTGTCACTGATTGCTTTGTTTATGCTGATGATATATTCCAAGTATGAAGTGAATAGCTCAACTTTCAAATTTAAAGGTAACATTAAGTTTCATGTTAAAGTTGAGGGAATACAGCACCCTGCCGACATCATGTCGCCAGACAATAGGATCCATATGTGTCTACTATCACAGGTGACACAACAATCTGGTATTTTCAAGTCTTTTAAGTGAAAGAAAATTTATCTCAATTGTTGAAACCAGAATTTCCATACAGCTGCAGATTGCTGGAAATTGGAAAGAGAATCTCACACCTGGTGTGTCTGGAATCTGCACCTGGTTCCAAGGTTATAAAACTGAGAATGGGGACCAGTATCAGATCTCAGCAATCTGATTGGTTGAATCTGAGCAGTCTCAAAACTGACCAATGGGAAGCTTGAGATCTCAGACTGGTTTCCATACTCAAGTTTAATAATCTTAAAGCCAGGAATCTGGCATTCAAACTCCATCACCACTTTCTTCCGTAGAATCCATGGGAGGGTTCAGAGAGGGTTCATTCCGGTGCTCAAAACCCCTTTTATGGCAGCAATATTTAATTTTCATGGGGATATTGGCAAGAAAGTTGGAAATTATCATGTAACTATCCTAAGTCTGCCCCAATTGAACTGCCTTTAAAGAAATCATGTATTAGACGGTGAAATCTTACCTCTATTGACTGCACACTTGAACTGTACATAGTAGTCAGTAGCACCAACACTGCTCACACCATCTGCAGTACACACGCTGACTGGTAACGTGTTGTCTAAGCATTCTTTACCAACTTCACAACACAACGTTGCTAATGGCTCGGTACCACCACAAATGTTCAAACCATACTGAAATATAATTAAGTAAAATTATTTCTTCTAAATTTTGATTTTGTTAACCCTTTACTCCATGGAATATTGCTGTTAGAGTAGAACCACATCAGCCAGCACATCTGTGCCATCTGATCAGGATTTACACAGCATGCTTTTTGGTCAAAAAGTGAACACTGAAGACCCTGATTAGATACGACAGATGTATTGCCTGATCTGGATCTACACTGTTTCCACATGTGATTTCTTTAAACACTTTTCACTGAAAACGAAATTAGAAGTGCCATGCCAAAATGTGTTTTCAGTGATATTTTTTTACATTTTTATTGTTTACCACTTAATGCAAATCAGACAGCATAGATGTATTTGCTGATCTGGATCTACTCTGGTTACACACATGATAAACCTGGTATGATTATACGGAGTAAAAGGTTAAGAACAATATAGAATTATGAAATTTTGCTATGGCAGGGCTATACAGCTTGTGGAAGGTAGTGGTTAGTTTAACTGTAAAGAGAAGTAACCAATGTGAGGAATGTGACTGTATGGGGATGTAACTAATGTCAGGGTGTGACTGTAAGGGAAAATAACCCATGTAAGGAATGCGACTGTAAAGGGAGGTAACAAATGTGAAGAGTTAGAATTTAATGGGAAGTACAAGTAACCCTTTCGAAAACAGTTACTGAAATGTTAAGCAATCTGAGGAGTTTGATTGAAAGGGGATGTAATCATTGTTAGGATTGTCAGTATGTATAAAGTAACCATATGGGTAAGTTACCATTGTGAGGAGTAGCCATTTAGGGGTGTAACTGAATAGGGGGTGTAACTTTGTGTCACTGTATGGGGAAAAACTATTATGAGTGTAACTGTAATGGGGAAACCTATTGTGTGTAAATGCATGGAGAAAAACTAGAGTGAGTGTAACTGTATTGAGAAAACCTATTATGAGTGTAACTATATGGGGGAAAATTATTGTGAGTGTAACTATGGGGAAGTCATCCCTGGGTGAGAATTTGCCTTAAGAAAATTGTCAATGTTCCGTTCTTACAACTTAATAAACATGAGTACAAAAAACAACAACTTACAACACTGTTAAACGTAGTGAGGGATTCAATATCAGTATTTTTGCTCAAGGTGGGGGTGTCCAAGTCATACTTCAAAGAGAAGAAGTCATCTGAATAAAAAACAAAAACACATGATAAATTTTGTAACTACGTACATGAAAAATATTCACATGAATCATAGTAACTTAAGTTATAAAGAATTCTGTATTTTTCTTGATAAAGGATAAGTGTCCAAAAATTTGGAATAAATGTGTATAAATTTTCATAGAGTGAAAACCAGGGGTAAGGTCTCAGAACTTACCGTCTGGATAAATAACTGTTCTTGTGTACAAGTTGAAGCCGACTCTATTTATAACATTCATTACACTGGAAGAGCTCCATACATAACATCGATTTAGGTTTGTATCGAATGAAAACTTAGCGCAGGCTGAAGCACCCTGGGAAGTGCACCTGCTACGACAAGTTTGTGGCGTTGTATCTCCAGTTGGTGTCAGTATAGTAAGATTCTCAGGTCCTCTTCCCATTTCAAAACTGTATTGTGAGTAACCCGCCTCTTCTGAAAGTTGGATAGAAAACATTGACAATTAGTCCCTTAAGTACAATAATGCTACATCTGAATATGTCACTCAAGAGCAGTATATTATAATTCTATAATTTCTTCATATTTTACCCTTTCCTCCATAGATACACCTTTATTGCTTCGGCGAACAGTGTAGATCCAGATCAGCCAACACATCCGTAAAATGTGTTTATATGGAGGAAAGGGTTAAATGTTACTTATACTGTATCTGCACTAATGCAATTTGTAGCTTTAGTGCAATAATGCTATATCTCCTTCATATTTCTATGGTTGTAATACCATTTATCCACTAAGGTGAAAAATTATAGATTTAACATACAGTAAAGGAATAACAAAATGTCTCAGCTTCTGTATTTTGTATATGTCATTTTTTATTTAAATCTGAGAATTTAACTGAATGTAGGCATACCATAAGCAAATCCTGGGCTGCATATACAGGATGATGTATTCGACTGTCCGTACACATCGACACATGTAGCTGATCCACCCCTCAGATTGCAGTTGACAGAATTACACATGTTAGTGTGAGCCTGACAGTATGTGCCGCTATATCCAGATGCACAGTTACACTGGAAGCCGTTAACCAAATCAACGCAGCTCCCGCCATTTATACATGGTGTTGATGCACATTCGTCTGAAATTAAAATTAATGAAACGGGAACTTTGAAAGTCACGGAACATGACAAATATAAAAATATTGCAGGCTTGGTTTGATTGAGCCTCTTCATAAGCAGTAAATTGGAAATGCATATTACTGCCCACGCTGCCTAGCATTGGGTTGAGCTCAAGAACATGATACACCAAAAACAATTGACATTAATGTTGGGTGACAATGATGGTTAGTTTGAAGTTAGTGTTTTCACGTTTTTGTTTCCTGGCTAAGATGGATGTGCAATAACTATTTTCAGGCATAAGGTGGGGGTGTCTCTACAGGTAACTGATCTTTAAGCAGTGATTTGATTGGCATGATTGCCTGCTATTACATGTGACATAACAAAACATGTGATGATGATAAAACTGAGCATGGAAACCAGTCTCAAATCTCAAGCATCTGATTGGCTAAAATGGTGACCAGTCGCCATTTCAGCCAAACAGATCCTTGAGATTTGAGACTGGTTTCCAATATCAGCTTTATAACCTTCAGCCCATGTGATGATGATAAATATTATGTGACAATTTCAAAAAATAATATTTTTTTAACGTTTCCTATGAATATCTTTTATATTTCTGCTAGATTTTATTATTTAAGAAGCTTGTGACATGTTATGATTTTAAAATTTATTAGTTAGATTAAATTAGTTAGATTAAAAACAAAGTTCTGTTAACTAGATGGGTGTTCAGTTGAACACTTGTGTTGCCCTTTGGTCATATGTCAGAATAAAAATGCAAGTACAAAAAGGGGCATAACTCCATCTTAATCTTAACAACTTAGCTTCATCGCAAGCATGTTGCCATGAGAAATATAATTTGAAATCGCAAATGTGATGTGAGTGTTTTGCCTGATATACTTACTTATGTTCACCTCACAATCAATTCCCCCGTATCCTGGCCTACAGACACACTTCCGACGAAGATTACTGTTCAAACTCGTGTCCTCACACCTGTCAGTTCCAGTACTATTACATGGCTGTGATACACAAATGCTTGTCCTCACTGAGCAGCTGAAAGTGTTTAAAGGTTGGAGTTTATTAACCGGTAACTCTATTGGATGGGTTACAATTATCCCATGAGTGACCAGTGTAGACCCCCTGATCAGCCCATACATCTGTGCAGTCTGACAAGCATCTACAGTGTTAATGCTTCTTGGTCAGAAGTAACCAAATGAATCTAAAAGCAAACAGTTTAGATCCATCTAAGACTGCACATAACTGAACTGGATCTACCGATACACTGGGCTGGAGGTTATAAAACTGAGTTTGGAAACCAGTCTCAAATCTCAAGCATCTGATTGGCTGAAATGGCGACCAGTTGCCATTTCAGCCAATCAGATGCTTGAGATTTGAGACTGGTTTCCATGCTCAGTTTTATAACCTTGGGCACTGGTCACACATGGGATAAAAGCTGTATCCAATGAGAAAAATTCTTAGAGATTGATGCAAGTTTTATAAGCATATATTCTATAGTAATGATGTTTAACCCTTTCCTCCATAAACACACCTTTATTGCGTGGGCGAACAGTGTAGATCCAGATCAGCTGGCACATCTGTGCCATCTGATCAGGATCTGCACCATTCACTTTTTGATTTGTAAGGTTATCAAAATGGGCCCAGTCAGATCCTAATCAGATGGTCCTGGTCGCACATGCGTAAAAATGTGTATATATGGAGGAAAGGGTTAACATTACAGAGCTTTGTTAGTCTAAAAACTGGAAAATGCACTAGATTTTATGCACTGGATGAATCCAACTGAAAATAAAATCCTTGATGCTATCAGCAGACTTGGATTTATCCAGTAGACTTGATAAGGGATGGATCTAGAGGGGGAACAGTGGGGTTGCTTGAACCCCCTTTTTTAGGGCAGCAATACAGTAACTTGGGATATTTTGGCCTTGGTTAATAATTGGCCTAATTGGTCACCCTAATGAAAAGGCCAAAATTAAACACACCAAAATATGTCACAGATGAAAATTAAGCCCAGGTAACGCAAACACAACAATACAGATTATTTTTCGCACTTCGCCGACATTGATCACTATTTATTGCTTATAGAAACAACTTGATAAATCTCATTATTTTAAATTTCAATTAGTGTATTTAAGTTTGTTGGATTATTGTTTGTTGCAATAAATGTTGTGAAAATGTGAGATTGGTTTTAGTGTTTTAAATATCATATTGTTATTTGCATTACACCTATATAATTTTTATGCCATTTTAAATTTATATTTCTGCATGTGAAGTTTTATTTTTGTATTTAAAATAATAATATGAATAATTTTGCTGTCTTTTGTTGCTTTCTCCTATATGTGTCGTTTATAAATATGTCTATGATATATGCTGACCAATCTGACGACATGATAAAATAACGTATTTGTGTTTATTTTTCGCCACACAATGATAAATGGCCAAAATTAAACTGGCCAAAATAAAACACAGGCACTTTGGGGCAAAATGGCCAAAATTTGACGGCGCCAAAATATCCCAATTTATGGTATTTAAGTTTCATGGGAATTTTCATCAAAATGTTGGAAATTATCATGTAGCTATATTAAAACTTTCCCAAACGAACCCACAAATGAGCCCATTTCAGGAAATCTCAAATTAGTCTCTGCTAATAAATAAACAGATACTTACTCATTTCCAGAGAACCCTGCTGGACACATACACTGAGTAAACCCTGCAAAATTTATGCAGTGTCCGCCATTTTTACACGTTGGATTAGTTGGGGATGTTACACATGTCTTGATTAGAGTTTCACAGCGCATCCCGGTCGCGAAACCTTTATTAAAATAAAATATACAATATTTAGTTTAAACTTATTTAATTTACAATGATTGTAAAACAAGTTATTCCAACTTGTATTAATCATGCTCGATGATTGCTTCCTGGGTTGCAAACCAGTGCCCAAGATCATAAAACTAGATCTGGAGATCAGTCTCAAATCTCAAGCATCTGACCAGTCACCATTTCAGCCAATCAGATCCTTGAGATTTGAGACTAATCTCAAAACTTAGTTTTATGATCTTGGGCCCAGTACTCTTGCAGAATGTGGATTGGTAAAACTGCAGACGAATCTCATCATTGATGAGATTTAAATCTGCAGTCTCTGGATCTATGCCTTGACCACCATTCTCATACAATATTTGTACAAGCAACATAGCAGGAAAGTATTGTTGTTTGTAAACAAATAAATGACATCAGTAAAATAAAGCAGAAGACAACTGTTTGTTTAGTTTGTACAACATTTCAATTATTAAAAGACAGAAGTGGCTATCAGCAATTTAACATTGAAGGCTGATAGCCCCTTCTGGCTTTCAACTGGCAATTTAGAATTTTAATACTTAAGTTCATGGGTACAGCCCACATTCCGTATAATGCCCAGTACAGATAAATGTGAAGAAATTTTACAATATTTGGATTAGTAAACATAATGGGAAACCATAGCTAATAATGATAAAGTAAATATGGAAATAGACACACTTTACTCATTTATGACAGAGCCTTGTTCCTACAAAAGCTGTTCACCCTTGGTAACAAATTTTTCCATCTTTACATCATAAGCATGCAAGATACTTTCACAGTAACATTGTCAGAAAGCTCACAGCTCACAGGTCCGATTCAGTTAAGTTACCAAAGTAAACATGGACTTGGTGACAATTTTGTGGCTCATGGTCCTATTGCTACACAGAATAACTGACAGCACTAACCTCGACAATCACAAAGGAATCCAGTGGTTGATGTTGAACATGTTGCGTTGTTGTAACATGGACTCGAGGCACAGTAGTTAACAACAGAGCTGCACGTTGGACCATAGTAACCTGTGTAAAATAAAACATTCATACATGTTATTAACCCTTTAATTCATACATTGTATACACATTTTAACGTGTTTGCCACCAGTGTTGATCTAAATCAGCTGGCATTTCTCTTGCAATCTTTTAATACAAGTGCGACATTTGTGTGCATCTGGATATGCAGAAGTCACATCTTGGTCAAAAATAACCAAACAAATAAAACTAGATGGGTGTTCAGTTGAACACTTGTGTCGCCCTCTGGTGCTATGTCGGAATAAAAATGCAAGTACAAAAAGGGGCATAACTCCATCAAAGAATTTGGCATCATCATGAGCATGTTGTCAAAAGCAATATAGTTTGAAAGTTTTATGTAAAAATATTACGAAATGACAATGTTATAGCCAACGCTAAGTTTTCGTGTAAAAATCCAAGTACAAAAAGGGGCATAACTCCATCAGATGTGAACTTGACCTTGAAAATGTGGCATCATCTCGAGCGTGATGTCATAAGCAATATAATTTGAAAGTTTGATAAAGAAATATTAAGAAATGGCAAAGTTAAAGCCAACGTTAAGGTTTCGTGACGGACGGACAGACGGACACAGCGATCCCTATGTATTGCCATTTCTTCGAAAGGGCGACACAAAAAGGAAAGTGCAGATCCTGATCAGAATGCAAAGATGTGCTGGCTGATCTAGATCTACACTATTCACCCATGTGATAAAGATGTATCTATAGAGAAAAGGGATAACAAACCTGTAGGACACTGGCAGTTGGCTGCATTGTCTCTTATTACGCAGGTTCCTCCATTTTGACATGCACCAGTGCAGAGTGAGGCTAGAAAAAGAAAAAAAAAATTAGGACTGAATCGATAATCAACAGAATAACTGTATAATCACAAATATATGTAGGCATTAAATTTAGGTGTATTATAGAAATTACTGTATTAATCTTTGTGAGCAAAACATAGTATTACATATCTAAATTTATTAGAAAAATACAATTGCAATAATTCACGTCCTCGTGGAAACATCATTGATGTCTTTCAAGCCAAATTTGATTCCAGCGTAATTAAAATGATACCACAGGTATGGAAACAACAACCATAATTACTGTAGTATTTTTTGGCACAAGAACATAACAGATGAGCCTCCAGAAGTTTTCCTAATAAAGGGGAAGTAACTTACAAGCAGGCAGGAACTGGGTAAAAGCTCAAGGGGAAGTATCTTACCAGGAAGCAGGCACTGGGTAAAAGCTCAAGACAAGGTAACTTACCAGCAGGCAGGCACTGGGAAGAAGCTGTCAGTCCCTGATTAGTTGAATATTCAGTGGTTGGATTACACTGGGTACAGCTTGTTGACCCTGCGACATTCTGGTAATAATTCCTGGGACATACTCGACAGGACCCATTCTGAGAATATCCATTGTATGAGAAATATCCAGCTGAACACTGACCTAAAACAATAATGATCTGGATCTGGTTTGGAGGTTATAAAGCTGAGATTGGAAACCAGTCTCAAATCTCAAGCATCTGATTGGCTGAAATGGCGACTGGTCGCCATTTCAGCCAATCAGATGCTTGAGATTTGAGACTGGTTTCCATGCTCAGTTTTTTAACCTTGGGCACTGTACTATTCATCCATGTGATAAAATGTGTAAAGAGTTACAGCATTATAAATCAGTAAACTCAGCAGTATAATTAACCCTTTCCTGTATAGATACACCTTTATTGCTAGGGCGAACAGTTTAGATCCAGATCAGCCGGCAAAAAACTGTTCGCTTTTTGATTCATTAGGTTATTTCTGACCAAAATGCCGCCAGTGCAGATCCTGATCAGACGGCACGGATGTGCCGGCTGATCTGGATCTACACTGGTCCCACATGCGTAAAAATGCGTATCTGTACAGGAAAGGGTCAATACATTCATTCTCTATACACTGCAACTCCGTTATATCGCGATCCGTTATATCGCGATATCCAATATATCGCGCTTGGTCCGTGGATCCCAATTTTTTGTACATATACAATGTATATGTTTGTTCATTCTTCTTGGGTGGTAAAAAAGATCGAAACCGAATGTCACAATTGTAACATGTACACAAATGACGCACACATTTTCCCCTAAAACAAACGTGTTTTAACACCTTTCCCAGTGACAGATAACACTTTAACAGCCCGGGGCAAACATGTGAATGCATACTTACTGTTTAATTTTATCATTGATCCATTACTAAATGCGATTGTCTCTATAATTATCACATAATCCGCACAATTCCGAAAGAAACAAAAAATTATTCCTAGTCATGTTTTAAAACCTGTCGGTAGTTCATTGATGTACATTTTGCTTTGATCTGCCTTCCTGTTAATTTCATAGAGGTAGTATTTTTGACTAGAGGTAAACAGCGATAATATCTGTCAGTGAAATGCGACTTCAAAGAAAAATGTCGGCTCGTATAGAGACTGTGATGTTTTGTCGGCTCTGCTATGAAATCGTTTGATCTACAAGAAGTGTGTACGTGACATTTGTCATTTCTATAGCTGGTTTAAGTTGGTTGATGATGCAACAATACTGAAATATTACACTGGAGATAAATTAGGATTTAATTTATAAATTATGGAATATGTTCATGATGGTTAGTGGTTTAACATTTATTTTACATTTACGTTCGTAAAATGTCGGAGTTTGTGTCATAAAATAATTAAAATTTCTGCAAGCATCTAAACAAACTAGATATACGGTCTTTAATTCCATTACAATAATTTAAGGCCTATACGATTTTGATCTTGGTGTTATTAGTCAGTCTCCGTTTTGCTTTTTTTATTTGAAATTTGGTAATTGTGTGTCTTGTAAGAAATATTAATATAATAAATTAAATTTAAACAATTGTTTTAAAACATTTGTCCAGCACGGAACGTACTCCCTGATGTACCCATAGATTTCACGGCGTGTTAATTACGCAACACCGCGATATACTTGCATCCGACAGCAAAAACAAATAAATTCTCCGTGTTTTAGCGCGATTATGTACTTATATCGCGCTCCGTTTATATCGCGGTTGGCAGGCTTGGACCCCGAAGTCCGCGATATAATGGAGTTGTAGTGTATATTCTTTGGATTTTGATCAGAAACTAAATTTTGTAGTAAAGGTCACTGTGACCTTGACATGATAACCTACTGACCCCTAAAAATTAGGATTCATTTCCTCCCAACACCAATCTCCCTAATATGTGACATTAGGTCAAACTGTTCTTCAGGTTTTGATCAGAAACCCCAATTTTCAAGAAAAGTCAGTGACCTTGACCTTCTGACTTCCAAAACAAAAGAAGTCATTTCCTCCCAAGACCAACAAGTTTGGTGATTGTAGGTCAAACTGTTCTTCAGTTCTTGATCAGAAACTTAAAATGCTTCAGGGCCAATTGACAAACTGCCCATTTGTGCCATTTCATCAGGTTCTGCAGTGGTTGCTGTTTGGTCAGAAATATCCTAATAAAACAAAAAGTGGATAGTGAAGATCCTGATCAGATGGCACAGATGTGTGGCCTGATCTGGATCTACACTGTCTGACCATGACATAAAGGCATAGGTCTATACATGTATATGGAACAAAGGGTTTAAAGAATAAAATTTAGCAATACTTCCCTGCAAACCTTAAACTGAACAATCAAAATTTTATAAAACAGAGGAACAATTTATCACTTAAGACTAAAAAATAAACTCACTTATGCAGTCTAGAGAAGTAGTAGATGTTGTTGTCACAGTGATGGTGTCTATGGGACAGGAATAGCATGTACTTGATCCACTCGTGTTAGAAAATCGTCCAGAACCACATGGTGTACATGGTGACAGACCAGTCGGTGAGTAAAATCCTGGCAGACATTTATCTAAAAATATATCAATTAATGTTGAAATATTAATTTTGCTGTTGACATTGCTGAAAATCTATGTCAGATTTTGTTGTTGTATGTCAGCTGACAATAAAATGTCAAATATACTTTCGTTTTTGTTGTATGTCAGCTGACAATAAAATGTCAAATATACTTTCGTTTTTGTTGTATGTCAGCTGACAATAAAATGTCAAATATACTTTCGTTTTTGTTGTATGTCAGCTGACAATAAAATGTCAAATATAATTTCGTAGTTGTATGTCAGCTGACAATAAAATGTCAAATATATGTTTGTTGATGGATGTCAAATATTCTTTAGCTTTTGTTGTATTTCAGCTGACAATAAAATGTCAAATATACTTCAGCTTTCGTTGCATGTCAGCTGACAAAAAAATGTCAAATATACTTTAGCTTTTGTTGTATGTCAGCTGACTATGAAATGTCAAATATACTTTTGTTTTTGTATGTCAGCTGACAATAAAATGTCAAATATACTTTTGTTTTTGTTGTATGTCAGCTGACAATAAAATGTCAAATATACTTTTGTTTTTGTATGTCAGCTGACAATAAAATGTCAAATATACTTTTGTTTTTGTATGTCAGCTGACAATAAAGTGTCAAATATACTTATTGTCAGTAGAACGTTATCACTCTTACGGTATGTTTAACATTAAGGTTTCAACTATTTACTCAATGTATACGAGTTTTATCTCATGTGCAAAAAATGTAAATCCAGATCAGCTGGCATAGAGTCAAGTTACCTATGCTCGGCCAGTTTCATAACGTTTTCTCTACAAATATTTTATTTACCGACTGTCCTTAAATGTTGAATGTTGTTATGTAGTCAGCATGTATTTACAAAATTAGGTCATACATGCAAGTGCCTGATGACGTCAGTTAATGGGTAAAATCGGCGAGGTTTTTAACAAGTTCAAAACAACTAAATTTCGATAGATTTGGTCTAATGCTCGGCCAGATAGTTTTACAGCCAATTTACCGTAAATTTTAAAATTTAAGGTTATAAATTATTAGAATTATGTTTAATTATCTTAAATAATATAACTTTTCAAAAATATAAAAACAGTAAGAGTTTATTTTGCTCTTTATATATGCACCAACCTTTCTTGATGATGTAGCTTTCTTATTTCAGCACTGCGGAAAGTACCATAATAAAGAAGGTGCAAACATTGTCAAAATAACCAGTAAAACGTAAAAATGCGTACCTTGAAAGAACGGTTTTTAATAACAAAAACTTTTTTGAGTCATTTGATGGTAAACAATTTTTATCCTAGTATTATCATGATGCGGTTCAGAGTTATCCAGTGTATTCGGGAGTGGGTGGGGTGTTCATTAAGACAGCATTTATAAAAGCTGTCTTATTCTTCCAAAACTTGTAAAGGGGGATTAAAGATAACATTTTGTTCTCACAACGATATACACCTGGTCAAATATGTACATTATGTTTTGACTTAAAAAAAATATGTTTTTGGTTTACAATTTATATATCATTGCTGACCGCTACCATCTGCCGTCGGCATTCAAGCGCTTAGATGATACAGACCTTGCATTCTTTCTACAACGAAATATTTTCTTTCTACAATGCAATGTTGGATTAAACAAAAAACAAACAATTTATTTTTGATTTCACACTTTTATTTAAGAAACGATCGATGTAAACAAAAATGGCCGAGCACTGGACTGGCCGAGCATAGGTAACTTGACTCTATCAGTGCCATCACAGGATATTCACTGTTTGCTTTTTGGTCAGAAATAACCTAATAAATCAAAATGAGACAGTGTAGATCCTGATCAAACAACTCATTCTGATCAGACAACAATTGTGTTGGCTGATCTAGATTTACACTGTTCACCCTTGCCATAAATGCGTATACATGTATATGGAGCAAAGGTTTAAAGAAGTAGAAGGTATATAAAACATCTCCATACAATAAATTAGAATGTGTCCTTGGACACTGATGCCCCCACTGCTGCAACATAATTTTTAATAACAAAGGGCCATAGCCATAACTCTGATAAAAATGGTCGCAGAAAAAAATCCTTTTTTTTATTATCATCTACACATCCTGCTAGATCATCTGTGAACGTTTGAAAGAAATCATTGTATAGTTTAGGCGGAGTTGATGCCACAAGATTTGGGGACATATGGACGGACGGACGGACGTATGGACAGATGAGTGCAACTCTATATGCCTCCCACTTTGTGGGGGCATAATAAATCTTCTTCTTGTTTTGAGAACCTAGGCCAATCCCTGATCAGTTTTCAACAAAAAAGGTTAAAAGAAACATTAAAAATTTCTTGCAGAAAAACTGTTTGGCTAGAGAGTATTTTTGATAATAAATGATTTTCTTACCAAAGCACATAGCTGAAGATGTAGCACCTGCAAAGTACGTAGTACGATTGTTCTCACAAACTCTGCATGAGCTTTCTTCTTGATCACTGTACTCTCCAATCGGACATTTGACACATTGCTGGGTGCTGTTATCCCTCTTTGTGCCTCTCGGACATTTTACTACAAAATACAACATCAGGATATTATTAACCCTGTTAGTGATAGCACACAGTTTACGTCATATTTGTAGCTAGCGTAAAACCCAGATTGGACTCTAAGCATCCAAAGACAAATCAGCATCTACAGTGTTTGGTTTTCAATCAATTTATTCTTCTGCAAACCAATGTTCCGCAAGCTTCCTCACATGAAAGATCTTGACCCTGGTAGGTCTCAAACTCACAGCGGTGAAGGGCAAGTGATTCTCAGTCAGAAACCTTAACCACTTGGCCACTGAAGCCACTGACAGCATACTGGCATAATAAATAGTTCATTTATACTCCAAAATGAAAACTTGTTGTGGTATTTGCACATATCTGAACATTTGATAAAGTGAAAAGATGTTTTTATTTTTTCACAAAGGTCAAGGTTATCTCCTTCCTAATTAACGATGAGATCAAGATTTCTTTACAGAAGAGTCTCAACCAGATTATTTGAATATCAACATTAGAAGTTTATGGCATGCCCAGAAAAGTCCACGGATGCAAAGAAATAAGATATAGTTACTTAAAAATCCTTTTTTGCTAATTACATCCCTTTAATTCAACGAAGAACAAAATCCAACTGTTAATTTGCCACAACCAATGTTTTTCTTATTTTTTTAACTGAAAAATACTTATCTGAAGACGTCCAAGATAAAAATATTGGTGATCAAATTAATCCAGATATTTGCATCCACTGGCACCATTAATGCAATAGGAGTTTCCCATGTTATTTTATCAAGTTTTCATTTTCGTTCAGTATTTGGCTCCCACCTTTAGGACTTGTCAAAATGGGTCTTTATAGTGGGGTGGTTTCAATTTTGGGGTCAAAAGTAGTTCAAAACTGTAAAAACGGGACTTTGAAATAGTGGTCATTTTATTGGAATGGTCTTAATATTGGTCTTAATGAGGGGTATACTGTATATTCAAGCACAAACTGGCTTGAAGGTTATAAAACTGAGATTGGAAACCAGTCTCAAATCTCAAACATCTGATTGGCAGAAATGACGACTGGTCGCCATTTCAGCCAATCAGATGCTTGTGATTTGAGACTGGTTTCTATGCTCAGTTTTATAACCTTGGAACCAGTATATACCTTGCAAGTCTATCAGTAGTTCACACACTGTAGCTCCCCTAATCCTTGAGGTGGAGCCAGCTGGGCAGGGCTGACAATATGTGCTGTTGAACGATATTGTCCCTCTAATACAGGGTGAGCATGGGGCTAAGCCACTTGTAGAAAAGAAACCACCGCCGCACTTTGCTGAAAATAAGATATGCCTTTATTGCATGTGCGAACAGTGTAGATCAAGATAAGCCGGCACATCCATGCTGTCTGATCAGGATCTACACTGTTTGCTTTTTTATTCAATATCTTTTTTCTGAACACAAAAGGTTAACATTTTACAGTTATATAAAGTCATAATGACTTTTTGAAATGCTTCATTCTAGGGCTATAAAATTAGTGAAACCAATAAATATTGGACACTTTAGCTCAGCAAATCTATAAGTTTTTATCCAGAATAAAGTTGACTTTAGCTATAAGTATTTATTTTGTCGATGTATTGTAATGAATTTTGGTGAAATATTTAGGTTGAATCATTCTTTTCAACAAAAAAAATCTTAAGAAGGGACAAAATATTTTCGTTTTTTGGAAATTGTTTAGACCATGACTGAGAAAGTACTATTAATCCATCCATTGTTATCTCGTTTAGGGCAAACCCATTCTTTTATCTGGGGCTATACGCTGCTAAACATGGAATTGTATTAATCTGAAAATACCGCATTGAAGGTTCCATGTCCACACATGTGCACACCATCGTTTGGGATGGTCAAAATTGTACTGTTTGTAAATATTGATTTTTGCTCAACCCGGGGCTAGGCGGCGTAGCAGTAATATGCTCTTCCATTACTGTCCATGATCAGGTTCAATCAAACAGAGCTTGCAATATTTTCATATGTGTTCGATGGCTTTCTAAGTTCCTTTTTATCTTTTTATCACAGTGACGATCAAGATCAGCCAGCACATCCTTGCTGTATGTTTAGGATCTGCACTGTCCGCTTTTTCGTCAGAAATAATCAAATAAATCCAAAAAGCAAACAGTGTAGATCCTGATTTGAAGACACAAATATGCCAGCTGATCTGGATCTACATTGTTCGCCCATACAATAAAAGCATATCAATATTAGCAAAATGAAACTTACCATAGCATTCCAGACTTGAAGTGGCTCCTTCATAGTAAGTGCTAGTATCAGCACTAGCACATGTCACACAATTAAGCTGACTTGTTGAACTTCGGTACGTACCAATCGGACACAGCTGACAAACATTGTTTCCAATATTCTGAGTTCCAATTGAACAGGGTTCTGAAATTGTAGAAACACATTCGGAAAACACAGGTTCCCAACACAGTGCAAAAAATAGAGAGAAAAAGTGGACATGGGTTTATAATATGATTAATTTAAAAAGTCACAGCAAATAGTTAATGAAATAAAGTTTGAGGAGTTACTGCCCACATCCACACAGTCTGAGCAGTGTCTTCCTCATTGGAAATTTGTTTATTACCCTTCTTTGACTAGCCTCATTTCATTTGCAAATTTAATAAACTCGCCTGCTGTTAAAATGAGACTGACCACTTCCCATTTCGTCTATGCTGCCGGCAATTCACATGACGTGTAGTCGTTGTAGTCATGGTAACAGAATTGTGCAGCTGATAATTGACAGGCTAACAGAGGATTCATGAAAAAATGAACATGTAGGTAATTTTTGTATGAGCCATAAGTCATTAAATTTTTTATGACGATTATTTTTACCAACTTTGGAATTTCAATCTGACATTTTTGTAGAAAATTGGACAATGTCCGTCCTGCCAAGAATTTTAGAAACATTAATGCAAATGCATATCACCTGTGGCTACACCCCTCTTGATATATCCTTGTGCATCTGAACTGGCCTGCAGCTGTTTATCATTAACCCTTTCCTCCATAAATACACATTTTTTGCATGTAGATCCAGATCAGCAGGCACATCCATGCCATCTGATCAGGATCTGCACTGGTCGCATGTTGGTCAAAATTAACCTAACGAATCAAAAAGCAAACAGTGTAGATCCTGATCGGATGGCATGATAGATGTGCCGGTTGATCTGGATCTAAACTGTTCACCCATGCAATAAAGGTGTGTCTATGGAGGAAAGGGTGAAGAAATGCATATCCTTACCACTGACAATACTGTTTGGGACACAGTCCTGGGGTCCAGCTGCACCGGTACCCACTGTCGTGTTTCCAACTCCACACTGTAGGCAAGTCATGCTGGAAGACCTGTAGTAACCCTTGGCGCAGACGTAACAAGGGGAATAACCACTGAACGAAACTAGGTTGGTGCTGCATGGGGCTGTTGAAAATAAAAATATGCAAATGAGCCTTGTTACAAGAAAATATGTCTTTAGTGATATTTTTAGCATTTTAGCAACTGTTGTCTCCATATCAGCCAATCAGATATCTGAGATTTGAGACCTCTCTCCAAGCTTAGTTTTATGATCTTTGGCCCTGATCCAACAGTTTTTTCTTAATCGAACGTCTAATTAATAACCAATAAATCAAAAAGCAAACAGTGCAGATCCTGATCTACACTGTTCGCCAATGCATAAAGTTGTATCTAAGGAGGAAAGGGTTAACCAATCTAATTTTCTAAATGATGTCACTAACACTTAATTAAACCACGTCGCTCATGCTAACCCTTTTGTCCATATATATGCCTTTTATAGCATGAACAAACAGTGTATATCCAGATCAGCTGGCGCATCTTTAATATCTACACTTTCAGGATCTACACTGTTTGCTTTTTTCATTTATTAGGTTATTTCTGACCAAACAGCGAACAGATCTCGATCAGATGGAACAGATTTGCCAGCTGATCTGCATCTACACTGTTTGCTCATGCATTAAAAGGTGTATATATGAAGGAAAGGGTAAGCATTCAAACAGTTCTCTTTTTTAGGGAAAGATAGGATTTACATTCCCCAGTAAAACTCGCTGAAGCAATTGTCCAGTATGCAAGAAATATTTTGTTTTACCCTAACTAATTAATGATTTTATTTGATTGACTCTTTAGAGTTACATAAATAAATATTAATGTCAACAAAATAAATATTTTACTTGTAAATACACCATACTAAATGATATTAAAAAACTTATTCAGCATCTGACATTTCTACGCACCTATACACTGGCTACTAGAGGTGGCACCAGGGTAACGTGTTGTATATCCCACAGGGCAACTTTCACACTGCACGCTATTGTCTGTACTAAATGTGCCTCGCGGACATACGCTACATGTCACACCATTAGAAACTGTTCCAGCTGGGCATCGTACTGAAATCAAAAGCCATATCTAAAATGACCTGGTTCAAATATTTAGGTAATTAACTTGAATGAAAACAAATCGTTCTACTTAAGATGCTGGAGAATCTGGATGCAGATCAGTGCCCAAGGTTATAAAACTGAGCATGGAAACCAGTCTCAAATCTCAAACATCTGATTGGCTTAAATGGTGACAGTCGCCATTTCAGCCAATCAGAAGCTTGAGATTTGAGACTGGTTTTCAAACTCTGTTTTATAACCTTGGGATCAAACTGCAGAATGCACATATAGTCAATTTCAGATTTTTTAATTGTTTTTTTTTTGTTCAAGAAGCAAACAGAATGGATCCTGATCACACTAACACTTTAACATTAGATGGAAGTGATATAACTTGTACCTACTGCAGAATACAAATAGGTTTTTCCCTATGTAAAAACCTCCTGCTCCCCTACCTCCAAATATCCAAACAGTTCAAAAAGGCATAGCTACCCCTATGCTGTAGTGAAAATTTTAACATCACAGTTTAGTTTTTTGCAATTTTACATGTGTCAGATTCTTTTTATTACAGGCTTCAAAAGTAAAAGAAAATGAGTAATACAAACAGATTAAAGAAACCTACCCTGGGTCAAGCCAGGGCTTTTTCAGCTAGTCTCACGGGGCTGATAATGGGCCCCATTCCCAATGCCAAATAGGGACCATTTTTCGCAATATCAAGAAAAAAATTCCCATTTCAACAGAAATAACTTTTTTGCCTATAAAATAGAAACAAACAAGAGAATCCATATATTCAAGGGACCTTTCAAATTACAAAATAAGTTTGTTTACTTTTGATAAGTGATCTGTGAAACCTACATTCCTTGAATCTATGTATGCAACCTGTGTAAAACCAGTGTATACTGTGTAAAAAATTCCCAATTTGTGCAGGGGCCTTTTTCCCAAATACCCCTGAAAAAGCCCTGCAAGCACACGCTGTATTTAACACTGTTGTGACCTCCTAAAATCAAGTTGCTTTTCTCCTTATTTATACTAAATTATGTCTGCTTGATATGTTAATTACTGATGTAAACTTTCTTAAACCTTTACTCCACATCTGGAAATGATCTGTGTTTGTATATACCATACACTGTTTTGCTTGCCGCTCAGTTTTGCTTAAACCTTTAACTTGTGACCTTGACCTTTAGCCAGCACAATTGAAACATAGGCTTTGCACTTTTGTCTCAATAAGGTTAACATTTGACCAAAGTTTCATGAAATTCCTTCAGGCAGTTTAGAAGATAAGGAGCAGACAGGAAATACATGGTTCAGACCTGTAAACACCACTGGTGACCTCAACGTGGAAGCCCAAATTGGAACATGGGTTCTACATATTGTCTTGATGGGGTGAACATTTGATCTAAGTTTCATGAAATTCCTTCCAGGGGTTTAGAAGTTATGTAGCAGACATGAAATTCATGGTTCAAACCTTTCAACACCACTGTGATCTTGACCCTGAGCCAGCCAGGTTGGAACATGATTTCTGAACATTGTCTTCATGGGGTGAACATTTGTTCTAAATTTCATGAAAGTTTAGGTTTAGAAGTTATATAGCAGAAATGAAATTCATGATTCAAACTTTTAAAATCTGCACACAGGCACACACATGGACATATCACTTACCACAACGGTTTACATCTGTCAGTGATTCAAAGTATGGTACAACACAATAAGTGCCAAATTTGGTCACTTTTGCGACATTGTTCCAGACCAAGGTTGGACATGTGCCATTTCCGAGAATGCTTCCAGACGAGATTGGGTATGTATTGTTGGGAACTCCAATGCTGTCATTGAACAAAGCTGAGCATTTGGTATAGAAAGATGGATCCGTGTAAGTCATTGTGTAGTCAAAATTCATGTACACCTGTAACAGACAATACAACTTATTAAAACATACATGTACAGTCCAACCTGTGCCAAGTAAACGATGACCACCTTTGGAGAAAGACCCAGTCCCAAGGTTATAAAACTAAGAATGGAAACCAGTCTCAAATAACAAGCATCTAATTGGCTGAAATGGCAACTGGCTTCCATTTTAGCCAATCAGATGCTTGAGATTTGAGACTGGTTTCAAATCCCAGTTTTTATATTTATTGTAATTGTCTCACTGACTGATTTAAAGAACAAATTTACCTGTCATCAAAGACCACTTTTGCTTTTTCCCTGAGTGATCTCTGAAGGCAGGTTTGATTGAACTTTGAAACCAGGTCATAAGAACTTGAAGATAACTAAATACTCAAGAACTATAATCATTTATTAATAGTTTGACCAGGGCACAAGATCATAAAACTAAAACTGGAGACCAGTCTCAAATCTCAAGCATCTGATTGGCAGAAATGGTGATTTTCAGCTAAAAAATAACTTTTCTTGTTCCAACAAAACAAATCATTAAAAAATCTAATTTTGTTGGCAAATTCTTTCAATGTTTTATAAATGCTTAAACAAAACACAAACCTCTTTACTATTCTGAACATAACCTGTCGTCCGCTGTGTTAAAAACACAATATTGAGTCCATCTAGAAGACCAAAAGTTGAGTCACAGTTGTTTTTAAGACGAGCAGCCATAGCAGCATATGTGGATGGAGAACCACTGTTTAAACGGTCATTATAATAACTGATACATCCTGAAGGGACGCTTGGGATGCTAGCATTTAGCGGAACAAAGCTGTACTGTAATGTGCCAATAAACTGCTTCGGGACAGTCAAACTATCTGCAAAGAAAATAAACAATAATTAGATGATAATTTACACAGGTATCACTATATTTCGTGAGTGTTTAATGTTCGCATATTTTGCTTATATTCAACAAATTTTCATGAAGCTTTGCTCGTGTTGTCTTTTTATATGACAAGACTGCCGGGCAATTTCAATCTGTCCTAGTGAATACAGGTAATAATGAGATAAAATATTTTATTTTACATTAATTTTTCGATTGAATCATTGAGATTTGTCAGTGAAATTGAAACTGTGGAATACCTTTTTTATTTTCACTGTTTTTGCCAAACTACTTTTTTTTAGCTTAATACATGTACCTTCCTTTGGTATGCCATACATGGTGTAATGTTTGATTCATTATGTAAATTTTAATAAAATTAACTGTTGTTTTGCAGTTTCTTTCAACAATATAGATAAACTGTTTAAAAAACTTGCATCTAAAATAAATGTCAGAACTTTTTTGTAGTACTGCAAAATCAGTTATGACTGGAAGTTAATAAGAAATTATTCTGAGGGCACTCTGCAGGGAATAAGAAACTGAGTTTGCAGTTCTTACAGATTACTTTGTCAAGAAACTACGCCACATGTGAAAATATCAGTTTCTGGAGATTATTCATGAAATTAAATCAATACTTTACTGTAACAAACAAATATCCTCTATATATTGAAAGCAAAATTGAAACTATAGTCGTTTATATTACACATTGATATGGAGAGTTGTATTGTAACCTTTTACTCCATAAATTTTAATGCTTGTGCAACCAGTTAGATCCTGATCAGATGACACATCTGTGTTGTCTGATATGGATCTGCACAAATGGCATCTTGGACAGAAATAACCCATCGCGTCTAAAAGCAAACAGTCCTGTGCCCAAGGTTATAAAACTGAGCATGGAAACCAGTCTCAAATCTCAAGCATCTGATTGGCTGAAATGGCGACTGGTCGCCATTTCAGCCAATCAGATGCTTGAGATTTGAGACTGGTTTCCAAACTCAGTTTTATAACCTTGGGACCAGATGGAACAGATATGTCATCTGATCAGGATCAACACTATTCACCCATGCAATAAAGGTGTATCTATGGAGTAAAGAGTTACCATTTTGCAATTTTTCCTTCATGATAAAGGTTAACTTGTGTTTGTTATGAAGCATGTTTTTTGGTGGTACAGGAGCCTGGTCAGTAGGGTAATTACTAGATTTAAAAACAACACCTTTTTTTTAAGAATAATCTTCAAACTTACTTTGAGCACAGTCCGGTACATAAGTATTAAAATCTCCATCATTCACACACTGAGTAGTGATTGTGGTACTGACAGTGCTATAAAATGAGAAGTTGGGGTTACACTCAACTGTGAAGGAATAACCATTTCGAGTTATTGCAACTGTACTGTACTTACTTTGAGCACAGTCCGGTATGTAGGTATTAAAATCTCCACCATTTACACACGTAGTGGTTATTGAAGTACTGACAGTGCTATAAAACGAGTAGTTGGGGTTACACTGAACTGTGCAGGAGTATCCATTAGTTATAGCCACACAGGTCTTGTTTCCATTCACTGGGTCGGGCAGCGCCAGGGGCGAGCACGGCTGGGCTGAAACAAAAAAAGTAAAAACTTTGTACTGGTAAGTCATTTTTTGGCAATATTGAGTATTTGGTGCCATTGTATTTGTTTTTTCAAGCATTAAATGACTGTAAGAGTTATATCTGGGTGGAACTATTCAGTATAGACAAAAATTCAATATCATGGATGCGTTAAGTCATGCTTAATAGATATTTTGTCTTTATATTTGTCAAAATGGTTTATCTCTAAACAATTAAAATGCTTCATAAGTTAGTTATTAGTAATTGTGATATTTGTTAAGTCCAAATGATGGAATATGGAAAAGCAATATCCACGCAGTAAAGGTCTTACCAAGTATCAATTCCTGGAAGTTGCAGGTTGACGACAAGCCAGTATTATCTGTGACAGTCATTGTTGTTGTCAGGACCTGATTAAAGATTGCTACAGATACGTTGCGACTGGGTGGCGAGAACGTGACACTTCGGATCCCACTGATATCTGTGTATGTGCCGGTGTATCCACTGCCGGAGGCACCATAGTCTATCGTCTTTACTTCATCACCAGTGGAAAGGTACACCCTTCTAGAAGCTGGGCATTCTGTGATTACTGGTGGCTTAGTGTCTGAAATATAATTTCAAATATATGTATTTGAATAATAATAATCTATTGAGTAACCTTCAAGAGTTTAAGCCAGATCTTGAATCAAGAAAAATACTAAGTACATTGTGTTTATCCAAATTACAGATGCAAATAGAGTAATAGAGAAATAAACATGGCATTACTTATGATGCATTTTGCTGTAAAAATATCATAATGTTTTCAAAATGAGTACCGGTAACAGTAACAAGGTTCTCCAATTAGTATTGTTATAAATAATAGGTAATAGTAAGTTCTTTCCAAATGTAGTACTAAATAACAAGAGGGCCATGATGGCCCTAAATCGCTCACCTGAGTACAAAAGTACTCTCAGTACTCTGGGGCAGGGCCAATTTTGACCCCAGGGCCAACATTTAAACAATGTTGGTAAAGGGTCTCTACACAATACTCAACACCAAATATCTAAGGTCTAGTCCCATTAGTTTCGGAGAAAAATGATTTTTTATGTTTTCCTATATAAATCAATGTAAACCAAGAGAACCCTGGGGTGTGGCCAATTTTGGCCCAGGGAACATAATTTGAACAAACATAGTAGACATCCTCTAGACAATCCTACATACCAAATATCTAAGCTTTAGGAATTGAGGTTTCCAGTGAGAAGATTTTTAAAGATTGCCTTTTTTACATATTAAGGGCCCCCCAGGACGGGGCCAATTTTGACACCAGGGCCAACATTTAAACAATACTGGTAAAGGGTCTCTTCACAATACTCAACACCATATATCTTTGGTCTAGTCCTATTGGTTTCGGTGAAAAATGATTTTTTATGTTTTCCAATATAAATCAATGTAAACTAAGAGAAGCCTGGGGCGTGGCCAATTTTGGCCCAGGGGACATAATTTAAATAAACTTGGTAGACATCCACTAGACAATGCTACATACCAAATATCTAAGCTTTAAGCATTGAGGTTTCCAGTAGGAAGATTTTTAAAGTTTTCCTTTTTTACATATTAAGGGCCCCCAGGACAATAGATACTATTTTCTAATTGATATGTACTTTTGATTAATAATTTTTTGTGCCTAATTATACATGTAATAACATGTCTTTATTAAAGGTGACGACATTAACGTACAACAACATTGACGATTTATGGCAGTATCAACAACCAAAAGAGTCAAAATGTGATTCTACCAAAAAAGTAATTTTATGAAAAATTGGCATGGTCCAATGCTAATTTGTAGATTTGCGAATAGATTGTACCTATCTTGCAGTACCCATTGCACAGTCGTGCAGGTTGATCTAGATCTACACCGATTACACATGTGAATAAAGGTGAATCCAGTAAGTACATGGATGGTGCAGAATACAAACAATAATATTTCATACCATCAATACAAGCTGGAAACTTGGCGCTTGCGGCCCAGGCTGTTCCATCAGTACAGCTAACGGTGGTTGAAGACCCAATGTTCCTGAGGATTTTTCCGGTGTTACAGGTGATTGTACAATCCCAGCCGGGATTGATTCCTGTTCTCTGAGTGCAAGTTTTTGTTCCAAACACTGGGGTTGGTAAAGCTAGTGGAGAGCAAACTGGGGCTGAAATACAAACCATTCATTGCAGCACAGATAGTAAGCAAGCTGGACTATGGTGCCAGCCATCCTGGTCCCAATGTTATAAAACTGAGAATGGAAACCAGTCTCAAATCTCAAGCATCTGATTGGCTGAAATGGTGACTGGTCACTTTTTCAGCCAACCTTGGTTGTGATTGGTTAGTATGAAGAGTGATCTAAAATTCAACAAATTAAACTGCAGAGATCTGAGACTGGTCTCAAATCTTGGTTTTATAACCTAGGGGCCTGAACAAAAAATCATAAAACTGAAGACTAGAGACCTTTCTAAAAACTCTGTTTCAAGTCTGTTTTATTGATCTTCTAAAAGAATAATTTCAGTATTAACCAATCAGGTGCTTGAGATCTTATACTGGTGTCAAGCCATTGTTTTACCATTCTATAAGACTAATTTTAGTATCAACCAATAAGCTGCTTAAGATCTAAGACTGGTTTCAAGACATTTTTTACCATTCTATAAGACTATTTCCTTTTCTTAGCAAGTCCAAATTTCACACATATATTTTGTTTGCTTTTAAAGTAGAGATATACCTGTACTTTGTATATAATGCTGCTATTTATATGAAATTATGATATTTAGTGGGCTGGCAGATGCTGATCCAAAAAGGGATGCTCAAACCCCCTTATTGGGCAGCAAATATTTAATTTTCATGGGGATTTTTGCCAGAAAGTTGGAAATTACCATACAACTACCCTAAGACTCCCGCAAACAAACCTCTTTTCTGAAATCATGCATCAATCCCTGAATTGGGCTTCTCTTCCCATTCATTCATTCCATCAATTTATTCATTTATTCAAAAATGATACTTACGCACTGCAGTGTACTGAAAATTACAAGTGCCTGTATTCAATCCACCATCCTGCACCGCAACTTGCACAAAGAGTGGTCGGTAAAGATCTGATGCTTTGAACGTGTAGTTGGTTGGTGTGAAAGTTGTTGAACGTATGATGTTCAAGTCTGATACAATAACAGTGCCGATAAGAGCCGTAAAATCTACAAACTGTTCACTGCTACTTTGAGACAGGGAGATAGTCTGTGGTGAAGGGCAGTTAACTGTTGGAGTTATAACATCTGAAAGAAGCAGAAAAAATCATCAGTGAAAACTTTAAACTAACAAGAAATACTATCCTATTTAACTTCCATTTGCATTATTCAATTTATCATTTGAAGTTTCTTCTATTATTAGTCCCAAAAGTTGCCAGACTGCAGGACCTGTCTGGTAAAATTTAGGCTAGTCTGACATGTTTTCTTATGTTAGACCAAATGTCAGACAAAAATTTGAGCTCCTTATACTTGCTAATACCTTTTAAACATGTTTACGTCTGACAGAACTTGTTTCGGTCAGACAGATTTTCACATCTTGTCTGATGAAATGTCTTGCACTTTTTTTCAACTTTCGAGAAGTCTGTACTTTCACTTCAGAATAGTGTCATATGCAATTTCGATATTGCATTATACAAGTATATTGAAATTGAAAATAGACATAAATGAAATTCAAAACTTCAAACGCCTGTGAATTACAAAGAAGTACAACAAATTATGACCAACAAAACATGAAAAACCCAGCAACAAATCATTTAACATGTACGCTTTTTTGTAAAAGTTAAAACGTATATGAATCGGTTACCTAACATGTAAGCTCAATTTGTGCAAATTTTTAACTTTTGCCTCGGTCAATTTACTATAACCCTTTCCCGTACAGATACACCTTTATTGCTAGGGCAAACAGTTTAGATCCAGATCAGCCGGCACATTCGTGCCGTCTGATCAGGATCTAAACTGTTCACTTTTTGATTCACTAGGTTATTTCTGACCAAAATGTGACCAGTGCAGATCCTGATCAGACAGCACGGATGTGCCGGCTGATCTGGATCTACACTGGTCGCACATGCGTAAAAATGTGTATCTATACAGGAAAGGGATGAAAAAGGATGGAATCTACAAAGATATAATGAATGCACTTAGTTCAAGTGCCACTGTTCTTAAGATCATTTCATTTTTAATATTAATCCGCTTTAGATGAATGTACCATTATATTCCCTATACTAATCAATAAATTAAAATTCAAAAATTCAATTTTACTCAACATCCATAATTATGTTACCTCTAACGCAGGCAGGAATCCAATCTGTGTTCCAAACACCGTTTTCACATCGGATTGTCTTTGACTTCGAATCTGTGAAAGTGTAATTGTCTTCACAGACAAGCCTGCAGGAAACCCCCACGGCAGGGGATGCCAGAGGGGTGCACGACTTCCAGGCGTTCAGAGGTGTGGGGAAAGACAACTCACTACAAACTTTTGCTGTAGATAATAATAATAAATTTGTGATTCCCATATTGATGCTTGGATGTGTTTCAACATTATGCATCTAAAATGCTATTTGTTTATGGCAATACCTTACAAACAAATAATAGAAACCTTAAAAAACCTATGCTTTGAGGCAGCTAAAAATAATTAATTTGTGGATTTTTATTGAAGGATATTTAGGGTCATTAAAATAATTCATATTTTTTTCAAAAGACAGTGAATGAAAAACAAAGGGTGGCCAAATACAACAGGTTTTTAGGAAGTCAAACTAGAGCCTTGGGAAATCAAATAACATGTTGAACTTTTCAATATGGTAGGACACCAATCAGTTTAACACTTTCCTCCATAGATACACATTTATTGCGAGGGCGAACAGTTTAGATCCAGATCAGCCAGCACATCCTGATCAGGATCAGGACCTAAACAGTTCGCATTTTGATTCGTTAGGTTATTTCTGACCAAAATGCAACCAGTGCAGATCCTGATCAGCAGGCACGGATGTGCTGGCTGATCTGGATCGTGCTGGCTGATCTGGATCTACAATGGTTGCAAATGCGTAAAAATGCATATTTATGGAGGAATGGGTTAATAATACTTGAATGATATCGCACATAGTGGTAAACAAAACAATATTGTACAGCAACAGTGCTAGCCAGGACAACCACAAAAAAGGTTGCACAGCTAAACCTGATAAACATGTTCAGCGTAAGATGACATAGGTACCCGATTATTTTATTTACCATACATAGTGTGCGTTATGGGGAGACTTTCTATCAGCTCCACACTGCACAGTGCCCAAGGTTATAAAGCTGAGCATGAAAACCAGTCGCCATTTCAGCCAATCAGATGCTTGAGATTTGAGACTGGTTTCCAATCTCAGTTTTATAACCTCTAACCCAAATACGGCTACTGTGAATTTCAAATGACAGTGGGAATCAAACTTTTCCTCTTAAGTTAACCCTTTACTGCAGACACAACTGTGTTGAGTGTACAGACAGTGTAGATCCAGATCAGCTGGCACATCTGTGCTGTCTGATCAGGACCTACACTGTTCACTTTAGGAACCATAAGTTATTTCTGACCAAGATTCGACCATTACAGATCCAGATCACAAAGCAAGGATGTGTCAGGTGTTCTGGATCTATGCAGTTTGCCCAGACCATAAAGATGTATTTATGGAGGAAAGGGTTAAACAAGTGCAAGAACTAATAGAAATAAGTCACAGATTTATATGGAGAAAAATGTTTCCTCTTCACTTACCAATCAATTTAAACATTACTTTTAAATAAAGTTGAGCGGTATAGTCTGGATCTGGAAATGGCATGGGATTTTGATGAAAAGAATGAAAAATGAAAACTAACGTTTAATGAAGACTTGTCCACGGCAGGAAGCCGAATTATTATTTTTGTCAGATACCACAGCAGTATATGTGTATGTTTTATACACATCGGCGGCAACAACTGTGGCTGGTGGCGGGTCTTGAATATTGAATGTTGCGATGTAACGGTTGTCATTAGTAGTAAAGTTAGTTGCCCGATTCAGAACTATATTTGCTGTGGAAGAAGCATAGTCCAACTCAATAGTAGAAAGTGGCGGACAACCAATAGTAGGCGGTGATTCATCTGATAAACAAAAAACAGAAGACAAAAATAAATCATACATTTACGTAAATTCTATTTTAATTATTCTTAATTTTGTTTAAGGTAATTTGCTGGCTTAAGTGTGCATGCACCAATCGACATAAATTGACAAGTTGAAAAGAAAAAAAGTAATTAATTTGAACACTTTTATTCGCCCTTGCCATAAAAGGTGTATATATGGAAGAAGAGGTTAAATTATCAAATGTGTACACAAATCAACTAATTGCTAAAGAAGGTAATGGATAATTGTAAGTTGTCATCTTTTCCCCCCCCCCGAGACATGCCTCATGTACTCCTACAGGTAGATTTTTATGATTGTATTTTTTGTGTTTAAAATCAACAAATTAATGGGGACACCTGCAGTTTACCAGAACGTCAAATTTGTTTTCCATAACCCTGCCTGTATTTTAATTCATTTATTCATTGAACAGTTAATTCAGAATATAGTGGTGAATGGGGGCTGCTGCCCCCACACCCCCGCTTGCATTAAATTATTAATATATAATTATTATGCGAGCTCTTTGTAAACATCCATACTGGTAAACTGCATTCTAGCCAATTAATGTCACTTTTTTAACCCTTTACTCCATAAATTTCCGTTTTTATACATTTGTGACTAGTATAGATCCAGCACATTAGTGCTTTTTGATCAGGATCTGCATTTTTTGCTTTTTGGTCAGAAAAAAACAAATAAATCACAAACAGTGAAGATCCTGTGTCCAAGATCATAAAACTAAATCTGGAGATCAGTCTCAAATCTCAAGCATCTGTGTCCAAGGTTATAAAATTGAGCATGGAAACCCGTCTCAAATCTCAAGCATCTGATTGGCTGAAATGGCAGCTGGTCACCATTTCAGCCAATCAGATCCTTGAGATTTGAGACTGATCTCAAAACTTAGTTTTATGATCTTGGGCCCTGATCAGACGGCCTATGCCATAAAGGCGTATACGTGGAGTAAAGGGTTGAAAACCATGATACTTCTGTCCATAAAAAGAAGGGCTTTTACAATATTCTTACCGTATATCTCAACATTAAAAACACAAGTCGCCTGGTTTCCGGAAAAGTCTTCTGCTGTGTATAAGAATGTTAAATTCACAGTGACAAACTGTGTGGTATTGGCATTGGCTGGATTTATTGTGAAGGATTTTACGCCGGTGTTGTCGCTAACAGTCAAAATGGGCAGACGAGGTAAAAGCTGCTCGTACATTCTTAATACAATTGACTGTGTTGGGCAGTTCAAAATCACAGGTGGCTGGGTATCTGAAAATTTACAAAACATAAGAATATTATTATGTACTTGAAACAATATAAAGATTCCTGAAAAAACAATATTATGTTGTGCAATATTTACATTCTAACCTGGATGAACTTTACTAAAAATAAATTTTGCTGCTCTATGTTATGACATCATTTCAAGAAATTAGTTTGTTGTTTGAAGACAAGTTTTTCATTAAAGCAACCCTTTTTCTAATTGTTTGAAACTTATAGGTGATTTTTATTTCATAATTTGACTAAATTATGTCGATATTACCACAAACTGCATAATTAGCATTATTATACCTCAATTTCATTTACAATGTTAATCTTCCATAGGCCAGCGTGACATTTAAGTACTGTCAAAAAAAATTTACTGCCGGAAAAATACTATCACCCGCTACCATAGGTACGGAATGTTCGAAAATTATACTGTACCATTCGCTTTTTTACATTTCCGTAGTAAACAGACGTCAATAATGTCAATCAAAAACGTTTTTCTACCATAAACAAGGCAGATTTAAAGACTCTGGATCAAGAGACTAAAAAAAAAACACGAAGCGTGTTGAATAAAGTTGATCATGGTTTGAATAGTTTTTCGGTATAATAAAATAAATGTTACATGTCTGACAGGGTGACAGTATTTCCTCAAGTTGACAATTTTACTGTCACCCTGTCAGACATGTAATATTTATATAATGTCCACCTCTCTACTTTATGTCGTCATTTCAAGGAATGACATCATAATGTTCAAAGACAACTTTTCCAATGAAGAGCCTCTTATTATAACTGTACAAAACACATACCTATGCAAGTTGGCACTGTTCCAATAAAGTTTGTACCATTACAAGTCAATGTAACATTATTAGATAGAGTGTAGCCAATCCTGTTACAGCCAAATGTCACCTGACTGCCATTTGCAAAACTGGTTGCCTTCAGGAATCCGCCTGCTGGGAAGCCTGGGTCAAAGCAGGACTGACCTGAAAAAAATAAAGTTTATGAATTTAAGAAACTACTTGCTTGTGACATACCACCAGTGCTGTCCCTTGCCAGCCTGCAAATCCAGGAAGTTTTAAGGTTCTGCAAAGATTGCAAATGGCGAAAAGTGGCTATGGATGTAGTAAATGTTTGCAAGCTCAGTTTAGTCTAATTCATGTTCTAATTACTAAGCACATACTAAAACAAAAGAAAAACCGTTATCCATAGCTGAATACATTTATTTACTAAAATCTAGGTGGCAATAAGTATTTCCCCCAAAATTCAATTTTGAAAATTTAGCCACTTTTCGCCATTTGCAATCTTTGCGGAACCTTAACAAGGTATAGAGTCTGTAGACTGAAAGTTAGTCAGTCAATATATTTCTGTAAACATGGACAATGAATAGTTTCAATCAGATTCAAAGAGAGGTGATTCTATAACATAACAGTTTCAGTGACTTTGCTCCAAGAATAAATCAAATTTAACTAAGTTTGTTATACCCCTACATCATTTTTACCTGTGTAAATAAACTAATAGCTTCCTTACCAGTACATTGAAGGTTTCCAAAGTCCCAGTATCCATCCGACTCACACCTGACAGTCGACGCTGACCCGCTGTTCGTTTGACCCTGTCGACTGTTATCAGTGCAGGTGAACTCAAATGTAGAGCCATACACAGTGTTTGTGACAACATAGTTAGTGCCAGGATATCTTGTTGGTTGCCCACAGTCCACAACTGTAATATATCAACATGTCTGTGATTAATATTTTATCATTACAGGGGCGGATCCTAAGGGGTATCAATGTGTTTGAAGGAACCCCCCTTTTGGGCAATATTAAATTTTTATGGGGATTTTGGCCAGAGTTTGATACACTGTTAGCTTTTTGATTCATAAGATAATTTCTGACCGACAAGCAAACAGTGTAGATCCTGTTCTGATCAGCTGATGGCACAGCTGGCAGATCTGGATCTTCACTGTTCACATATGCAATGAAAAATAGTAGATCTATGCGCAGAGTAAAGAGATCAGGAATACATGAAATTCCATCAGGAATGAGCTTCCAATAAATAGGATATGCTTGATTTGTCAGTCATAAATGTATAATATTTAATCAAACAAATTAGACTCATCCTATGCTGACTCATGTTATGCAGACACTGGCTATGTGATAGATTTATCTGGAATTATCAAAAAAGAGAATTCTGGATAATCCCTATGAAATGAAATGCCATCAACTCACCCCCACATTCATATGGTGAACCTTGCATCTGGTAAGTCCTGGTGTTATAGTTGAATGTACAGAATCGGTACTTCTGGAAAGAACCCGAGGGTAAGGTACAGTTCAGATCCAACCTCTGATTGTAACTGTAGGGACCAGTGCTATATAAGGCCCTGTTCAGAAGTCCTGTTGGGGTTTCTGTCAGACAAACTGCAGCTGGAAAAAAAAATTTTGGTGAAGTTTAAGAATATGTAGAAAGTAGGTAGTAGGTTTCAAAGGAAGTTGACATTATTTCCTGCAAAGATGTAAATAAGATAATCATTGAAGTGCAAATTGATGGATTTAACCCTTTCCTGTATTGATACACCTTTATTGATAGGGTGAACAGTTTAGATCAAGATCAGCCGGCACATCCGTGCCATCCGATCAGTATCTAAACTGTTCACTTTTTGATTCATTACGTTATTTCTGACCAAAATGCGACCAGTGCAGATCCAGATCAAACAGCATGGATGTGCCGGCTGATCTGGATCTACACTGGTTGCACACACATAAAAATGCGTATTTATCAAGGAAAGGGTTAAGATGTGTGCATTTGCTCAGTCCAATTAGGGTCAAGACTGTTTTGTTTATCAGATCAGCAGGCCCATCGATGCTGTCTGATCAGGATCTACACTTCAATTTTTGACCAGAAATGACCAAATGAATGCAAAAGCCAACAGTGTAGATCCTGATCAGATGGAATGAATGTGTCAGCAGATCTGGATCTACACTGTTCACACAAGGATAAAACATCATATCCCATTGTGTAAAGGGCTAAAGGTTAAAGCATATGACTCAACTCAGACAGAGGGTGTAAGTCAACTTTTAAGCACTGACAAGAGTGTTTTCATAAGAACATATAAATAACTAGCTTTAATAACAAATACATTAAATTTAATGGGTGAAAAATGAACCTAGTTATAAATGGAATCATTCTAAAATAGACTGAATTCATTCATTCTTTAAACATTGCTTTTTTACTAATATTGAACTTACGAGTGCAGGAGGGTGCAGAGCCATCCCACTGTCCATTGCTGTTACATCTAATTGTAGACCTATATGGTGTATACCCGATGTTACACTGGTACTCTACATAATCTCCATAGTGATGGCTTACTCGCTGTGTCAACAGTACACCATTGGTGATAGAAGGAGGAGCTGGGCACTGAATTACTGGTAATAAAAGAAATCCATGCATAAAACTAAACCATTGACTTTGATTATGTATGATGCATCATTAGAAAAAAAGACATATCGACTAAGCGGTAAGTGTAGATTCGGATCATATTGGGGACTTACATGGCTCACAATGATCTTAACTGTTAACCTTTTACACCATCTATACATGTTTTATCACATGTGCAAACAATGTATATCCAGATCAGCCAGCATATCTATATCCAGATCAGCCAGCATATCTATATCCAGATCAGCCAGCATATCTATATCCAGATCAGCCAGCATATCTATATCCAGATCAGCCAGCATATCTATATCCAGATCAGCCAGCATATCTATATCCAGATCAGCCAGCATATCTATATCCAGATCAGCCAGCATATCTATATCCAGATCAGCCAGCATATCTATATCCAGACCAGCCAGCATATCTATATCCAGATCAGCCAGCATATCTATATCCAGATCAGCCAGCATATCTATATCCAGATCAGCCAGCATATCTATATCCAGATCAGCCAGCATATCTATATCCAGATCAGCCAGCATATCTATATCCAGATCAGCCAGCATATCTATATCCAGATCAGCCAGCATATCTATATCCAGATCAGCCAGCATATCTATATCCAGATCAGCCAGCATATCTATATCCAGATCAGCCAGCATATCTAAATCCAGATCAGCCAGCATATCTAAATCCAGATCAGCCAGCATATCTATATCCAGATCAGCCAGCATATCTATATCCAGATCAGCCAGCATATCTATATCCAGATCAGCCAGCATATCTATATCCAGATCAGCCAGCATATCTATATCCAGATCAGCCAGCATATCTATATCCAGATCAGCCAGCATATCTAAATCCAGATCAGCCAGCATATCTATATCCAGATCAGCCAGCATATCTATATCCAGATCAGCCAGCATATCTATATCCAGATCAGCCAGCATATCTATATCCAGATCAGCCAGCATATCTATATCCAGATCAGCCAGCATATCTATATCCAGATCAGCCAGCATATCTAAATCCAGATCAGCCAGCATATCTATATCCAGATCAGCCAGCATATCTATATCCAGATCAGCCAGCATATCTAAATAAATGGATGAAAATGTATGCGTTTGATTCATTAGGTTATTTATGACCTAGAAGAGAAAAGCATAGATCCTGATCAGATGGCACATATGTGCCAAGGTCATATTTCACTAGTCGGCCAAGTTTCTACTTCACTATTCAGCCAAGATCATACTGAACTTGTCAGCAAAGGGCAAACTTTGATTGTCAGCTAAGGTCAGTCTCACAACTATATTCCAAATGGAAGCCAAAACTCATAATCTAAAAAAGATCAATCAAAAAGAAAAAACTTACAAACACAGGTATGGTTGATATAATAAATATCAGTTGGTAGCAGCCCATTTTCTCCAGCTGTTCTTGGTATGCTGTATCCGGACGTCCCGTCTGCTGTATATAATACGTACGGAGATGAGCAAGAACACGTGTACGTGCCGGCTGGGGTATTTGAACATGTTAATCCACAGTTGTCCGTATCAAGCAAACATTCATTGATTTCTGAAGCAAACAAAAAAGAAACTTTAATAATTAGAATACGATTATTTGTCCACATAAAAAGTGAACATTGTTGTTTTTTTAAAGAAAATACAATGTAGCAACAACATGTGCACCAAGTGTAGGTCCAGATCAGTCTGCACATCTCTATGTGCCGGCTGGTGCCAGATTTTGGAACACGTAGCTTAGCAGTCTGATCAGGATCTACTCTGTTTACTTTAAGATTTGTTATAGTCTTATCAAGAATAGTAGATGTACAGTGTAGATCCATATCAGAGTAGGTTCACGATTTACACTGTTTACAAATGGTATATACAAGATTATCCATGGCATAAAGCGTTAAATAAACATGTTGTCATGGTTTCAGCTTTAGAATTTGTGCATTAAGCATATTTTCTATAAAAGGCAATACAAAAACAAGAACAAGAAACCAACCTGAGCAGAACTTTTGATCTGCATTTAACTGGTACCCAGCTTCACAGGAGCACAGATAAGAGCCAACTGTATTACGGCATATTGAACCACAAGGTGATGATGTGGCACATTCATCCAAATCTGAAAAAAAAAACACAAGTTATAATTTTTTAACCCTTTCCCGTAAAGATACACCTTTATTGCTAGGGCGAACACTTTTGATCCAGATCAGCTGGCACATCTGTGCCATCAGGATCTAAACTGTTCGCTTTTTGATTCATTCGGTTATTTCTGACCAAAATGTGACCAGTGCAGATCCTGATCAGACGGCACGGATGTGCCGGCTGATCTGGATCTACACTGGTCGCACATGCGTAAAAATGCGTATATATACAGGAATGGGTTAACAGAATAATAAAAATTAGCTGTGTCATGCAAATATGGGGAATTAATCCTGTAATCCATAGATAAGCTTTTTATTGCATCTGCAGTGCCAGCTGATCATGATCTACACTGTTAGTCAGAAATAACCTAATGAATCTAAAACAAAAAGTGTAGATCCTGATCAGGCAGCAAGGATGTGCTGGCTGATCTGGATCTGCTCTGTTCACACATTTGAGCAATTAATCCCATATACATGTATATGAAATGAAGGGTTAATATAAATTATAATTCCTTCAACGGATATTATAAAGATCTGCAGATACAATTGCTTATTGAAGCAAATAAAAGTGAATAAAAAACAATAACAAGAGTGTGTTTCAAAAATTATGGACCAGTTAAATAAAAAAAACATGTATGTTTGATGTAAATAGTCATGCTAAAAATCACTACTTACCGACACACATAGGAAGTTGTGTTAATGTCCTATCTGACATACATGTTACACTAGAGATTGATGCATTTGCTAGCGTATAACCAGTGTTGCAGTTCACATTACGACTGTCACCGAAGTTGATGAAATCTCCTGGATTACTTGTGCCATACCTTCCATTAGTGATAACAGGCAATCGGCATGTTAGTCCTGTCAAATAAATGTATTTAATGTTATAGAATTATCCACCAACTTTTTAAACTCATTACCGTACTCAATATATACAGGTTTTATCACGTGTGTGACCAGTGTAGATCCAGATCAGCTGGCAAATTCTTGCTGTCTGCTCAGGATCTTCACTGGTTAATTCTAAGTCAGAAATAACCTAGTGAATCTAAAGTGAATACTGTAGATGGCAATCCAATGACACAGATATGCCAGCTAATCTGGATCAACACTGGTTGCAATCCAATGACACAGATATGCCAGTTAATCTGGATCAACACTGGTCGCAATCCAATGACAGAGATATGCCAGTTAATCTGGATCAACACTGGTTGCAATCCAATGACAGAGATATGCCAGCTAATCTGGATCAACACTGGTTGCAATCCAATGACAGAGATATACCAGCTAATCTGGATCAACACTGGTTGCAATCCAATGACACAGATATACCAGCTAATCTGGATCAACACTGGTCGTAATCCAATGACACAGATATACCAGCTTATCTGGATCAACACTGGTTGCAATTCAATGACACTGTCACAGATATGCCAGCTAATCTGGATCAACACTGGTTGCAATTCAATGACACAGATATGCCAGCTAATCTGGATCAACACTGGTTGCAATCCAATGACACAGATATGCCAGCTAATCTGGATCAACACTGGTTGCAATTCAATGACACAGATATGCCAGCTAATCTGGATCAACACTGTTTGCTCATGTTATAAAACCTATATCTATGGAGTCAATGGTTAAATTGATTGTCCATGAAATCTAGTTCCGGGTGATTTAAAAAGATAAAGGTCATAAAAATGTTGACTGACGATTGTTTTAAAACTGAAAAAAATGTATGAGTTTGTTTTATAATCCTAACAATTTTGTCAGATCTAAAGCAGCCTTTAAAAATGGTGAAAAATTTCCCCGATTGTTATGTAAAAATTTGATTTTTTTCCAAAATTTGGACTAATGAACTAGATGAGCTCCACAGGACACTGCCGCCCCAACTTCTGCATATTCACCACATAAATTGTTTTTAATATACTGAACATAGTGGAAGCAATAAGAAGTTTGCAACACAAGATTTTTTATTTTTTTTAAATAACTTAAGAATCATTACTTATTTAATAACTTTCACAGCAAAAAATCGTTTTTGTATGATTAGTATGTTCATCTGTGCAAGATAGAACAACAAATAACTGTTAATATTTACACTTCAACTTCGTCCTCTACGATGAAGTCTTACTCATTTAAGGAATCATAATTTCCAATGGTAAACAGTGTGACGTAATGATTTTAAAGGCGTGGCTATACTAGAACCATTCACAATTTATTGGACGTTGCACAATGTTTTGACGTGTGCACGCAGGTTTTGCCACGAGTTGCTGCGAAAAAGCGTGCCGTCATTCACTTTGTCGTTCACCTAGCTGTTCTAACAGCCATTCGAAAAAGCCGTAATATCACAAATTCTTCTATTTATTTGTGTATTAATGAGATTTTTAATGAGTGTAAATATAAGGATTGAATCGATATTCGATGATCTCCATTTGGGTATGAAAAACAGTTGTATTGTTTAAAATACGCGTGAAGCCCTTCGGGCTTCACACACTTTAAACAACCCAACTGTTTTCCATACCCAAATGGAGATCATCGAATATCGATTCAATCCTTAAATGAATAAAGAATTTACAACACAAAACTATGTTCTTCTATTAAAAAAATAACAAAGAGCCATAACTCTGGTGAAAATGATCAGAGGAAAAACCCTGTCTTAAAGACCATCTAAACATAGAATGGCTAATCTACATGCCTTCCACTTAATGCGGGCTGATTATGTCCCTTGAATACAAGTGAATATTACCTCAGCAGATTAAAATCTCTCACTTTTTTAGCATCAGTCTATAGAATTATTAACTACTCTCACTTTAGCATCTAAATACTGTAGTACCATTTCATTTTGCAGGATTTAAATTTTGGTTTTGTCATGCTAGGTGGATGCACATATTCAATCCAGTGAATGCAATAGTGTCTTATATACACAATAAACTGTGCAAAGAAGTAATTTGTAGCTTTAACATTAAAATTTGTCACCACAAAATTAAATGATAGCACAGTACATTATCCAGTTGATTTTATATTTTAAATCTTACTTTTGCAGGTTGGCGCACTGGCTTGAGTCCAAGTTCCATTTGGTTGGCAGAAAACTATTGGCTGTCCCACAAATTCGAAACCTGCATTGCATACAAACTCGTAGATGGTTCCGATGGATGTGCCATCTCCATTTGTCAAATTGCCATTTCCATTTGTTACACTTGTTGAGATTTGACCAGATGGGCATCTTACACCTGTGAAGAAGTGAAACATTCACATTAGGAATAGCCACATTCAGAAATCACGGTCTACCTGCACAGCCAAAGGATGAGAGAGGAAAAGAGAGCATGGATTTATAAAATGATAAATTTCAAATAAGACACCAAGAACAACAAAAAAAGAGAACATCTATTTTAAGCCATTACACGCGAGGTTCCCCCTTATTGCATGGGTGAACAGTGTACATGCACATCAGCGGGCACATCCCTGCCATCTGATCAGGATCTACACTGTTTGCTTTTAGATTCGTTAGTTCTGACCCAGATGTGACCAGTGTAGATCCTGATCAGAGGTCATAGTTTTGCCAGCTGATCTGGATCTTCACATGTGTTAACCCTTTCCTCCATAGACGCACCTTTATTGCATGGGAGCACATCTGTGCCGTCTGATCAGGATCTGCACTGTTCGCTTTTTTATTTGTTACCTGACCAAAATGCAACCAGTGCAAATCCTGATCAGATGGCACTGATGTGCCGGCTGATCTGGATCTACACTGGTCACACATGTGTAAAAATAAGTATTTATGAAGGAAAGGGTTAAAATGCATATATATGAAGTAATGGGTTAAGGCTTTGCTTGAAATGTACTTTTTTGTAGGGCTTGGAGGGGAAGGATTGATCCCACCTTGATTCCACCTTCTGCTCCATATATAACTGGAATTTTTTTTTCCGTTCGTAGGCTGTATGAAATTATGGGGATGCGGAAATAGGACCAGTTAAACATATGTGCGAGATTTTACTAATATGTTTTTCCATTCATTACATAAATAAATAAACACAATTACATTATTTATAGTTTTATCATGGGTTAACGGCACTGGTGGGGGCTGTGGGGGATGGGGGTATTCAAAAAATAAATGGTTAAAAGTAGTTCTGCATATTAGTTTATTGCACTTTTATTAAACTGGTCATCTTCAAGTTCTTACCAACACAAGATGGCCGCAGACTCCATGTTCCGTCTGCTTGACAGAATATTTTGTTTTCATTAGCACCAGCAGGTTGTAGATTAGAACCTGGGTAACACTTGTAGACTGCTTCACTGCTGTACACAGAACCAGTCGAGGATTCTATGTAACCATTTGCAATGTCTGGGACAACTCCACAGTACTTGGCTATAGGATAAAACCCAATGATTTTTATTTATTTTAAACCTACTACCCAGTACGAATATTTCAAAATTTATTTCAGACCTGCCGTGGTTAACCCTTTGCTGAATTTTTGCACATTTTATTGCATGTGCCATCATTGTAGATGCAGATCAGCCAGCACATTTGTGCTATCAGAAATAACCTACTTAATCCAAAAACAAACAGTGTAGATCCTGATCAGATGGCAGGGACATGCTGGCTTAGCTGGATCTAAATTGTTTGACCATGTAAAAGTCACATTTTTTTATTTGTGAATTGAAATTTTGTCTTTTTTTCATATATAAATACAAATTATAATTAATATTAGTACAACTTTAATCTAAACAGCTTCTAATAAAAGTTTATTTAAATGATATGTCAGTTTTTAACCAGTAGTGGTTCCATAAAACTGACCATTCTCAGTTATCGTTGATCTGACTGTTCTCAGTCCTGATTGTATTGAATATCATGGTACGCAAGTTGGCATACTTTAAAAATTCCATAACTTACGTGTGCATCTTGGTGTTTGTAAATATTTCAGCCACTTTCCCATGTATCCACACTGTAGGTTGACACTACTGGTTCCCACTGGAATCTGTTCCTGCTGGATAGTGTATCCAGTCGCACAACTCAGATTGAATGTTGCAGTGTAGTAGGATATCTCGGAACCAGAAGTCAAAATGTTGTTTGCAGAATAGTTTGGACGAGGGCAGCCTGAACGAGAAAAATTATTTTTATAAACTTTTGAATTTTTGCAGATTTCTTTGCTGAAATTTGGGTGCATGAAAATCTGGTGTACAGTCCACACTCGTTGTGTCGAACTCGCCGGGACCGTCGATTTTAATTCGAGTTATCCGAAGTGCGACACATCCAAATTGACGCCAATGAACATTAAGTATACCGTATATGCTTCTTATCTATCATTTATATGTGTGTGTATGTCCAATATCAAATACATTAACATCTCAAAGCATTATTCTTATAATATTTAAACCAAACATTGTTTGTATATATAAAAAAAACAATCAAACAAATTATTTGATGTTATTTATTACATGTACATGTACATAGGCTTAGTATCATCGTCATCATAAAGTTAAATAATCAATGTTCTCGCGCTCGACCTCCATGATTCCTGCATACCTTGTTTCATAATCTTTCTCTTTGAGTGTTCTTTTTGTGCCTCTTTTTTGTTGAGGAGTATTGACTACATTTGGATCAGTCATTTTTGCATGTGTTTTCGTAAAGGGATGCTCGCATATTTTAAGGGCACGATGGTCACATCATTATCGTAATTAATCGCTGTTTGTCTTTAATTGCCATTAAAAATATCTAAATTCATTAATTAAGTGATCATTTTACAAAACACACAATCATTATTGATTATTAAATAATCATGACAGTTTGCCCACCTGACAAGCTATCACTTTGATGATACCGCGTGCATTGTTCGACCGTGTCGATTTTCACACTTCGACTTATCCGATGTCTTTACATAGGATAATAGAGCCGGCGGGTTTAAAATTTAGTTCGACTTATCAAAACATTGTTTAAGTCGAATTCGACTTAAACGGCGTAATATTATATGTAAAAAGAACAAATTTTGACGGGACCGTGAAATTAATTCGAGATAACCGATGTTTCGACTTAAGCGAGTTTGACACAACGAGTGTGGACTGTAATTGGTAAATAACTTTGAAATAGCACAGCTTTAATTTGTGCAAATTTCGTTGCAATGTAAAAATAAACAATATTCAAGTGTTGACCCAGTGTAAACCCAATAAGGCCTCCGTATAGTTCCACTCTGATCAGGGTCTACGTTGTTTGTCATTCAGTTACTTAATTCTGTAAATAAACAAGAGGGTCCATGGGACCCTGGGTCGCTCACCTGCCAACAACTGCTCAATGGTTGCACGAGTCAGTGGATGCAAATACAATTGTCAATCAAAACAAGCAAATTCGTTGAATTTATATCCCCCGCCGAGTACTGGTTATTACTAACACAACAGCTGAAGACCTATGGCTTTATTTAGATATTTATCATGGATGGCAAAAAGGTGAAAAAAAAAATTCAGATGGTAAAAAGGGTTGGGCAGCTCACCAGAATATAAAAATGAGACAAAAAGTCTTCAAGTTGTTGAAATGAAGAATGCAGTAGTAAAAATATAGCACTGTATTTAATAGAAATCCATGCAGAAGTTGCATAGAAGTAGCATATAAACGAATACTACTCTATATGCATAATGCAGATGTAATCAAAGGGTCATAACTCTGTGTTAAACGGTCAAACCAGAACAAGACAACAATATGGGCATCTTGTCTTGGTATTGATATTGATGGTTTCCATAGATTCCTGCTGAGAAAAAGCAAGGATAATGCTCTACATGAAAAATGCATAACTTATCAAAGGGCCAAGGACTGAAACAAGATGACAATATGCGCGTCTCTCTTGGTATTGATGGTTCCCAGAAAGTTTCATTAAAATCCATCCTGTAGTTGCAGAGAAATAGCGCGGAAACAAATTCTGTGTTAAACAGTCTGACTGGAACAAGATGACAAAATGGGCATTTCGTCTCAGTATTGATGTTTCCCAGAAAGTTTCATTTCAATCCATCGAGAAGTTGCAAAGAAATAGAGCGGAAACAAATACTGCTCTATATGCATCATGCATAAGTTATCAAAGGGCAATAACTCTGTGTTAAACAGTCTGACTGGAACAAGACAACAATATACACATCTCTCCTTGGTATTGATGGTTCTCAGAAAGATTAATTGAAATCCATCCAGTAGTTGCAGAGAAATAGAGGAAAAGAATACTGCTCTATAATATGCATAATGCATAAGTTATCAAAGGGCCATAACTCTGTGTTAAATAGTCTGACAGGAACAACAGGTTGATATGCCCATTTCCTCTTGGTATAGATGGTTTCAAGAAAGTTTAATTGAAATCCATCCAAAAGTTGCAGAGAAATAGCGCAGATAAAAATACTGCTCTATATGCATAATGCGTAAGTTATCAAAGGGCAATAACTCTGTGTTAAACAGTCTGACTGGAACAAGACCATGAAATGCGCATCTCTTCTTGGTATTGATGGTTTCCAGAAAGTTTCATTGAAATCCATTCAGTAGTTGCTGAGAAATAGCCTGGAAATGAATACTGCTATATATGCATAATGCATAAGTTATCAAAGGGCCATAACTCTGTGTTAAACAGTCTGACTGAAACAAGACAACAATATGCGCATCTCCTCTTGGTATAAATGCTTCTCAGAAAGATTCATTGAAATCCATCCGGTAGTTGCAGAAAAATAGCGCGGAAACGAATACTGCTCTATATGCATAATGCATAAGTTATCAAAGGGCAATAACTCTGTGTTAAATGGTCTGACCGAAACAAGACAACGACATGCGCACCTCCTCTTGGTATAGATGGTTTTCAGCAAGTTTCATTGAAACCCATCCTCTAGTAACAGAGAAATAGCACGGAAACAAATACTGCTCTATATGCATAATGCATAAGTTATTAAAGGGCAATAATTCTGTGTTAAATGGTCTGACCGAAACAAGACAATGATATGTGCATCTCCTCTTGGTATAGATGGTTTTCAGCAAGATTCATTGAAATCCATTTAGTAGTTGCATAGATATAGCGCGGAAACGAATACTGCTCTATATGCATAATGCATAAGTTATCAAAGGGCAATAACTCTGTGTTAAATGGTCTGACTGGAACAAGACGACGATATGCGCATCTCCTCTTGGTATTGATGGTTCTCAGAAAGATTCTTGAAACCCATCTGCTAGTTACAGAGAAATAGCGCGGAAACAAAAACTGCTCTATATGCATATTGCATAGGTTATCAAAGGGCAATAACTCTGTGTTAAATGGTCTGACCGAAACAAGACAACGATATGCGCATCTCCTCTTGGTATAGATGGTTTTCAGCAAGTTTCATTTAAATCCATTCAGTAGTTGCAGAGAAATAGCGCGGAAATGAATACTGCTCTATATGCATAATGCATAGGTTATCAAAGGGCCATAACTCGGTGTTCAATGGTCTGACCGGAACAAGACGAGGATATGCGCATCTCCTCTTGGTACTGATAGTTCCCACAAAGTTTCGTTTAAATCCATCCAGTGGTTGCAGAGAAATAGCCCGGAAACGAAATTCGGACGGACAACGTGACGACGTGACACCGTGACGGACGGACAACGCCAAAACAATATCCCCCTCCCAATTTCATCAGCGGGGGATAATTAAGACCTCTAGAGTGCAGACAAACTTTTTCTTTAATTTGACCTAAGGACAGAGATTTCAAGGTCACATGACCAAGTTTCAAACTTGATCTAGATATCATTGAGATAGCTATTCTGACCAAGTTTGAAGAAGATCGGACCAAAATTAAGACCGCTAGAGTGCAGACAAGATTTTAATATAATTTGACCTAGTGACCTAGATTTCAAGGTCACATGACCCAGTTTCAAACTTGACCTAGATATCATTGAGATATACTTTCTGACCAAGTTTGAAGAAGACCAACCAAAATTAAGACCTCTAGAATGCAGACAATCTTTTTCTTTAATTTGACCTACTGACCTAATTTTAAGGGTGCATGACCCAGTCATGAACTTGATCTAGATATCATTGAGATAAACATTCTGACCAAATTTAAAGAAGATCGCGCCAAAATAAAGACCGCTAGAGTGTGGACATGTTATTTTTCTATAATTTGACCTACTGACCTAGATTTCCAGGTCACATAACCCAGTTTCAAACTTGATCTAGATATCATTGAGATAAACATTCTGACCAAGTTTGAAGAAGATCCAACCAAAATTAAGACCGCTAGAGTGAGGACAAGCTTTTTCTATAATTTGACCTACTGACCTAGTTTAAAGGGTCACATGACCCAGGTATGAATTGATCTAGATATCATTGAGATAAACATTCTGATGAAGTTTAAAGAAGATCACACCAAAATTGAGACTGCTAGAGTGCGGACAAGCTTTTTCTATAATTTGACCTAGTGACCTAGATATTAAGGTCACATGACCCAGTTTCGAACTTGATCAAGATATCATTGAGATAAACATTCTGACCAAGTTTGAAGAAGATCGGATAAAAATTATGACTGCTTGAGTGCGGACAACAATTGTGAACGGATGCCGGCCGGCCACACGCCGGACAAAGGGTGATCACAAAAGCTCTCCCTGTCACTATGTGACAGGTGAGCTAATAAAAACCAAGTGAACAATGAACAAACTGTAATAAATTCATAAAAAAAGGTGTTCATTATATTACACATCTGTGACATCTGATCAGGAACTGCACTGTTCACCTTTTGATTTATCAGTTATTTCTGACCAAAATGTGACCGGAGCAGATCCAGATCAGATTGCACAGAAACAAGTGCAGATCAGATGGCACTGTGTTACTAATGCAGTAAAATTCCAAAATTCCTAACATGTTCTGATTAGTCATAAATTTCAGCAAAATTCACTCTTTATCAGTGATTTATAGGCGATTACACAATAGTATAAATAATATACCACATCTAAGACAATGAAGTATTTCACCCTGAATGTGAATAGGCAGCTTTAACACCAAATTCTTATCATCAGCCTTTAACCCTTTCCTGTACAGATACACCTTTATTGCTAGAGCGAACAGTTTAGATCCAGATCAGCCGGCACATCCATGCCGTCTGATCAGGATCTAAACTGTTCGCTTTTTGATTCATTAGGCTATTTCCGACGATAAAGCGAACAATTTAGATCCTGATCAGACGGCATGGATGTGCCGGCTGATCTGGATCTACACCAGTCGTACACTCGTAAATATGCGTACATATCCAGGAAAGGGTTAAAATGTTAAGATATTCACAAAAAGTTATATAGACCAACTGCATACAAACCTATTGACCAAGTCGCATAAAATCCTCGTGCAGACCTTGTTGGGGAAGACATCATTTCCAGCAACATATTTCCCGAGCTTATCGTAAATGTTTTTCCTGCGATGTCAGTGGTTCCAAACCCAGCGGTTGGCATTCCCGAAAGCAGAACACCATTATTGTATATCTAGATTAAAGTGAAAAGCATTATAGTTATTTAGAAACAAAAAAATATATAAATAAATGATAACAAATTAAACCCTTTCCTCTATATATACGCCTTTACTGTGTTGGTAAACAATGTAGATCAAGGTCAGCCAGCACATCTGTGCCATTCGATCAGGATCTACACTGTTTGTATTTTGATTTATTAGGTTATTTCTGACCAAAATGCAACCAGTGTAGATCCTGGTCAGATGGCAAGGATGTGCCAACTGATCTGGATCTACACTGGTGGCACATGTGTAAAATGCATATTTATGGAGAAAAGGGTTAATATAAACTAGAATGTGTCCTTGGACACTGATGCCCCCACTGTTGCAACATAATTTTTAATAACAAAGGGCCATAACTCTGGTAAACATGGTCGCAGGAAAAAATCCTTTCTTTAAGATCATCTACACATCCTGCTTGACCATCTGTGCAAGTTTGAAAGAAATCAGCCACATAGTTTAGGAGGAGTTGATGCCACAAGATTTGGGGACGTACGGATGGATGAGTGCAACTATATATGCCTCCCACTTTGTGGGGGTATAACATAAAAATTTATAAATTACTGTGCAATTAAAACAACAATTACGCTGGCCAGTTCAAAGAAACCTTCGTTAAGTGCCGCATTTAACTTAATGTCAATTTGCAATAGAAATGATTTACAAATAAATTTCTGAATAATGGGTTATTTTCACAAATCAGTGAAATAAAGAATTTACCTTTACGTAGTCCCCGTTTACAACACGTGCATGAGCATCATCCTCCAGTTGTGAATTTGGATCAAAGTAAATTGCAATCGATTCATTGACAGTGACATTCCATTTACAATTTACATAACCAGGATAGCCGATGTTACCGATGTATCCTGGAGTGAACAGTGTACCCCATCTGTCTGATGTCTCGAAATAGCATCCTGTAATTATACCAAATAAAGCTCTAAAGTTAACAGTAAATAATCAGTTACCGATGTCATGTAATGATGATTACATTTATCAGGGTTTTTTAAGCAACCTGTTTTTTGGGGTTGTCTTGGCGAGCTCAGTCAGTAGTGAACTCAAATTTGCATGACTAGGCGCTGTCACCAAATGGTACTGGTTCAATACCCAGTGCAGGCAATTTTATTTCTAGCATTCAATTGAATTGCACATTTTGTGGACATGAAATATTGTGGTTTTTGTTACCAGGTAAATGTTTTTCATAAAAAATTTAAATATGTGGATTTTAATTTTGTAAAATTTAATTCAGGAATAAATCTGTATATGATATGAGATTAAATTTGTGGGTCAAATAAACCGAAACTCACAATTTTATCCTTCAAAAAAGCAAATTCGAAAAAGTTGAAATTTGCAGTGCTAACAGAAACCGTGTTAATTTTTTGAAACATCTGTTTTATCTGTTGACTCCATAGTTACACCTTATTGTGTAGTTTGGGTAAACTCTAGTTGCCATTGGGATAAATGGAGATAAGGGTTAAAGTTAAAAATTTTGTGTTTTTGCTATGGTTACACAGAAGTCATATCAAAACAGTGGGAGACATTTATAACCTTTTACTTATATATGTGAACAGTGCAGATCCTGATCAGATGGCACAAATCTGGATCTACATTGTTCGTCAATTTGATAAAATGAGTGAAGGGATAATATTTCTGGCAAACTCACACATACCTGATCTGTAGTTAAATTGGAATGCAACATTGTTTGTGACAGTCATGCCTGTATGCAGTAGAACAGACAGATTGCCCTCTGTCGAGAACACAAGCTAGCACATACCTTGTCTGTAGTTAAATCGGAATGCAACATTATTTGTGACGGTCATGCCGGTGCGCAGTACGACAGATAGTTTGCGCTCTGTCGAGAACACAAGCTTACACATACCTTGTATGTAGTTAAATCGGAATGCAACATTGTTTGTGACAGTCATGCCTGTACGCAGTAGAACAGACAGTTTGCGTCCTGTTGAGAACACAAGCTTCTCATTGTTGCAACCACTGTTACAGTAGGTACCAAGAAGTTTATCTTGAGAGGAACCGCCATCAAAGAACATTACCATGTCGTCATCATTGATGGTTATTTGCTCAATCTAGAATAGGCAAACATGTTTTGTAATTCATTCAACAATAGAACATGATGGCTGTCATTGTTGCAGCATTGTTGTTGTTGTTTGAATGGACTGATTTGGGCCCAATATAGGGCCCCATTCCCAATGACAACATATAACCTTTACTCCATATGTACAGGTTTTACAGAATGTGCAACAAGTATAAATCCAATGCCCAAGATTAAAAAACAATCGGAAACCAGTCTCACATCTCAAGCATCTGATTTGCTGAAATGGTGACCAGTTGCCATTTCAGCCAATCAGATGCTTATGTTTTTAAACCTTGTCTCCAGATGTAGTTTAATGATCAAGGACACAGATCTGAATCTACACTGTTTTGCCCATGTGATAAAACGAAGTCATATAAAAGGAATAAACAATCAATTCATTATAATTTGGTTTGCTTCCAGCAGTAGCTTAGCTTGTTAAATGATGACAGAAACATTTTAACCCATTCCTCCATAAATAAACCTTTCTGGCCACGGCTAACAGTGTAGATCCATTTCATCAGTGCCATCCGATCATGATCTGCACTGTTCATTTTTTTATTTATTAGGTTATATCTGACTAAAATGCAAAAACTGTTAAACTCAGAAGGCACAGATGTGCTTGCTTATCTGGATCTACACTGGTGGCACATGCAATAAAATGTGTTTATATTGAGTTAAGGGTTGCGGAAGCTCAAATTCCCAATTTTAGGAAAACCAACACATTTTTCCAGAACTGAAAGGCTTCCTTCCTCAAAAGGTCTAAAAACATCAACACTGTGCTGTTGGTAAATTTTTAACCCTTTCCTCCTTATATATGCATTTTTATGCATGTGAGACCAGTGTAGATCCAGATCAGCCAGCACATCCATGCTGTCTTATATGTGTCTGCACTGGTCACATTTTGGTCTAGAATAACCTAACAAATCATAAAGCGAACAGTCCAGATACTGATCAGACGGCACAGATGTAGTCTGATTAGGGTCTACAATGTTCACATCTTGGGTGAAATTACCCAATTACTATAAAAGCAACCAGTATAGATCCTGATCAGACTGCAGGGATGTGCAGGCTGATAAGGATCTACACTGGTCATGCATAGGATTTAAGCCATAAAGATTAACTATCGACTCACCTGTAATGTTATCACGAGACCCAGCTGGTACTGGTTCAATGTCTCAATGATAATTTCATAGTCCCTCTGACCCAGAAATGTTTGGATACCAGCTACATTAAATGTATCCACTGCGTTAGTTTTCCGGAGAGGTTCTGCTGTTAGCATTACTGTATGACCGGTGGTCACATTCACTGAAAATATTATCAGCATTGTTAACTTCAGCAAACCTTCATTATAAATTGTATGACCAAACACCAAGATTTTTAAACTGAGAATGGAAACCAGTCTCAAATCTCAAGGATCTGATTGACTGAAATAGAAACTTGTCTAAAATTACTTTTCTATACAATATTATATTTTGTTTAAATTTAAAAAAAAATTAGAACACCTTAAAATATCTATGAATTAAGCCCTGGGTTTTATCATCAGGACAAAGGCACTTGCTCAAAATATTTTTCTTTGAAGTTAATTCCAAAAGAGTTTACAAAACAAATGATACACATAAACAACTTTACTCCAAATATATACATTTTATCCCAGGTTTGACCGATGTAGATCCAGATCAGCTGGTACATCTCTGCTGTATGATCTGGGTCTACACAGGTCACATTTTGGTCAGAAATCATTTAATGCAAACACTGTAGATCCTGATCAGATGGCACAGGTATGCTGGCTGACCTGGATCTACACTGTTTGATCAACCAGTAAAGGTGTATATATGGAGTAAACGGTTAACCATGCACCCAATGCATGCAGCATTTACCCCATGTGCAACCAGTATATAGATCCAGATCAGCCTGCACATCATAAAGATTGATCTGGATCTGCACTAGTCATTTCTTGGTCAGAAATGATCTATAAAATCTCAAAGCAAATAGTGTAGATCCTGATCAGACTGCATGGATGTATGTTGATCTGGATCTACACTGTCTGTCAATAGGATAAAACCCATATCCCATGGAGTAAATTTTTAACAAGACACATAATAACTCACAACTTCCAAATATTCCTCTAAAACCTGTAGCAGTCACTGAAGAATCTGACGAGAACTTGATAAACATCATGTTGTTGTAGCTGCGATAAGTCTTTGTGCCAATGTTTCCAGAAATGCGGGCTACAAAGGTTGCAGAAGTTTCAATGTTACTGCCACTGTAAACTGTTACAAAGTCTGCCTCTTGTTCAGTGTTGAAGTTCCTGAACTAGAAACAAACAAGTATTTTTAAATACATCCAAGCATGCATAATCGAAGATTAATTCCCGACTGAAAAAAATCTACAGAAAAAAGTATAAATCATCACAGTCATAAAAATGGTATAAGTACCATTAAAATATGAAGGAGATGTACCACTATTGCACTAAGGTGATGAAATATTTCACTTGTACCTTCAGGACTTCAGTGTCCAAGGTTATAAACTGAGTATGGAAACCAGTCTCAAATCTCAAGCTTCTGATTGGCTGAAATGGCGACCAGTCGCCATTTCAGCCAATCAGATGCTTGAGATTTGAGACTGGTTTCCAATCTCAGCTTTAATACCTTGGGACCAGGTGCTATTCAGCAAACCCTTTCCTGCGTGCCGTCTTATCAGGATCTGTTCGATTTTAGAATTATTAGGTTATTTCTGACCAAAAAGTGAACAGTGAAGATCCTGATGAGATTGCAGGGATGTGCCAGCTGATCTAGATCTATGACAAGGATATGAAAGCTGATCTGGATCTACACTTGTAGCACATGCATAAAAATGTGTATTTATAGATTAAAGGGTTAATAAATTGAATTAATAAATGTCGGTAAAAGATTCCTGTAAACAATTAATGGATTGGTGTAAGTTGATGAGAAAGATGAAAGGTTAACTTTTTACTTCATTGATATGTCTTTTATCACATGGTTAATCAGTATAGATCCAGATCAGACTGCATATTTATGCCATCTGACCTGGTTCTAAACTGTTTCTTTTCTGGTCAGAAATAACCTAATGAATCTGAAAATGAACATTGTTGATTCTGATCGGATGGCACACACTGGATCTGCCTCTGTACTGTATGTTCAAATAATGGCAAGTTAAAACTTATGTCCAACTGCTAAATGTCTGGGACATTTTGGTGTTAGTTTAATTTAGTGGTCTGTACAAAGGGAAGCAACCTGTACACTACCAAAATAAAAGTACTGTGACTAGTGACTTCCCCTTTAAAATGAAACTTGCATACCTCAACATAGGCATTAGTTTCAAGAGGTGTTTCAATGGCCCATGTACAAGTTTGTGCATTCTGGTAGGTGAAAGGATTCAAGTTCCCTGAGGACCCTCGTTGAAAAAATCGACATCTATTCGCTGAAAAGAAAAAATGTATTATTACATGACAAATGTTTAATAATTGTGAAAACCGATTTCCTGTGGCCACAGTTGCACTAGCTATTTCAGCACCCTTGCATAAACATCTTCTTGAAACTTGTTTCAAATATCTAGACTATAATGTTCTGGCTTGTTAAGTGTCAAGGACCTGCTGCATAGGTGGATTAGCATTTATTCATCATTTCTATTAAGAAAACAAGAGACAGTCAGGCTGATCTTTAAAATTTGTATTTCATGTATTTGTTTTTAAATTGAAGGCTTGGAGTTAAAGTCATTTATTCGCAATTTGAACATGCTTAAATTCTTTTATATGTGAATTATTTGCTTATGCAACCCTTGAAATGAAAAAACTAAAAAAATTAATCTAATTTTAAAGCATTTGAAAAAAAAATGATTACATTTACTTAGCATTTATTGGTGTTGAAATGCAGAAAATGTAGTGGTTTGAATACTTTATTAATTCCATGACATGCATACAATAGTGTACTTACAGCAGTTGAGTTCATCAGAGCCATCTGAACAGTCACTTCGTCCATCACAGACAATGTTAGGACTCACAAATCCTCCGCTGAAACAGTGGAAACTCTCTGCAACATGAAAACAGAATTTATTCTATTATAAAAGTTAACGTTAACACTTTATAAATAGATACACCTTTATAGTGAGGGTGAACAGTGTAGTGCCATCTGATCAGGATCTACACTGTTCATTTTTATATTCATTAGGTTATTTCTGAACATGATGCAACCTGAATGGATGTGCTGGCTGATCTGGATCTACACTGGTTGCACACATACAAATGTGCATATATTTAATAAAAAGATTAACAGTGTAGATCCTGATCAGATGGCAGGTAAGTGCTGGCTGATCTGGATCTACACTGGTTGCACCTGTGATAAAATCTTTATATATTGAGTAAAGGGTTAAAAGATTTGTAAGTCTTACGTGTTGGTGCTGCCCTCCTCTCACATACAAAGCTCCGTGTCATCATACAGTTCCCAAAGGTCCAGACGTATGGTCTGTCATACACATAATCCACCATGTTCTTCATTCCGTACACGCAGTTGCCATCACTACTTTCTGGCTCACTGTCGGTCCAGAATCCCTGGTAATCTGTAGCTATATCACCTGTGTAGTACCATAACTCTTTATGAAGATACATTTTGTGCCCAGTGTAAAGTACACATGTGTACATGCACCAATATTCTTCTAGTGTAGTAAAAACAATAAATGTACGAAGCATTTCAGATATTCAAAACATAGGTCAAGTTTTAAAATCACGACCTTTATATTTCAAAGCAGGGTGTAACAGACTTTGAAAGCTTGTCACCACTAAAAACTAAAATTAGTAGAATAAATCCATTTCCTCCACAGATACACATTTTAACACATGTGCAACTAGTGTAGATTCAGATCAGCTGGCTCATCTGTGCTGTCTGATCAGGATCTGCACTGTTTGCTTTTAAGTCATAAATAACTATAAAAAATAAAAAGAAAACAGTTCAAATCCTGATCAGATGGCACAGATGTGCCAGCAGATCTGGATCTACATTGTTAGCCCATGCCACAAAGGTGTGTATGTGGAAGAAAGGGATAATCACTTACCAATGTAATACCGTTCTCCAACTGCAGTGAGGTTTTCTACCTTTGCCCCAAGGAGATCATTTTCATATTGGTCTTTTATTGTGACTAACTGAGATCCGTAACTGAAAAAGTAAGTGTTGTATATAATTCAAGACAATAGTTTATTAGTCCTTTGTTTTACCGGTAATCAAAATCAGCATACTGTAAAATTACTTTTCAACACCACCAGTGTTGTTACATTTTCTGATAGAGGGCAGGGCGTGCTTTATGTCAAATATAGTTTATTTTCTATAAGGTTTATTTCACTGAAATTCTTAATTAGTTAGCAAGGTGTCATAAAGTTTGAAATCGGCAAAACTCCAGATTATGATAGTTTAAGGGCTTGCCACACTCCTCCCAATCCTATTAACCATTAAAAAAAAATTATCAAAATCTCAATAACGGCAAAATGCTGTTAAATGAAACTTTGCACAAATGTATGTAATTAATGTATCTTTATTTTGCAGATGGTAAGACAGGTTAGAACAGTAAAGAAAAATAGCGATATATTTAAAAATTCCCTCAACTTCTATTTACATAAATTCACAAAAACTAAAGAACACAAAACATAATTTTAAATACCCACATGAGTAATATGATACTGACAACAATTTATTGTGTCCTCGTGAATTACATATGTAAACTTTACGAGATATTAGTAAAAGTGTGTTTGACATTCGATTTCCTGGTCGCGTAAATGGATGACAATCACTGATTTCTCTTTTAGTAGTTGAAAGTTTTTACAAAGTACACAACATTTTCTTGTCAGTATATCATTGCGCTCATGTAGGAATTTAAAAGAGTAGTATCTAGTTTAGCGGACCCCAGATATTCAAAACACAAAAGCCCAGCGGCTTTGAGCGAGAAAAACGGGGGTGTGGGGGCGGTAGCCCCCATTTAAACTCATTATAATTGAAATTTCTTTGACTCACGACTAGGATACCAATGATTTTCTCACAAGCAATGCTCTTTAGTGTTAGGGTCCGCTAAACTAGATGTGTTCCATTTAAAATAATGTTTTGTATCGCTTAGTTTTTGTGAATTTATGTAAATAGAATTTCAAGGAATTTTTAGGTCTTGCTTTGTTTCTTTACTTTTCTAACGTGTCTTACTGTATGCAAAATAAACTTACATTAGTAACATTCATTTGTGCAAAGTTTCATTGAACGGCATTTTGCCATTGTTGAGATTTTGATAATTTTCATTTTATCGATGAATAGGATTGGGAGGAGTGTGGCAAGCCCTTAATAGTTAATGTAAAGATAATCTACCGAATGAGGGCACCAAATAAATTCATTGTTGGTGCCAAATCCTGATATGTTCTAGATAAACGATCATTTTGACAAAAATATTCTTTCTACCCACTGTGAATACCTAATACAAATGGTAGGTTTTATCAAGGGGAAGTAACTAGCGTGGAATCGGGCAGACGAAATGCTAAAAGTTGCACCAGAGTAGGGCCTACCATCAATGTTAAATGTTCAATGTTCGATATCAATTTAACACGAATTCTATTAGCATAATTCCAAGCAAACAATATATTGGTGTGAATATCTACGTTTCCTCTATTCAAAAACACACGGCAAATTAGAGGCTAACCTGCTTGTAGGAAAATAGTATGATCTCGGACTGACTAGACCCGATTTTAAACACTTTATCACAACTTTAACTTGGTATACGCTCTTCTAATCAAACATGTTAGTAGGCATGAAATTGTTTTCACGGACCACAGAGGAATACTGCGTTGTTGTTTTTTTTTTCGGAAATACATCATATACTTATCTGTAGTGATAAACAGAATGCAAAATGCTCGTCGAAATAAGAGTCCCTTCAACAATATTGTAAAAGTAAAAAGAAATCACTGGCGCCTGAACAACAATTTTAAGTGCCATTTTACGCTTAATTGAATTCGAGCTTTTAGAGACTTTTCTACATTTATTTGGGTTAGATTTAACCCTTTTGCGTTGAATCAATCAGCTAATACATGTATGATGGAACCCTTGGTATTGAAGGTAAAACAGCCGCACTAACGGAAGTAGGGTTTAGAGCGATTCCTGACCATGGATGTTTTAATTATATACGTAGAATAAGGATTTTTAAACTATGATTATGGCAGTAAATATTCGCATATTTTGATAAAATGGAATAATATAAGTGACTTTGCACTATTTTTACAATAAAACAAGGGTGCATTAGTAAGGGGTGGGTGGGGGGCTGGTCAAGCGCCAGTGTACATAATGTACAGAATGTTTATCTAATTCTCATCTAAATTGCACGCTAACGTCATGAAAATAAAACATACTATAGTAAGCTAGTGTGGCATACCTTCGACAAACTTCTTTGGCCCTTTCGTATGATCTTTTATTAACTCCTGAGAAAACCTTGTAACATTTTGCCCATCCTAAATTGAACCATCCGTCAGCATTGTTGCATTCTAGCTAAAAAGAAAATTAGGCATTATGGAGCAATGTTTTTGTTGTTTGTTTGTTTTTTTTTTCGTTTCGGGCCCCATTATGGATAACCCCATTTATTCTGGAAAGAAACCGTATTACAAGTACATGTATATTTGTTATACAATTATTTAAACAATACAATTTTTATACAGTTATTCAATAATCCACTTTGTTACACAGTTATTCAACATTGAATGTTTTTAGTTTCAAGGGTCTCGAAACATGAATCTTATATATTTGAAAACAGTAACACAACTATAGTAAAAGAATCTAGTTTTTCCCCGTCCCCCCTCCCCCAATTAAAGCAAAAAAACTTTACAATTTTGTATAAACTTCTTTGTAAAATACATCATTGTGACATCTCTAATTACAATACAATCGAAATAGTCAGAGCAGTTAATTTAATAAGGTAAACTGCCACTTACTCAAATTTAATCCATTTAAAATGGAGCAATGTTTTTAACACTATAAAGTTATCAAGAAACAAAATTCAATGACAGTTCACAATACCACAAATTTAAATCCTACGTTTCAGGGGGATAAACGCCCCTTTTTCAAGAAGCTTTTACATGGATTTACAACTGTTTACATATGTAAAGCGGATGAACATGTAAAGGGAATGAATATGTAAACATTTGTAAATCCATGAAAAAAGCTCCTTGAAGAAGGAGGGTTTATCCCCCTGAAACGTAGGAATGAATTTTGTGTTATTGTGAACTGTCATGTTAGCACTATAGAATGAGCAGATAATTAACCCTCACGTTATCGAAGTTATTACAAATGTCGGTACTGTAAAAAACAAACCTAAAAAGTTGGGCGGGAGGAAATAATGACAGCGTTACGGCAATGGATCTCTCGTATAAGCGGGACCGGTGTTGGGCATTTCTACCCCTCCTTCAAAATGAAGACATTTTAACCCATAGACCTTTCAACCCCTAAAATGAAGACGGTTGATTCAAAATTGAAATTATAGGATATGAAATGTCTTCATTTATTAGGGTTGAAAAGTTTTAGTTTTTTGTTTGTTTGTTTTTGTGGGGGAGGGGTGGGAATTTCCTTATATAGGCTACATTTAATGCTGTGTGGCTCTGACGTGTATCCGATATGGGACGAATACCAGTACAGTTTTTATCATTTTTTATCATTGAAAATCCTTACGCATCTCTGCCAGACGCTTGCTTACTCCCCCCCCCCCCCCCCCCCCCGCCCATTTCCTCCAACACACGCTCTTCGAAATATTGGCATGTCAGATGTTAACAATGATCCGTTTGACTACTGTGTACGAAACTTGCACAATGTCCTTCTCTAAATTCAAAACTGCATAACATTTTTGTTTTACGTGTTTTCAACATACCTGGGCATAAGAAAATCCAACCAAGAGCATACAAACACAAAAGACACCTTGCATTCCCATTGTCAATTTTCAGACACGTGTTTTAAGTTTCATTCTAAAACAAAATCGAGTTACTTGATCGACTGCAAATGCCGACAACATAAATAGTTGTTTCTGGGTGGCTTTTTAAACTTTCGAAATAGCGTATTTCATGGGAGCCCGCCCTTTATTTTTGACATCTTAAACGCTTTATATAATAAAAATTGTGCTATCGCCCTGTTGCTTGAACTCTGGTTTTTATCACCTCTCTACCCAGGGTAAAAGTGTAAACGTGGTGGTAAATAATAATTTAAATAATTCTGTTGAAAATTGATACTCAACTTATAAGGAAAATGTCAAGTATACAGAAACAGTGGCACATAAAAAGAGATTTGTCCACGGCAATCCGTTGATAATTATGTGTTGTTGCACATAAATGTGGGATTGTCCATCCAAAGAAACTCGAATTTTCGTCAGAAAACCGCCAAATACCTTTTTATGACGCCTTTAAAAATACACCTGGTGTTTTATATATGCAGGTGTGTTTTTTTAATATAGGCATATAGGGTCGAATTTCTTATAAGTAGTATTTTGATGTTTGTTGTTCCTGTGGCCCAACGAAATGCGTTGATAATTAGTTGTTCACTTTCCAAGGGCGGATCCAAAGAAAGTTAAGTAGATTGCTTGAACCCCTTTCGGCGGCTGCAATATTTTATTTTTTCACGGGGATTTTGGTCAGAAAGTTGGAAATTATCTTAAAACTACCATATGACTGCCCCCAAACCAACCCCCATTTTGTAAATATTTATCCGACCCTGCTTCTGTTTTTGGGAAATGTATATATACATCTCGTGATTAGGTGCGTGTTTTTTTTTAAGATTTCATTACAGTTATTGTGTAATTAATGGCTTAATTTAGACACTAACACGGCTCCTTTCATATCCCTTGTAGTAACAGACCCGGTTTCGGATACCTCCAGCTCCATTTACTGTTGAAAATCTGTTGATATTTTATCATTCGGTCCCCACTATTTCTAACGTGTCACAATATTTCAGTGTTTTCTGCAGATACATAATTCTGATACATCCGATTTCAGTTAACCCGACGTCTCACCACGGCTGGGAAACATTGGAACGACTACACTTTATATGAATAAAAAAACAACAAAGATGGAAAAAAAATTTCGCTTACAGCCTGATATCATCAGTCTTCTGTGCCCAAGATCGAGAAACTAAATATGGAGACCTGTCTTACATTTCAAGCGTCTGATTGGCTGAAATCGCGACTGGTCTCCAATCTTAGTTTTATGATCTTAGGCACTGGTCTTAAATTCTGATTCCTTTAAATCCAGGAACTTTTCAAAAGAAACGGGTTTAAGTGGGTTTTTTTTGTAAACGTAATATATCGAACATTTAATATGCTACTTTCTTATAATTTTATGAACCATATGTTCAGTTCGGATAAAAGACCATTACTTTTTAAAGACGAAAAAAACATACAGACCAAACATGAACACTTGATATTTCGTAGGAGAGAACAGCCGCTTGAAAATACCGTAAACCCCTTAGTCTGAGGACAGTTAAAAATAATTATAATTAAAACATTTCGTGTCCCAAATATTAGGGACAAAACATATTTTCAATGTGTCCCTAAACATAGTGGCAATAAAAAATACAAATTATTAAGGTGTCCCAATATATAGGGAGGCTAAAACTAATTAATTTCGTGAAAAATAAAGGTGATCTAATACTATTATTAAAGCTGTGTCAAACCTTATGGCATTTACGGTAAATAAGGCGTGGGTACTACCCCCAAAACGTCCAGTTTAAGCAGCAATAAAATATTTACAACTTTACTGGATAATTAAATTCTGTGCTTAAGCTAAATGTTTAAGGGTTTCGAAAAACGACCAGATATTAAAACTAATGGAAGGTGAAACTCGAAACTGGCGAAGAAACTATCCACACTCCACAGTAGGTTTTAAAAGTTTAAAGTATTACACTGTATTAAGAATGATTGAAATAAAATAAGAGCGTCTTTCCAATTTTTATTGTAATATAAATGGCTTCACGACATAAAAAAGATCAGTTACTATAGCTTGACTTATCAGTGTCCATAGTTGTTTAGGTTATTCAAAGTTTACAAACTAGAGGAAATATTACAAATTTGTAATTGTATGTTATTGTATATATACAATACCGAGACCCAATTGTACGTTTGTTGATGTCATTTTTCCTGGCAATACCCATCCCTAGAAACAACTAGCAGATGTTTCAGGAAATGATTCTGGTGCAGCCTCGGTTACATGTGGGGTCTACAGGGATCAATTTTAGGCCCCTGTTATTACTAGTTTATGTTAATGAGATGTCCGAAGTAGCAAAAAAAGTAACTTCTATATGGTGATGACATGTAGCTATTCTTGTTGCAGGTGTTGTGGTTGCAGGCACATAGGTCAGTGGCTGAAAATATATTGACCCAAGATCTCCAATCTGCAAATTTTGGGGTAATAGATAGCAAATTTTTATTAAATCTATGTAAACAGAGTCCATCTTATTAGGCTCCAAACAAACGTTTGTGCAAATCAACTTCAACTTTTCCATGTACAGTCACCTCGCTCAATAAACGAAGACTGATTGTTTAGTTTTCCTGTATAGCCTCGTTCTGGGGATTCAGAGTCAAGAAGGCCCGAAACCAAGTGGGCCGTCTTGGTTTTGGGCCTTCTTGACTCGATACCGTTCTGGGTTGATATCCGGTCGGTTACGAGAAGTTACTCGTACTGGACTGCAAAACGGTTTATTGGAAAGGCGTATTATGCATAACTGAAGCTATTCTTTACCATTCTTTGCCATGTGAATCTATATCTTCTGTAATTAAAAAGGCCAGTGCAAGACTAAACTTTCAGAAAAAGCAAGTTCCTTAACGAGACAACAAAGAAAACTAGATGGTGCGCCTGTCTTCTAAAATTATAATAAAGTCATGGGAGGGAAATAATTAAAGATAAGTATGACCGTGAACTTTTAGTATATACATTGCCAGAATTTTTAATTGAACAAATAACTATGACCTTGAACTGTTGGTATATACATTGCCTGAATTTTGATTTTCCTGCTAATGAGCATCTACAAAGCGGATACAAAGGGTCATACTCACAGATTTTCTTCATTTTAACTTATATTGACACAACCACGGAAGTAACATTGCGACAATTTTTACATATATCAATCACGTTGCGGTCGCAATGATTCCCTGACATGATATAAGAGCTACTCTCAACCAAACTGCTAGTCATGCAGACAACATAACTCAACCACATTGGTAGTTATGCTCCCAAACCATATTGATACAACATGGGTAGGCAGACAAGATACTCCCAACCACAACAATAATGAAAGTAACAATGCATTTCTTTTGATAACTTTATTATTTTATGATAGACAAAATACATCATTTTCTAATATTAAACATTTTCAGTAACTTGATATCAAAGTCATCTTTTACTCTTAAATTATGCTAATGTCTAGGTATGGCACTTGGAATAAACAATCACAGATTAGTGTTTAACAATTGAGAAAGTCTACCTGTACCCAGGATCATAAAATTCAATCTGGAGACCAGTCTAAAATCTCAAGCATCTGATTGGCTGAAATGTTGACTAGTTGCCATTTCAGCCAATCAGATGCTTGAGATTTGAGACTGGTCTCCAATCTTAATTGTATGATCTTGGGCTCATGTGAAGTTTTCACTAAATAAACATTACAAAATTTGATGACAAAGTTAATGTTAATAACATATTTCTATGCACAAAATTTGATGACAAAGTTAATATTTCTATGCACTAGTAGTAGACATGATATTATAATTATTATTCTTGTCTGAATTTGTTTTTGTTTAATCAAAGAACCAAACTATTGATTGTCTTTCCAGTTAACAACAGTCCATTCAAACGAATGAACAGGTTCAAACAGTCTGCAGAGTGTGTAGATGACTTCTGTATCTGCAGTCAAAATGTTAAAACAGTCTACAGATTCTGCAAACAACCTCTATATCTTTAGGTGAATCATTTAAATAGTCTGCAGATTCTGCAGATGGCCGATGTATCCAAAGGTGACTTTTTGAACCAGTCTGCAGATGCCAATGTATCCAAAGGTGACTTTTTAAACCAGTCTGCAGATGCCAATGTATCCAAAGGTGACTTTTTGAACCAGTCTGCAGATGCCAATGTATCCAAAGGTGACTTTTTGAACCAGTCTGCAGATGCCTATGTATCCAAGGTGATCTGTTAACCCTTTCCTAGATATATACGCATTTTTACACATGTGCGACCAGTGTAGTTTATGCATGTGCGACCAGTGTAGATCCAGATCAGCTTGCACGTCCATGCCATCTGATCAGGATCTGCACTGGTCGCATTTTGGTCAAAAATAACCTAATGAATCAATAAGCGAACAGTTTAGATCCTGATTAGATGGCACGGATGTGCTGGCTGATCTCGATCTAAACTGTTCTCCCTAGCAATAAAGGTGTGTCTATACAGGAAAGGGTTAAACCAGTCTGCAGTGCTGAAAATGACCAATGTATCTAAACCAGTCTGCAAATTATGTAGATTACCACTGTATCCAAATGTGAAACATAAAACCAGTCTGCAGATTCTGCAGATAACCAAGGTATCCAAAGATGAATCATTAAACCAGTCTGCATATAGTCAATGTGTCTCTAAATGTGAATTGTTAAACTAGTCTGCGGTTTCTGCAGATGACCAATGTATCCAAAAGTGAAAAGTATAATCTGCAGATGATCAATTTATATTTAAAGGTGAATTGTAAAACCAGTCTGCAGATGACCAATATATTCAAATGTGAATTGTTAAACCAGTCTACAGATTCTTCGGACGACCTCTGTATCTGGTGGTAGATCTGCATAGTCTTGAATATAAAACTGGGAATAAACATTTGTTGCCAGCTTGAAAACTTCCAGTCTGTCAGGCCCTGAAATGTAAAAAGTTTTCATTATTCAAAGATATCAATCACACTTTGATTTTAAATTTCATCCTTACCTCTGAAAAAGCAATGCAACGAGAAAATGACAGTCTTTTTTATACCAGCAAATAAGCTAACTGATAACATTTTTAATACATTAACTTTTGATCTTTTGGATTTGATGTTTAACCCATACACCTTTTATTTGCGTCATCCAGGCCTCCTAGCAGGCCTGAACAAAATAAAAGGTTTTTTACATAGGTTTCAATCAATGGAAATAAAGGCCTTTTAGGGTAAACTATTAAGGCATGTAAATAAAGGAAATTTATTTCGAATTTCTTTTTTAAAAATACTGAACAAAAATGAAAAGTATCCACTTTTTATGCTTATCTCATTAACATATTTTCATTTAATCAGGACAGCATTGAATGGTGTTTTATTACTTAATCTCCGTTGTTTTTAAGTTAATTTGTTCATGAATAAAAACTTCCATACCAAGACCTGAGGAACTGCCAATCGAATAATAATTAATCATGGATTACAAAACACTACATATTCAACAAGAGCTGTCACTTGAAATTGACATATGCCCCCGAAATGCAGCTTTGAAATCGAATAGGTATACATATGTAATAAATAAACATATGTAATGAAAAATATGCTTGTGGAAGACAAAGAATACTGCATGCATATAATGTGAAAGATGAAAGGATCATATGTTTCAAGTCTGTAGTAAATATATAGTTAAATAAAGTTAAATATTACATTTTTTTTAGAAAATTCTAAGAGTATTGGGGAGATTATCCTGGAAAATGATTATTAGAGTTATGGACCTTACTACATATGATGTGGGTAATATGAACAAGAGGGCCATGATGGCCCTTTATCACTCACCTGAGTACAACAAAGTTGAGTTGCACGAGACCCAACGTCTTGATATGGTGAACATTTACACCAAGTTATTTTAAAATCCAATAAGAAAAAACAAATCTACAGCTTGGAAAAGAAAATGCTATTTTTAGTAACAGCGACCTTGACCTTTGACCTACCGGCATGGGTATGGTAAGCAACACATCCCCATGTCATGGTGAACATTTATGTAAAGTTATTTTGAAATCACTCCATTCATTAGGAATTAACAGCCCAGACAAGAAAATTTTATTTTTAGTAACAGTGACCTTGACCTTGGACCAACAGGCATGGGTATTGTACGCAAAACTACACCTTGTCATGGAAAACATTTGAGGCAAGTTATTTTTAAATCCAATGAGAAATAAAAAATTTACAGCCTGGACAAGATTTTTCTATTTTTAGTAACAGTGACCTTGTTTTTGACCCCAGGTGACTCATATTTAAACTCGTCCAATTAATAACTATGACATATGTCCTGACCAAGTTTCTTTACAATCTGACAATCAGAGTAAAAATGTGACCACTATAGTGTTAACAAGAAAATTCTATTTTTAGTAACAGTGACCTAGTTTTTGGACCCAGATGACCCATATTCAAACTTGTCCGAGAAATCATTGGGACAAACATCCTGACCAAGTTTCATGACAATCGGAGCAAAAATGTAACTTCTAGAGTGTTAAGAAGAAAATTCTATTTTTAGTGACAGTGACCTAGTTTTTGGACCCAGATGACCCATATTCGAACTCGTCTGAGAAATCATTGGGACAAACATCCTGACCAAGTGTCATGACAATCAGAAGAAAAATGTGACCGCTAGAGTGTTAACAAGAAAATTCTATTTTTAGTTAGTGACCTAGTTTTTGGACCCAGATGACCCATATTCAAACTCATCCTAGAAATCATTTGGACAAACATCCTGACCAAGTTTCATGACAAATGGAGCAAAAATGTGACCGCTAGAGTGTTACCAAGAAAATTCTATTTTTAGTAACAGTGACCTAGTTTTTGGACCCAGATGACCCATATTCAATCTCGTCCAAGAAATCATTGGGACAAACATCCTGACCAAATTTCATGACAATCAGAGCAAAAATGTGACCGCTAGAGTGTTAACAAGAAAATTCTTTTTTTAGTAACAGTGACCTAGTTTTTGGACCCAGATGACCCATATTCGAACTCGTCTGACAAATCATTGGGACAAACATCCTGACCAAGTTTCATGATATTCGGAGCAAAAATGTGACCGCTAGAGTGTTAACAAGAAATTTCTATTTTTAGTAACAGTGACCTAGTTTTTGGACCCAGATGACCCATATATGAACTCGTCCGAGAAATCATTGGGACAAACATCCTGACCAATTTTCATGATAATCGGAGCAAAAGTGTGACCACTAGAGTGTTAACAAGAAAATTCTATTTTTAGTAACAGTGACCTAGTTTTTAGACCCAGATGACCCATATTGGAACTCGTCCGAGAAATCATTGGGACAAACATCCTGACCAAGTTTCATGACAATCGGAGCAAAAATGTGACCTCTAGAATGTTAACAAGAAAATTCTATTTTTAGTAACAGTGACCTAGTTTTTGGACCGAGATGACCCATATTCAAACTCGTTTGAGAAATCATTGGGACAAATATCCTGACCAAGTTTCATGATAATCCGTGCATAAATGTGACTGCTAGAGTGTAAACAAGAAAATTCTATTTTTAGTAACAGTGACCTACTTTTTAGACCCAGATGACCCATATTGGAACTCATCCGAGAAATCATTGGGACAAACATCCTGACCAAATTTCATGACAATCGGACAAAAAATGTAACCTCTATTGCGTTAACAAAATTTACCTTAGGGTTAGGGTTTAGGGTTAGGGTTAGGTAAAAAGGCCCATAACTCCGCCAAAAATAATCCGATCAGAAATTCCTTCGGATATGCACATCTATGCTTGGTGACAAACACTCCTGTGAAGTTTCAATGAAATCCCTCAAGCGGTTTGGGAGAAGAAGTGAGGACAAGATTTTGCTAAAAAGGGCCATAACTCAGCCAAAAATAGTCCGAGCAGAAATTCCTGACGATATGCACAACTAGGCTTGGTGACAAACACTCCTGTGAAGTTTCAAAGAAATCCCTCAAGCAGTTTTGGAGGAGAAGCGAGGACAAGATTATTTCGGACGGACGGAAAGACGGACGGATGGTGCGATTACTATATGCCTCCCTTCGGGGGCATAATTAAAAGGGAGGTAATTGGAAATGGTTGGAATTTTTAACATTGTTTATCGAGGACCAGTTGTGTTATTGATGAATATTTTGTGATTTTATTTATCCACAAGTGGTAGAGAACGTGATTTAATTCAAATAAATGTGAATATTTCAAGGAATCGCTGACATTTTACTGAAACCCTTATTTTAACAAAGGGAAAGATAAATAAGTTGGGCCTGCAGATTTTCAAGAATACTTTATCCCTTTGCAATGATAACAGAAAAGCAAATTTGTAAACATATAGCATTTTGAGTTTTCGTTTTCAAATTTTACAAAATTTAAAAATAGGAAAGTGGATACTTTTTATTTTTGTTGCGTATATTTGGTTATTTACGAAAAAAGGTTGATTTAAATAAGGCAACCCACACTCTAAAAAAACAGATATCAGAAATAGGCATAATTGATATTTTCACACTGTCTGAATTATACGTTGTGACTATACTTGATTAAAATTGGCAGGACAAACTGTCTGAACAAAAATATTGGTTTTGAGTGAAAAATTACAGACTATTTGGCCATTTTAAAGGAATTTACAGATGAATTAAAGGTTTGAAATAATATTAAAGGCTTCGCTACAAGGCCTGGCATCATCTGATCTGGATCTACACTGGTCACTACTTAGTCACAAAATAACCTAATAAACCTAAACAGGTAAAAGTGAACAGTATACCGTAGTTCCTTATCAAATGACATTGTCATGCCAGATTATCACTTAAGCACAAACTGACTTATGCTTAAACTTAATTTTCAACTCAACATGTTTATTCAAATTCCGAGTAAATGTTGGTTATTTCCAAGGAATACTTTATAAAAAATAAAATCTTTTTATTAGGATGTAAATACTTTAAATAAAACCAAGTCTTGGAGAAATACAAATGTGTATATTCAAATTCAGATTTTTGAGTTACACAACAATGAAAACAAATCTGTTAATCCTTTCGTCCATAGATAAACCTTTATTTGCTGATCTGGATCTACACTGGTCGCACATGCATAAAAATGCGTATATATGGAGGAAAGGGTTAACATGGATAAGCTGGCTTATCTGTTATTACGACGGATGCCAGGATGAAAATTGCACAAATTTTAAGTTATTAACTTCAGCATAACCCTTTCCTCCATATACACACTTCTATTGCATGGGAAAACAGTGTAGATCCAGATCAGCCAGCACATCTATGCCATCTGATCAGGATCTGCACTGTTCACTTTTTGATTCCTTAGGTTATTGCTGACCAAAATGCGCCCAGTGCAGGTCCTGATCAGATGACACAGATGTGCCAGCTTATCTGGATCTATACTGGTCATACATGCCTTAAAAGGCATATACTGTATTCCGCTGTGTATACCGCGCACATTTTTTCGTCCCCGATAAACGCCAAAGTTCGGGTGCGCGTTATACATCCGAAAAAAATCATCACGTTTTTTTCCGGCTCCCAAAGTGGCCAAAAATGACGAATATTGTCTGAAACATGATAAACCGGAAGTTTGGTTTTACTGCGCATCTTTATGCGCAGGTCGGATGCAGATCGCGTCTGACGATTGCATCCATGTTTTAATAAACTATATCGCAAAAGACGTCGTAACAAAACAGCTTTCGCAAAGAAATATTAAAATAATTTTTTTAAAATGTTTGTGAAAAATCTAGATTCAGCAGAAATCTTAAATATATTTTCAGATTAAAAAAAACAACTATTGTTAAATAACTTTGGGTTATGTTGTGTCTATAGTTTGAAATCAGTTTGGATCAGCTTATTGTTAACTTAATAATTACCGTTAGCAATTTTCTTCTCGGGTTTGTAAAAGGTATTGTTTTCCAATTAAAATCTGCGATATGTTTGTAACAAATTGGGATTTGTTTGCAACAAATAAATTCCAAAGGGCATTGTTATTCAATTAAAACATTTCAACAAACATCTTTGAGAACGTGATAAGTAAATTGAGCAGGTGATGAGATGTTTGAGAAGGTGATAATTGTCACTTATTTTCAGCCTTCCAACTTCCGCACAACACGAAAAATTGGTGCGCGTTATACATCCGAAAAAGTGTTTTCCCGCCGATTTTACGTAAAAAAATTGGGTGCGCGTTATACATAACTGCGCGGTATACACAACGGAATACGGTATATGGAGCAATGGGTTAAATTCATCAAAGGTATTTTTGGCTACTTGTGTGAACAATTATTCTGAACAGAATACAAGGTGAAAATACTCAGGATGTAAACATGCTGAAATCCAAAAATTCTTACTTACCTAAAACTGTAATGTGAATATTTCTGTTCTTTAGTAACTGAGCAGTTTGCAGTGTTCTAACAATGTCATGCGAGGGACCGTCTGTGATCAGCAGTAAATGTTCCTTGACCCCATACCGGCCTTGTCGTGCAAACATGTCATGGGCTCGCAGCAAAGCTGCTCCTGTGTTCACTCCGTGGCTTCTGTCTGGTTTTAGATGATCATCTAAACGACGGCACAGTCTGTTTATGTATGTGCCACTATCCAGATCGGATATTTCCCAGACGGTGTCAGCATATCCCAGAATTCCAACCCTTACATGCTCAGGATCAATATCCAGTCTAACAAAAGAAACAAATCTTTCTTTTGGCATGGCTTTCTCAGGGCATTTCATGGGAGCAGTGTCTTTTGTGATTTTTACTCATTTCAGTGCCCAAGGTTATAAAACTGAGCATGGAAACCAGTCTCAAATCTCAAGCATCAAGCCAGTCGCCATTTCAGCCAATCAGATTCTTGAGATTTGAGACTGGTTTCCATGCTCAGTTTTATAACCTTCAGCCCAGTTCTTACTTTTGATTGAAAACTTACAATTATCTATTTCTTTCTCATTATTAATAGGTGATTTTGTTACTCATAATGACCATAATTTTTATTTTTACCACAAAATGCACAAGTAATGTCATCTGCTCAACTTTATGACATCGGTTCAAGGATGGGCATCAGCTTTTCAAAGACCCTTTTTCCACCACTTATGTTTATCCTGGCATATGGATTTAAGTTGGAATAACAAAAATACAAGTTCAAAAATGAGCATTATACCATTTAGAATTCAGAACACCCCTGTCAGAAGTATATAATGAAAATTTCATGAAAAAATATAAAGAAATGGGAAAGTTAAAATCAATATAATGTTGTCCTGATGGACATAGAGACAGCCAAATTGATCATCATGTATCACTAAGTTATTTTACTGTGGTATCATTTTATTTAGCGATGGCTTAATTTTCGTGTATTTCGCACTCGGGCCAGTGCGCGAATTTAAAACCCAAGCTAAATTTTAACAACAAGGTTCCACATACTTATCTGAAACGGACCTACACTTTATATATAGTTGCCCGTATTGCTATTTGATTTGAAGTACCGAATAATTATGTTAATAAAGAAAGTAAAATTAATTATAACTGTCGAATTTCTTATGGAATATGGAATATGTTTAATGTTACTTTAAAACTTGAACGACAATCTAGTTCACTCATTTAGGTCAGGTCACATTTTACCAAACAGTATCGTTGTCATCTCATTTTTAATTTATTTACACTTTTTTGAGTAACTGTTTCGCAATTAATTGACACTTTAGACCATAAAACGGGTACACAATTTAACGTCAATTATGACATTAGGATATGAATTTTGGACGATAGATGGATCAAACTGTTCCCGTGTCAATTAGCTGCGTCGAATAAACAGCAGTCCGATAATTGACTAACAAAAAAAGGGTAATTGACAGGGGGCCAAATGACACATGATTAGCTCTCGTGTTCAAAAATAAAGAATACAGTAAAACTCCTCATTACGGACACTCAGTATTACGGACACCCCGGTATTACGGACGATTTTTTAAAGAACGGACATTTTCTCTTTTTTGTATATGTAGTTAATGACTCACTAATACGGACACCCCGCTATTCCGGTATTACGGACAACGGACGCAGTGCGAAATTAATTTTAATGCACATTTTAGACCCGCTATTACGGACAATCGAATCTGGTAACATTCCACTTTTTGACTGTTTCACGACATCAGTTTACGACATCGGTTTGCGACATACGACCGATTAACGTATTATTGATTAGACTCATTTACGGTAAATGGTAAAGTTGCAAATTGCAATCAAAACAGACCTGTCAAACTGTGATTTACACAATTGACTGGGGTACCTAATCATTGTTTAAGTGGTAATGTAAATTAGCAGTTTAAGATGTTTGTATCTTTTAGTTAATTGGGCAATAATTGGCAGGTTTTGGCAATGAAAAGATTCGCTACTGATCGATTTGATTGGATGTTTTTGTTTGTAAATCTATGATAATACATGTATTATGATGTGCATTAAAAAAAAACTCACCAGTGTTTATTTACTGTTTGTATTGTAGAGCATGTATAAAATGAGCATAAGTACATGTAATTTATAGTTTTGCAATTGTAAAACATGTGTAAAATTAAAATTAGTAAATTTACCTATTTTGTCTCATTTATAACATTAAACTAGATATAAATGCCAATTAACACATATTAGGCTGTCTAATCAACGATAGATAAATTATGTCGAACCGAAGATGTATCGGACAGTGGCCGGTGGTTCAACCCCACAATTAAGGACACCCCGCTATTAAGGACACTTTCCCTCAGTCCCTTAGGTGTCCGTAATAGAGGGGTTTCACTGTAGGTATTGATAATGGGTCAGTAAAATATTGATAATAATATTTTTTTTTGTTTGAAAAATTGGATTTAAGCGAATTTAAGTCCGCGCAAACAGTCTTTTTCGGCAATTTTGCGAATTTTCATGCCAGCGAAATAAAATGATACCACAGAACTTCGGAAGTGGTCACATTAATTTTCCTTATCTGTTTCCACCACCTTTCTGGAAATCTTTCATCTAAACCTGGTACTTACCTTCCAAGCATACGCTCCAGCCACGGTCTGAGATGCACATACACATAGTGGCTGGCATCATGGTATTCACTGTTGGACAGGTCCACAGCTATCACCAAGTCATACACGGGATCGCAATATCCCAACGCAGCTGCAGGATAACAAAAACATTAGTAACTTGGTGAGAGTAAATTATTTTAGAATAACTTACAACCACATCAGTAGCCAATCAGTAATGTTTCTAAAACTCAATCATTTGTGTTACGTGTTTAACAACCCAAATGTTGTACATCTCCTGATGAATGCAATAAAATACTGCAAACTAATTGTTCATAAACATTTTCGAGTTTTTGTAAAAACGGACATATTTGCAAATATTAGTTTTCTTGTTTTTATAGTTTCATAATTTATATTCCTGCAAAATTAATGTTCACTCTTCAGTGTCATTTGCAAATATAGTGAAAATAAATTGGTTGCAAATATTTGTGTTTTTACAGTACAATGGGTGAAACTTAGAAATTTTGAAAATCCTTAAAACTTGTCAAATTTTATAAAGAAAATCAACAATTTTAGAAACAGAAACCAGAATTGCAGGCATAATCTTGAAAACTTTCACCATGTAGTACTGATTCAATACTTAAATAATAAATTTTTAACCTACTACTAATAAAACTACCTATTTTTAACACAAAACAGTTATTTGAATGTTTGTAAGTATGACTTACGTAAACACTCGATGCTACTTGCAGCACCAATTCTGCGAGTGGTGTATCGTAATGGACATGGTAGGCAGGCAAGACCCTCCTGGTAAAACCCTTTAGGACAGGCTACACAGACAGCACCAGATAGAATGTAACCAGGGAGACACTGAGCACCACCTCCTACAATCAACAACAACATGCATTACATTTGATTATTACATGTGATCTAAACATCAGGTGCCGATTTAAGACAGAACATAAAATCGTTTCGGCTAACCCTATATAGAGCTACGTGTATATGCCTGTTTACATGTGTGTGTGCAACCAGTGTAGATCTACATCAGCTGGCTCATTCATGCCATCTGTGCCCAAGGTTATAAAACTGAGCATGGAAACCAGTCTCAAATCTCAAGCATCTGATTGGCTGAAATGGCGACTGGTCGCCATTTCAGCCAATCAGATGCTTGAGATTTGAGACTGGTTTCCAAACTCAGTTTTATAACCTTCAACCCTGATCTTGATCTGTGCTGGTCGCATCTTGGTCAAAAACAACGAAACAACCCAATACATCAAAAAGCGAACAGTGAAGATCTTAATCAGACGGCATGTATGTGCCAGACTTGTGTATGTCACAAGATTTAAAGGATATACGTACGGAAGGACAAGTGCAACTCTTTAAAAAAAAAAAATTAATTAAATCAAATTTAAAGATAAACTTAAGTTTGCACTACTTAAACTTTTAAGATTATCTTTATATATCTATAATAAACTATTTCTATTTATTTTATTATTTAATAATAGGTGAGGTCCACTTATTAAATAGTAGCAATTGTAATTATATGATATTTACACGTTTTTTATTATAGCTATTAGAAATGGAACAATTTGTTTATGGGACCTACTATTATCTGGCTGAACACACTCCGAGGGATCAGCAGCTGTGTTTGTGCGAGTGACAAGTCCTGAAGGGCAGTCCAGACATATTGTATCCATCTTGAACCTGCGATACTTGTTGAAACCACATGGTACACAAGTCTGGGCTACAGCGTTAAAGGTAAGACCACCTGGGCACCAATCTGCAAATATTCAACAAGAAAGGTTAGACCACCCAGGCACCAGTCTGCAAATATCCAACAAGAAAGGTAAGACCGCCCGGGCACCAGTCTGCAAATATCCAACAAGAAATGGTAAAATAATTCACAATTTGCATAATGTTAAAGCAATGTTGTTTGCTTAAAAATATATGACATCATTTCCAGGATAATGTCAACTGTTAAGATACCTATGCCCGTGACCCAATCTGTTTCGTTTTTCCAACACTTGATTTGATGTCAGTAATGTGTAAAAGATTTGTGGGTTTTCCATGAAAAATGAAATGTATTGTATTGAAAATACAAGCAATTTATGAGTTGTTTAATCAAATTCTTGATTTGTTGCGGCCTTTATATAGCCAAACTTTAATTCGTCAGGTTATTTCTGACCAAAATGTAACCTGTGAAGATCCTGATCAGATGACACAGATGTGCTGGCTGATCTGGATCTACACTGGTCGCACATGGGTAAAAATGCATATATATGGAGGAAAGGGTTAAGTATCTTTCACGCATGCTAGCTCAGATGTGAAAATGTAGTCTATGGTTACTGTTTCTGGTCAGTAACATTTCTTATCACCCTTGAACAGTTTTCCAAGGAATAGATGTTTCCATCCAAACATAGTAGTTTACTTGACTTTATATTTCCAGACCCAATGTTTACAGCAGTAGTCATTTGCAATGAATGTTTTACTTGTTTGGATGATCTCTCTAAGTGCATGATGAATTTCAAACACTGATAAAAAAAATTTATGCAAGAAAACTTACTTTCTTTGCACATGTCAGCACTAATGGCCCCTGGCCCACTAGTGTGTAGCCCATTGGGACAGGGCGTACACTGGAGCTGGTTAACGGATGCTGTATATGTGTGTGAAGGACACAGGTCACATGACTTTCTAGTGGAATTGATGAATGAGCCAGCTGGACATGCAGCACCTACAGAGATTCAAATTTATTTGGCATAAATAAATTGTATTTCTTTTACTGGTAAAAAACAAATTTTCACTTTATTTTATGCTTTCAATGCACAATTTGCGTGATTTTGCCAAAAATGTTTATGACCTTATGTCATGAACTTATTATAACATCATAAACTCATATACCTAAACTTGAATGCATTTTTCTAAACATTCACATTGGGAATATTAAATGCATAATTATTAGGGATGGCAACGAGTAGTAAAATTGGTACTCGAGTACTCGGACGATCTTCCGATCGAGTACTCGAGTACTCGAACGATTTCCGATTTTAATGGGGATAATTCCGTTCGTGTAATATCAGCTTCAACCTACTCTGTATTTATACCATATACCACATATTAAAAAAGATACTTACACAACAAAATTGTGTTATATCTTTCGTGAAATAATCAAATCAAATAAATTAGTCGAACTAAACTAAAACCATGGGGCTCGTCTGTCTGCTTTTTGGGCGTGGTCTCGTATCATGTTTCAACTTAAGATGGTTAAGCATTCATTTCCCCCCGTTGTAGACCAACTTGGAACTACATTTGACTGTTTTTTCGTCCGCTGCATGCCCGTTTGAAGTAACTCCATGCAGACGACTTTGCGGGAGGCATTTTGCTGATGTAATACAGGTATTGATTTCGGTGTTTAATTACAGAATGTGATACTAAACATTACCATCTTTTTACGTTATCTTTTTATTTTCATTAATATTCATAGATTAGTTCGCGTCATTCACCAAAAAATATATCATCACATGCGAGTGAACCAATCAATGACTATATTGGGCGGTCCTGATTTTCTGTATGAAGCGCCAATTATCTAAATGTCAAACAATACATTTGTGCGAAATGGGTACCACAGGTGATTGGCAAACAACAGATCTGTATTACCGCTACAAAAACATTGCTAATTGACATTATTGACAAGTGCCAGTTGGGACCCTTATTTGGCAGTTTGTTATTTCACAACAATGACACTTCAACTTCAATGCGTAAAATATGTCACCTGTGGCGATTAAGTGCATCGCGCATAGTGTCTAATTGCCACCGTGCCGTATATCGAAATGAATTATAAACAAAATAAACGGAATTCTTTTTTTATATCAAATTTTTTTTTTCCGATTACTTGAGTAGTAGATTTAGTACTCGATACTCGGATGTTCGATCGAGTACCCGAGTACTCGAGTAGTCGATGCCATCCCTAATAATTATGGGTACCAACGTTAAAAAATAAAAACAGTGAAAATAAAAATGATATTCCACTAAATAAAAGCATTTTCCTCACTTTTGCAGTCGGCCACACTCTCACCAGCTGTGGTGTATGTTATGCCACTAGGACAATTTCGACATCCAACATCTGCAATGGTCCTGTATTTCCCAAAGCCACAGTCTACGCAGGACTCTGTTGCCTCCACATAATATCTCCCTGCTGGGCACCAGTCTACAAATAACAGAGAACAGAATATAACTAGTAGCAGTCTATAAAAAGTCTACCATAAACGAGTTTAGAATGAAAGAGTAGGTAAAGTTTTGCACAGATTTCAACCATTTGGCATTATTTTTTTGCCTAAAGCAGCTAATTCAGCCATCGTAACAAAGAAAAAAATTCACAAAAATTATGTTGCAATAAATAAGTCAAGCTCACTGCAAGCAGGCTCAAGATGCCTGTTTGAAACATATTAAGCCCACTTTGATATGACCTTTGACCCCTGTTACATCCACCTTTCTGACGGGACCTGGGGATTGTGCAGGACACTCCATCTTATTAAGGTCAACATTTATGCCAAATATAAACAAGATTGCTCAATGCAATGTTAAAGTTACGGATCGGACAAATCCAGATGGATTCACTAAAAGACGCATGCACGCACACCCACAAACAATACAAATAACATATTAACTGAACAGTATTCTAAAAAGTCAAAAGGTTTTGGAGCAGAAATGTTTATCAAGCTTTTCTAAAAGTTTCAAGTTCGGTAATAAATTTTGTTGAGGCTGGAATTGTATTTCAGATCACCATTCCAGAGTAAGTGAATGCCTTTCTAAGGTATTTAGTAAAGCCTTAATAACACAACTAACTTCGTTAGATATGAAAATGCCCACAGTTTAGTATGATTCAATAGAAATAGCCAAGTTACAGCAAATTTTAAGTTTCATGATGAATACAAGTCATGTTTAAGAAATATACATGGGCAAAACTCTGTCAAATGTAACCCTGACCTACCTGCTGAACACTGACTCAGTGACGTTGAACCAGGGTCCATGGTATGATACCCGTCCGGTGTGCAAGGTTTACACCCTGTTTGGCCAGTCTGATCCTGGTAGCTGGTTTTGTCACAAAGACGACACTGTCCATCCTGACCCTCAGGTTTAAAGGATCCTGCGGGGCAGGGTTCACATTCTGTCGTGCTCCCTGCTCTCAACTGCCTGCCTCCTGGGCACCAATCTACAACAAATATACAGTCAAACCTGTATTAAGCAGCCACCCAAGGAAATGAGAAAAAGAGGTGACTGTTTAAAACAGGTAAAAGTAGACAAAATGTCAATTTAGGACTTTTTCAAACTTGCTGTTTAAGACAGGTGGTTGCTGAATGCAGGTTGCTGCTATGGCATGTTTGTCTGTTTAACTATTAAAATCATGTATGTACTATGCACCTTCAACAATTCAGCTATTACTGGCCAAACACACTATTGTGCAAATGGCAATCTGACTGTGGTCCAGTTCCAAACAGATTGCTTTAAAGTAAGCTATTTTATTGCTTACAAGCCAGAGTCATAGAAGCCTGGCTACAGATATTGTACTCACAAATTTATTACCTACAACTCTGATATATATATCATCAGCCTCATATGAGGTTTTGAATTTATGAATAGGATAGTATGTCAACACACAACTACCTTGAACCTTTCTCTCTTGCATAGAGGTGCAAGATTTTGACAGATTTTGTGTAAATATTTCTCTATTCCCCCATGTTGCCAGATTAAAAATTTGGTCGACATGAGGTATTGATATTAGGCCCATAAAATATACTCAAACTCTGTTTTATAGACGCATCTCTATTTTTGAGGTAAATAAGTTATGTGGTCATGTGTTACCATATTTGATAGCTTTGACCTAGACATGCCGAACTCTGTTATTTCTTGTTTAAAATTATGTTGATATGTTATTTATTTTCACACAAATACATAATTAATGAAATACAATTAAACCCCCTCTTTACGGACACTCATGTTCTCTTCTTCTTGATCTAACCCTTTCGCTGCCAACGTCCAAAACTGGAATTGACGCCGTCAGTGCCAAAAGCACATTAAAAAAATACCAATACCAAGGTCAGAATAAGGCTGGTTATTTATAGATATGTTGACTTAATTACTATGTTTACATGGGAAAACGATAGCAATAACATTATTTGTCAATATTTCAATGATCTGCGTAAGTCAGCATAGAAACCCCCGCTTTGCATGCTGGTCTATATATATCAGGATAGAAACAGCAAAAGCCATCCATATGGCAAATACGCCAAAAATAATAGGGACGGCATATGCCATCCTTATGGCAGTGAAAGGGTTAAACCCACAATTAAGGACAACCCGCTATTAAGGACACTTTCCCTCAGTCCTTTAGGTAAAAGTTACAGAGGAGTTTCACTGTAATATTAAACTGCATAAGAATCATTGATAACTGTAACAAGTACAGTGTTCCAGGCCAAAAGCTGGTATCCATGAAAACAAGTTTTAATGATGTCAGAAAATAACTGCTGATGTCATTAATTAATTTAGAAGTTGCCTGCATTTATAGCCAACCAGAAGCTTTGAAAATTCAAATTCATCAGTGATTTATTTCAATAGCACTCCTTTCTATTTTCTATTTTAGAATAAACAAAATAGAATTTTCAACTGCGCATGCACATGGCTACAAATGTAGGGCAACTTCTAAGTCGGATAGAGTCTATTTAAGACGTTTTTTAAAGAAAACTAAAATCACAGTTGTTTTTATTGATTTTGTAAAATTTGTTACAGAGCCTGGTTTCCTGGGGCCTGTATCAAATATTCGAGATCTTGCCTTTTCTACAGTCCTCTATGCTAGTCGATCCGACAGCTTTGGTGTCTTCTCCAGCAGGACACGGTTTACAGGAGGTCTGGCCAGTTTGATCCTGGTAACTTAACCGGTCACAGGCAATACATTGTCCGTCATTGCCCTGGGGTTTGTAGGTACCAAGTGGACAGGGTACGCACGTTGTAGTGCTACCAGCCATTAACTGCTGACCACCCGGGCACCAGTCTACAAAACATCAAATATACATAGAGTACTGACGAGTCAATGATGGGGAAAACTTGATTGATGGTTTATCAGGGTCCAAGATCATAAAAAAAAGATTGGAGACCAGTCTCAAATCTTCAGCATCTGATTGGCTTAAATGGTGATCTGTCGCAATTTTAGCCAATCAGATGCTTGAGACTGGTCTTCAGCCTAAAAAATGCACTTAATAACGCCGTCTTGAAAATGGACCCCAAATACAGCGTTAAAGAACTAAGGTAGAGTAATATCCCACTGTTAAGACCACCTTTAGAAGTGGGCACAAGTATTTTGGCTTAAAAACACAGCAATACTGAAATATGGGACATTGACCCTTTCCTCCGTATTTAAGCATTTTTACGCATGTGCATCCAGTATAGATCCAGATCAGCTGGCACATCTGATCAGGATCTGCACCTGTTGGTGGCATTTTTGTCAGAAATAACCTAATGAATCAAAGAGCAAACAGTGCAGATCCTGATCAGACGGCACGGGTCTACACTGTTTGCCCACACAATAAAGGTGTGTCAATGAAGGAAAGGGTTAAAATAGTGGTCTTATTATCAAGGCGGACTTAACATAGTAAGTGGCCATCTTTGAAGACCTGTATCTTTGAGACAAATCAAAATGTTTTTACAAGATATTCTGTTCCATATCGGAAATATGATCAATTAACTGCATGCAAATTTTCATTAAAATACTCGAAAGTTGAAAAATCGGCGCATTCCACCTTAATTGCCAAAACATAGAGAGAAGAGGACAAGTTTAATTATAATTTGATAAACTTCAAAAAATGAGAACCTTAGGAGTTTTACTGTATAATACAAGGAAGTATCAGTCATAATTGCATTACAACAAACCAAACCAACATAATGCATTGAAAATAGAATATATTATTTTAATAGCACACATATAAATGACTGGTTAATAGCATAGAATGTTTGGTATAGTATAATAAGTTGCATTCAGTCAAAAACTTTTCTACAATGTTTTATACATAACACTAGGATTGGTAAGTATCGATTTTGAAAAACATTATATAAGCCAAAACCTTTCCGATTAGATCAGCAGTTTACAGCAAACAGCTGGTATGTCCAATGTTTTCTAACAAATTGTCTACACTTGAAGAGTAAAATTATTATGAGAAATATCTTATCCCTTTACTCCATATATTTTTACACATGTGCCACCAGTGTAGATCCAGATCAGCTGGCACATCACGATCTACACTGGTCGCATTTTTGTCAGAGATAACCTAACAAATAAAAAAGCGAAGTTTAGATCCTGATCAGATGGAACTGATGTGCTGGCTGATCTGATCTAAACTTTAAACCACATGCAATAAAGGTGTATCTATGGAGGAAAGGGTTATGACAGTGATGTGTAAATAAATGTTACTCTTTTACACATTTATAGCTTCAGTGTTGATTTTTTTTTTTGTAAACAAATGGCAATAATTGCCTTTAACTTTGCTGTTTCTTTAAATTTCTCCAAATTATCACATTAAATTGCTTATGCCGTCTGATCAGAATCTGCAATGGTTGCTTTTTTGGACAGAAATAATTTAATGAATCAAAAAAGCGAACATTGGAGATTCTGATTTAAGATGGCACAAATGTATTGGCTGATCAGGATCTACACTGTTAACCCACACCATAATGGTGCAACGGTGTCATTATATAATTATAAAGGAAAGGGATAAATCAAGGTAAAAATGTCAGAAATGCAAGATATTTCTCAAGATACATTACTGTATTCAGCGCATATAGATTTTACCTATGACAAGACACCACATATTAGGATTTCATTCTGAGATATTTGGATACCCATTCAAGATCACAATAATGAGATTATTTTAGATCCTGCCATGACATCACATTGTTTGGCCTTAACCCTTTCCTCCATATAGACACCTTTAATGCATGGGTGAACAGTGTCGATCCGCTGATCAGCCGGGATGTGCTGTCTGATCAGGATCTGCAATGTTCGCTTTTTGGTTCATTAGGTTATCTCTGACCAAAAATGCGACCAGTGCAGATCTGGATCTACACTGGTCACACACTCATAAAATGCGTATATAAGGAGTAAAGGGTTAAGGTATGGAATAAATGGTTTAGTTTTCTTTTTGCTTAGCTCCTCCCTATGACTGATAGAATTTAAGAGATAACCTACTTATTATAAATCATTTTTGATCACTTGATTTTTCTTATCTTTAAGGCAAATAATTATTTTGCAACAAGTGTTTATCGGAGGTTAACTAAATCTACTTGGGTAAGCCAACAGCCTTTTTACAGCAAGTTGATTTCATTATTTCTTTGCAAAAATTGTTACTCACTAGTATTCTTGTTTTTCTTAACCCAGATATGGCGTAATTCCCTTGTACAACCAGTGTGGATCCAGGTCAGGCTGCATGGATGTGAAGTCAGATCTGGATCTACATTGTCAACTTTTACAGTCATATGTTGTTTTTCTTATAAAGAAGCCAACAGCATAGATCCATTTCATCTGACATCAAAGATGTTCAGGCTGATTCGGAACTACAGTGGTTGCCAAAAAGATTATAAGCACATCACAAAACATTGCTAAAATAGTTTCCTAAATGTTGCCTAAACTGGTTGCCTAATTGTGTTAACAATTGTGTGATGATTGTAATATTAGTTTTTCTATTTATTTCAGGAAATGTTTCGTGTACCAGATTTTTATCCAGGCATCTCCTTAAAGTTGTCCAGTGTGCTGGAGGAGATTGGTGTTAATGAGACAGTGGTCCTTGACATGAGGAGGTCAGCACTGATGCATAGCACTATACAGGATTTCACAAGCAGAATGGAAGGCTCTCCATTTTCTACTCACCCTTTTGGTAGCAGTGCAGAGGGCACCACAACACTAGGTCTGCAGTCTGATAGTGACCTTCTTGAATGTGACCAAAGAGGTATTGTGATACAGGACATGGCTGAGTGGGAACAAGGCCTCATGAATCTGCTTATGATCCAGGACGAGACTACTCCGCCTGGTTACTGTATGTTACAGGAAATAAATAGTGTTCTGCCTTTTGCTGTCAATGTGATGAATGAAAATCATGTTAGATACAAGAGAAATAAAGTGTTATTGAAAAACACTAAAAAGGACATATTGAAACTTATTCCGGGAGCAGAAATGAATGGCCCTGCAGGGACATATAAACTAAAAGGCTTCACTGATCTCGATTTAGTTATGGCCTTTCCATTTAAAACTTTGCCACAATTCTTGAGCACTTGGTTACAACAGCAGGCACAACAAGGGAAGATTTCACAAGACACGAAGAGATATATTGAATCCAAACCTTGTTTTGTTGTCGGTGTAGGCAGAATTGATAGTTTTCAAGAAGTACAGTGGAGAATATCAACGTCCTATGCCGAGAGATGCCTCATGTGTAGTTTGAACATAACGCAAATACAGTGCTATGTTTTATTGAAACTAATATTAAAGAAATATCTCACACACCGTGAAGAAAAACATCTGTCAAGTTTTATGTGCAAAAATATACTTCTGCTATGCATAAGGAAAACACATCCTAGCAAATGGTGTCCAGAAAATTTGCTTTCTGTCTTCATACTTTGCCTACATCAGTTAAAAAGAAGTGTACAGCATGGGTATTGTCCACATTTTATCATAAGTGAAAATAACCTTTTAGCTGGAAAGCTTATGCCAAAAGTTAAAAGTTGGTTACTGGAAAAAATACAATATATATGCGAAACACATGGTGGTGCTTTCCTTGGTGTAAAGATAGATGACATAGGCCACAGATTACTGACCAGACTTAACATTCTAGTTCTAAATCACAGAATCATTGTAAATGATATGGATAGATCTGCAGCCATTTCTGGCTTAATGCATTATTCAATGGCTGAACATGTAGGCACACATTACACACTTGTCTTACAAGAAGTAACATCCGGGAATACTAGCTTCAGAGCCATTTTAACCACATTATTGCAGCTGTACCATCATGGTAGTTTTGAGCAAGCAGCATCTCGCCTGCTGACACCATTGTTCTGCTCCTCAGTGGGATCAGCTATAGCATCAAGAGACATACAGAGGGATCATTCTGTATCACAGGAAGCTCTCACCTGGCTATCACTGGGACTTAACTCTGATGTTGCATCCAGCAGACTGAAGCTGGCATCTGTGTTCTACTGCATTGGGGACTTTAGTACAACAGAAACTATCCTGTGCAATATAGAACAGACATATGATCTAGATCTTGTAAAAACTGTATTTTTTTGCTACCAGGAAAGATTGAAATTTTCAGGAAGCTATGCAGAATTTAAAGACTACCAGTATTTTAATATCCAAAATGAACATTCAATGAGACATATTGTTGCATATTGTGTTTGTTTCATCCCAGAGGAAGTTCACTGTTTGCCTCCAGAGTTGCAGTATGAAATGTTTAGATATACACCTGAGGACAGAGCAAGTGAACATTATGATTCCTGGATGGACTGGGCCGTGGTAGATTCCCTCCATTATCTCTATTTTCTGCAGTACAAGACCTTCGGCCACCTCCAGAAATATGATGAGCAGCACCAGGCTTTTAACAACCTTGTCAAGTCAATAGGTAGAAAAAACCACTATGGACGCAAAGAAACAGCCCTGAATCTTCTAGGACAGATCTACCAACAAGAGATCAGATACACAGAAGCTTTTCTCTGTTACATGGCTTCCTTGTATATCCGACCAACAAACAATGCTGCAAAGCTCCACCTATGGAGACTTTTGTATGCCATGAATACAAACTGACCAAGAAGTGACAAGTCTTAAGGTAATTCATACATTTTCTTTGCGACATGTATAACCAGGGAGGCAGTATATGTAAGTTTGCATTTAAAAGTTCAACTTCAATCTTTTGTAAAGTGGAGAAAGCAAAAGGCTAATGAATTTTACACCATCCAATTATCTCTGTTATATTCCATGTTATTAATAAATATTTTCAAGTTAGTGCAACAAATGTATTTCTCATTTTTAATCGTACTTATATGTTTCAGATGTTTAGAATATTAGACAACTCACAGAATGACAAACACTCGTGATGGCAATTGAAACCATTGGCCATAATGGATCAAGCAGGCACAACAAACTTTACCTTAACAATCAGAACTATCAGAAATAGTGGAGCACATAAAGTACTGAAATAATTATATAAATTGCAACATTACTGCATTTTCTGTTATAATTGTTTACAACTTTATGATGTTTATGCATAACCCTTTCCTCCATAGACACACCTTTACTGTGTGTACAGAGAGTGTAGATCCAGATAAGCAGGAACATCTGTGCCATCTGATCAGGATCTGCACTGTTGTGCCATCTGATCTGGATCTACACTGGTTGCACACACATAAAAATGTGTATATATGAAGAAAAGGGTTAATTTTTTTATTGCTAGCAACAGCATCAATATAGTTATTTGTTTTATTATTTACCAGGTAAAATTTTTTTTGCTCTCCTGAAAAGTGGGCATTTTAAGATATGATGTTTGCATATTTTGCAGACAATATCATGTTTTGAACTGGCTGAAATGTGCTGAAGCGAACACTGTCAATTGAGCCAGGTTTGGCCCTTTTCAGTTATCACATAAACTTCCAATTGATCAAAAGTGCTCTTTACAGTGTATCTATTTGAAACTCCTTAGGTGATTTCAGCACAATGATATATGAAAATATACTGTCATGATTTGGGGGGGGGGGGGGGGGGCAATAAATTTGCTTCCTTAAGTCTGTTTTTCTAGCCCTTAAAGATTGAATTTATTGCTATTTATTGCTATGATATTGTTTTGTAAAGGAGATAAGAGTTTCAAAGGCTTTCAAAGTTTCTTAATGCTAGGCACATCTATGTACGAAACATCTCAAGTACTCTAGTAAACAGCTAGTAACTATGTACTTTGTCATTATTTACAACATGCCTGTTTACCTTACAAAACCATACATCATCAAAAAAGGTACATAAGATTACATTTAAACATACACCCAAGTTGAAATGTAAATTTAAAAATCCATGTAATAAATAATGATGAATATTAAACATGCAGACTGGAAATATATATTTTGACATAAATATATTAATTGACATAACAAAAAAACATCTTATTGGTTTTTGGCAAATTACTAAAATCAGAGTAATGCTAGACAAAACAGACAACTAAATATTACAAGATAGTCAACAAAAATAGGTCGATACCAAACTCAGCCTTCTAAACAATTAATTGTCTGAAATTATTTTATACATGTCACACCAAAGGACAAACTTTTCTGATTCTACCTAAGAATTTTATGATGGATACTTTCATATCTCACCATTTTTGTGCGCAAAATTAAAACCCAAATCACAATGAAGTGCAGATGCAGACCTATGTTGAAGGCACTAAGTGATTTGTTGCAAACTCATATTCCATTGTGCAGTATGTGCGCGAAAATATTCTAATATTCTTGTACAAAACAAGTGTTCACAAACTAATTACCGAGACAGTTGTGCATAGGAGTTCGAATAAAAGCAAAAGGAAAGCAAATTTGCACAAATTCAGTAGGTTTACAATTCAAATACTGGAGTATGTACTTATAAGAACCTTACCTCTTCTACAGTCCTGTATACTAGTAGATCCGACACCTTTAGCATCTTCCCCAGGTGGGCAGGATTTACATGACGTCTGCCCAGTTTGATCCTGGTAACTAAATCGGTTACATGGTTCACATGTTGTTGTCAAACTACCCTCCGGTCTGGATGTGCCGATGGGGCATGGCTCGCAGTCAGTTGTGCTACCTGACCTCAACTGCTGACCTCCCGAACACTGTCGAACACATAGTCCGCCAACAAAAATCTGACCACTTGAACACCAATCTAAATGTTACAAAGAGTGCTTCAAAATGTGTTCATGTTACAAAGCAGTACATTGTTGACTCATCAGTTGTCCAAATGGGGCTACTATGCCCAGCTTAGTCAGTGGTGCAATCTAAGCTTAAGGATATTTTTGATAATAATTTCTGAAAGTTACATTTTAGTACTACAAAACCATGTCAGTGTTACAAAGCATATGTGCCAGCTAATTTGGATTTACACTGTAAGCATATAAGCGATAAAACCCCTACAATGTAACAAAGTGTTCACTGCGTTGCAGCATACCTCCAACGGGAAATGTACTTGTCAAATATGTGGCGGACTTGCAAACTGTATGAACACCAGTATAAACCATTTGCAAGTGGCAAGACTTATATACCAAGCTACAGAGCACTGTAATGTACACTGGAATATTAACTCTTTCCTCCATATAATATATAGGCATTTTTACACATGTGACAAGTGTAGATCCCGATCAGCCGGCACAGCCATCTAATCGGGATCTGCATTAGTCACATTTTGGTCAGAAATAACCTAACAAATCAAAAGGCAAACAGTTTAGATCTTGATCAGAGGGCACGGATGTGCTGGCTGACCTGGATCTAAATTTTTCGCCAAAATCATAAAGTATATAATATGGAGGAAATAGTTAACATGGCATTTTTTCTTTGAAAAGGTAAAACTGGTGGACAGAATTGATGAGAAAGTTTCAATAGTTCACTCCAAGATAAAACCGGAGCACGTACATGTGTTTTTTGATAGACCATTTGACTGTATTTTTAAGGAATCTTGAGGCATAACTGTTTTGAACATTTTACCACTTATCCTTATCTGAATTAAACATTGCCCACTTCTATCCTGTTTTCTAAACATTCTCATTCAAATTGTTATAAGATGAAAAACAGTGAAAATAAAAATGATATTCCACTGTTTGAAAATAGTGAAATACCACTTTTATTTCACCAGGAAAATTCTATAATTCACTATAAGCATAAGAAAGTTAGACTGTTAGTAATTTTAGTTGGAATAGCTTCCCACTTGGCTAATAATACGCACTCATAAAACTTCCCCCAAAACCCCTTTATAAACCTCCTTTTTGGAAATCTTGCATCTGTCCTGGCAACTACATACTTACTAGATCTACAGTCTGCATTGCTAGTGGAACCTGTGGTATAAGTGTGTGGTCTATCTGAAGGGCAACTTTTGCAACTTTCCTGCCCTGTCTGGTCCTGGTACGTGTGCTGAGCACAAGGTGTGCAAGATACGCCGTTCCAGTACTGACCAACTGGACAAATAACTGAAAAACAGTAAAGCGCAGTATTTACTCCATGGATCCATACACCTTTTAACTTAATGTAGGACCAGTGTGGATTCAGATCAGCCAGCATATCTTAGCAGTATGATCAGGACTTACACTAGTCACATTTAAATATAATTGGATATTTCTAACCAAGAAGTTAACGGAGTAGGTCCTGAGCTGACTGCATTGATGTGCAGACTGACCTGGATCTACACTGGTTGTCTATGAAATATTAGCCATATCCCACAGGGTAAAGTGTAAAATCTCTTACCAACGAAGTAGATAAAAATAACAGAATAAATTAAAAACGAGCATTTATTAAATGAAGGATGTTTTTTTCAGCCTTTGGATTGCTATTTGTAATTATCTGCAAATTTTCATTCAGTGTAGACTCAAATTTATACTTAAAACATTGACAAAAACTATTTATCAACTGTAGAATTATTTAATTTTCTGGAAGAAATTTAAGCTCAGAAATGATAGGCAAATGATATTTTGATTGGGCATTTATTCACCCAATTGCAAAAGCCATTTTCTGAGTTTGGCTCGCGCATAGGCCATTTTGTCAGAGACTGGCCCATAAATTATCACTCTACTCCACATTTACTTCTTTATTGCATTGGTGAACAGTGTCGATCCAGATCAGTTGGCATGATTCTGATCAACTGATCTGGATCTACACTATTTACCCATGTGTGAAAAGGCTTTATTAATTTTTGAAGTAAGGGTTAAAGTAGTGACTTACACTTGCAACCTAACCCATTGAAGGTTGTCACCATTCCAAGGTTGGAGCAGAAAACACAAGCAGTCTGGGTGGCATTGGGAACTTGGCCTCCAGAGCATAGCTGACAAGGTCCTGTGGCAGTTAACCGCACATAACCAGTAGGGCAGTTTACTGAAATTATAAATGAATATTACAATAGTATGCAGTCTGTGGCTTCATATAATTCAAGTTGTGTGCTTAAACAATATCATGCAAGACTGAAGGGCCAGTCAATATATAACCGAACAGAAAATTATTGCCCAGGCCATAATTAAATTTTACATCATGTCTAAGGCTCCAACATTTACAAATTTTTGTAAACATTTACAAGGACCATGAAAAATGAAACGATGCTGTTAAAATGTTGTTTATATCATACAAACCTGATACCAATGTGACAAGATTCACTGAACTTTGTAGCTTGTAAATAACAACGCAACTCTGCTTGCAAGAAAATGTGATTTTTTTTCACTTTTGACCCATCTTATTCTGAGCTTGGGATCACTTTGATGCACAGGAATTTTTAAAAGTGGTCAACTTTTGCAAGAATAAAGAAAACTTTTTTGTATATTCCATTTTAAAAATGAAGTAAACCCTTAGTTAACCACTGAAAATAAATTAAAAAGAAGTTAAAGGTAGTTTATAGGTAGTAAAGTTTACTAAATACAAGATACATGTATGACTAGTGACGATCTTATAATGACCCCATGAACATTCTCAATAGGGATCAGATGACCCCTAGTTTTCGAAAGCTATTGAAATCCCTGGATATCACGGAACCCATAACAAAGCCAGAGTTTTCTTTACCTCAACAATGTAAATTACAAATTAAAGTACAATTGTGTACTTAGTGGTGTAAATTTACATTTTCTAAATGGAACGTTGCCGATTTTCAGTAAATATTTTTCCGCCATTACAATCACATGACCATTCGTATAAACGGTCCGAGATTTTGTAAACGTTTACTGCCCAAAATAGAAATATTACCGTTTACACTTGTAAACATTGGAGCCCTAAAAAATGTTTTACAGCATTCAATAAGTAATGTACCTGCTATACAATCTATGAGGGAAACAGCCCCCACAATGTATGACTGGGTACCAGCAGGGCATGGTGTACAAATTGCCCAATTACCCACACCTTATGTTCCAGTCAGACACCATTTATACACTGAATTCATGAAGTAACTTACCTGCTATACAATCTGCCAGGGAAACAGCCCCCACAATGTATGAGTGGGTACCGGCTGGACATGGTGTACAAATTGCCCCATTACCCACACTGTATGTTCCAGGCAGACACCAGTTACACAACTGTCTGGCTCTATTCCATGATTCTCCTGCATGACATCTTGCTACAAAAGAAAAAGATTTTGTAAAGTATTTGTTTTTAAGCATTTATACCAATAATATACATTTATTGCATCCGTGAACAGTGACACAGTGATCCGTGCCATCAGATCAGGATCCACCTGTTTGCTTTTAGATTCAATATGTTATTTCTGACCGTGTAGCAAACAGCGCAGGTCCAGATCAGATAGCAAGGTTGTGATAAAAGCCAAATATATGGAGTAAAGGGTTGTTAGATTTTATTGTATTTCTGATTATCCATGGTAAGTGTTAATTTATTACTTGATGATAACCTTACTTCGGGCACGTTACAGGAAAATGTTGTTGCTGTACTTAACACGATTCTAAAACTATTTTCGATAAATTTGCGCAAATTTTTTTTTTCTTCGTTTTATAAAATCATAACTGCCCTAGATACTCCTTGTTTAAGTAACAAATCAATAGTCCATTCCAAGCATGTGATATTTTGTAGTATTTCCATTGGTCATTTTATTCCCCTCTTCCAAAATGTTGTATAGTGTGTATACATATTCTTAGAATTAAAGCAACAATGTGTCTTTGGAAAGCTGATATGGGTAAAGAATAAACCGTTGCAATTATTAAAAGTAACAAACCTCTACAAGCCCGGAAGTTATCGTCACTGAGAGGTTTATCGGCTGGGCATGCACTACATGTCAGCTGATATGGGTTTGGGTTAAAGGAGCCCTCCTCACACGGTACACACGAGTCACTGTTTTCATCCCATCTCTGACCGGCAGCACAAGGGGCTGAAAAACAACAACAATTAAACCCATAATCCTTTCCTCCATATATACGCCTTTCTGGCATGGGCAAACAAATATTACAGATTCAATACAATGAAACAAACTGATTTAATGCTTTGGCCATGTCCTTTTTAATATTTTAGAAATATTTTCCACAATGATAATGAAAAGCAAGAATTAAAAGCAGTTTTGATAATAATTGCAAAAATAATGTTTGAATTTTCACTTATCCTTCCCTCCAAATATAGACATTTTTACGCATGTGTGGCCAGTGTAGATCCAGATCAGCCAGCACATCTGTGCCGTCTGATCAGGATCTGCACTGGTCGCATTTTGGTCTGATATAACCTTACAAATCATAAAGCGAACAGTGCAGATCCTGATCAGATGGCACGGATGTTCCAGCTGCCGGCTAATCTGGATCTACACTTTTCGCCCAAGCAATAAAGGTGTGTCTAGGAAGGAAAGGGTTAAACAGTGAAAGTTTCAGGTAATTTGTAACACCATAACTAAATGGGGATTGTGGTGTGTGTCACCAGTGTAAACCAACATCAGCCTGTGCATCTGTTCAGTCTAACAAGAGTCTACACAGTTTGCCATTCAGTCAGAGACAACATTCTTAATCCATACAGGAAACAGTTTAGATCCTTTTCAGACATATTCCCAATCTGATTTGGGTCTATTTTTCTTGCAAAGTCAATATAATCCCAATTTGTCATGTTGCATCACATAATCCACCAATATTAGTATGTCTTTCATATTTTAGCATTTAACCTGTGCCATCTGATTATGATATGCGTTTTGGTCAGAGATAACCTAACAAATCAAAATGCGAACAGTTGAGATCCTGATCAGACGGTACGGATGTGCTGGCTGATCTTGATCTAAACTGTTCGGCCTTGCAGTTAAGATGTGTCTATGGAGGAAAGGGTTAAAGTTTCTGCTACAGAGATTTTAAACTTTAATGCATATTCTTAACAAGCCTACTTACGAACACACTGGCTAATAAGGGCAGCTCCTGCCGCCACAGTGGTGAATGGGACCCGACAAGCTTGGCATCTCTCTTGCACATTTTTCTGCCGATATGTTCCACGTGGGCAGATTTCACATCTGTTATTCCTTGATTCAAAACCATTCTCACAAGGATCTGGAAAGTTAGTAAAACATTAAGTATTACAGTTTAATGTTTGTTTACTGTTCTTGTATAAGCTGCTGTGCCATTCTCTGTTCCATAAAAATTTAGTTTTTCCATAAAATTTTAGTTTATCATTAATCCGACTATATGAACCATAAATTTTACTCTAACATGCAGCATTTATTCTTTTTTTGAGCAGTGTAGAGCCACAACAGCCTGCATATCTGTACAGTCTGATCAAGAACTACATTGTTCACTTCTTGGTCTGAAATAATCTAAAAGAGTTGATCCTGATCAGACTACTCAGATGTGTGCATACACTGATGTGTGCATACACTGATGTGTGCATAGGTTTATTTCTGACCAAGAGGCAACCATTGTAGATTCAGAAATAACAGAATTATGTGCTGGCTGATCTGGATCAACACTGGATGCGCATGTAATAAAATCTGTATATATGCAGTTTAAAATGACTCGGGGGTTCCACTAGCTGCTGAATCCCATGGGTCATTTTGTCCGTTTTTAATGGATTCTCTCAACTATAAGCTAAAAATACACCTAATTTAAGGAAAAAATGACCCTAAAATCCTAGTGGTCAAAATAAGGCTTTTTGGAAATTTCAAAGGTCAAATGGACATCTCCCGGGTCAAATGGAACCCCTGTGACTGAAACGAAAACATCTAAGAAGGCCTACCTGTGCAGTTTCTGTAGTCATTAGCACCAGTAAATTCTGTGGTTTTCCATGTTGGACATGGTATACAAGAGTCTTTGTATGGTAGATTTTGATAGGTACCGAAGTTACACGGGACACACTGATTTGTAGTCTTGTTGTGATAGGTTCCCGGCTTGCAATCACCTGAAAGGTACAAGTAATTAATTTTCTAGATATATACAGTAGAGCTTTGAGGTATTGTGGTTTGCGGGGATCATACCTTTCAACTGCGATGTTTTTGGATCAGTGAGATACAATCTTGTTTTCATTTTTATTATTTTGTTGAGATGTGTTATATTCTAAGGGCATGACCAAGAGGTGATCAACAGAGTTTCAGAGCCCAAGGTTATAAAACTGATCATGGAAACCAGTCTCAAATCTCAAGTATCTGATTGGCTGAAATGGCAACTGGTCTCCATTTCAGCATATCAGAGGCTTAATATTTGAGACTGGTTTTCAATCTCAGCTTTAAAACCTTCAGCCCAGAAGTTCCACTAGCTGCTGAATTTCAACTGTCATTTTGGTAACTTTTTAGTGGGTTCTGACAATTAATAGCCAAAGTACCCCTTTTAAAGGAAAAAAGACAATTGAGCTAAAATCATGGGGGTAAAAATTTCAAGAGTCAAAGGGTCATCTGCAGAGTCAAATGGAAACCCTAATTGGTGAAACAGAACACATATATTCTTCTAAAAGCCATCAATTAGACACTTACGAAGACATTTATCGATGGAAGCTGAGCCTATTTCCTCGGTAGTTGTGCCAGGGGGACAACTCTGACATTGTGTTTTGCCAGAGTTCTGAGCCCTGTATGTTCCTTTTGGACAAGCAACACATCTCGACTTGTCGACTGTAAGTTCAAGGCCATCTCGACACAAATCTGAAAGCAATGATTATGCTTAACACTACTCCATAGATTCACCTTTATTGCATGGGCTGACAGTGTAGATCTGGATCAACTGACACAGCTTTTAGATTAATTAGGTTATTTCAAATCAAGATGAGACCAGTGGGGATCCAGATCAGATGGAAAGGATGTGCCAGCTGATCTGGATCTACACAGGTTGTAAATGTGTTAAAAGACATATATAAGTAGAAACAGTTAAAAATAAGCTTTAGATTATTTATTGGGCTTAGTAATTGAGTAATACATTAATTACAGATAATGAAATTTTTTTCTTCTTTCAAAATTTACAATTTTTATCTGAATACCACAAGAAAATATTTTGTTACCTAAACAGAGTGTTGGAGATGTTGCCCCTGGGAACAGTGTTGTATTTCCTGGGGGACAAGGGTCACAATCTGGCGTATCTTTGGTTGGTGGGTTCACCTTGTAAAATCCGACATTACATGGTTTACAGCCATCCCAGAGAGGAGTGATTTCTTGACCACTACTGCATTCAGCTAAAAGAAATAGTTAAACATGTTTTTAATTCATGTGAATACAGAATCTAAGACATGGTTTACAATTATCTAATGACAGTTAGATCTGCACCCAGGTTTTTGCTTATTTCTGAACTGATTTGGATCAGATAAAGAGGTGCGTACTCAGGTCAAAAAGCATTTTCATTGATATTTAACCTCCATTATCAATTGGCTGCCCATTTTCTCAAACATTCAAAGACAAATTCACACTTTCAAACAAAATTTGTCGTTGGAAGTTTGAGAAAATGGCAGCCGATTGATAATGGAGATTAAATGTCGATGAAAATGTTTTTTAATAAGAGTAAGGTGCTCTTTATCTGATCAAAATCGGTCCACAAATTACTGAGAAATAAGCAAAAACCTACCTGGAGGAAGTGATTTTTGTGTGTGCAGGACATTTAAAAAGTCACGTGGTATAGCCACTCTGTAATCACACAGAAGAAGCTTGGTGCACTGAACATTTTCTGCTTTTAAAGATATCACCAGTTTCTTCAGTAGGAAAGTTCCTTATTTGTAAGCAGTCTGTGTTGCTTTTATATGAATTTAACAGAAGGCACCCCCACCTCTCCCTTCTCCTCAAAAGCGCCAGCTATTCCAATAATCAAGCTTAAACTTACGATAGCACTCAGTATCTGCTGCAGATGCATTGCCTTTTGTTGTAAACCCTACTGGACATCTCTTACACAGCGTGATGGACGGATCCCTGTAGAAACCTTTGTTACAAGGCTTGCAGTCTGCCATCGTCGTGCCATCAATCGGCATCTCATAACCCAGAGGACAAACTTCTACAAGATCATAACACAGCATGTTAATCCGGGGTAATATGTCGAAGATCCAGAATGTTTTATTCATTCAAATTAAAATTACAATGTACAAGTATACATTACCACATAATATGGTATAATATAGCCACAGTAGGAGTTTGAAAAATTCTCTAATATTTATAAAAATAGATTTAAAAGTTGGTGACTAAAAATATACAAAATAAGGAGTGAGTTAATAAGTTTTAGAAGAAAACAAACTGATGAGTTTTCCTATACTTAGTAAAAGCTGAAAGAGTTTATTCCAAAGCCAATGTACATTAACTCTGCTCCATATATACGCCACAAATGTGTCATCTGATCTGGATCTACACAGGTCGCACACATAAAAAACACATATGTATGGAGAAAAAGGAAGTTTTATGGCAGTGCTATATCATGACATAAAAGCCATATATAGGAAGGAAAACGTTAAGAAGTTTCATGATAAAGTTATAACTCAAACTAATATAAATCATGTACCTATACAGCCAGCTTGACTGGTGGTTCCTGTAGCTGCAGTTGTCTTTCCTGGCAGACACTTTTTACACGAGAACTGATCATATTCCTCGTCCTGGTAATACCCAAGTGCACATGGTTTGCACCCGGAACCTGGCACAGGGTCGTAGTACTGCCCTAACGGACACCTTGCTGCAAAATTATAACCAAGTATTAAATCTTTAAATATATTATTTTCTTAGTGCAATAAGGATATAACTCTTTCTTATCCCTTTCCACCATATATACACATTTTCACACATGTGCAAACAGTGTAGATCCAGATCAGCTGGCACATTCCTGCTGTCTGATCAGGATCTGCACTGGTCGCATTTTGGTCAGAAATAACGTAACAAATCAAAAAGCTAACAGTTTAGATCCTGTTCAGACTGCATGGATGTGCTAGCTCATCTGGATCTAAACTGTTTGCCCATGCAATAAAGGTGTACCACTGAGGAAAGGGTTATTTCAGTGTTACATACACTGTTTTGCATTAAAGTGTCGATATTATGTCACATCTAGACAGAGGTTATAAAGCTGAGATTGGAAACCAGTTTCAAATCTCAAGCATCTGACCAGATGCCATTTCAGCCAACCAGATGCTTGAGACTTGAGACTGGTTTCCATGCTCAGTTTTATAACCTTGGGCACTAGGATTGTGTATTGAGCAAGTACATTTAACTCCTTATGCCATGGAATGTGGCCGTTATCCATGTGTAAACAGTGTAGATCCTGATCAGATGGTACAGATCCTGGCTGATCTGGATCTACACTGTTTGCCGATGGTAACAGCCAAATCCCATAGAGTCAAAGGTTAAGGGACACTGACCAACTTACAAACACACCATGTCATGACTGCAGCTTAAAAAAAAATGTGCATCAAAATTGAAGTGGAACCCTGTACATTGTTGCCTATGTGCGATAACTGCACACAATGAAGTTGACTCTATATATCTTTGCCTAAGTGCAATAACTGCATACCTTTTTCATATTTCAATTGTGCTTATTATACTGTTTTTGCACTTTGGTTAATATATGTGCAGGGGTCATATCTCCTATTCTTGCTTTAGTTTAAACTTATGGACGTCTGCTACTGTATTGGGACAGGGGATGATAATTTACCTGTATCAAAAAGAGAATGAATACTGATCAACTTACGAACACACAGTGTGATATCTGCAGCGCCAGTAGTCCGCGTCACATACGGCGTGGGACACTGTATACATGTACTAGGGTCATCTCTCCCACTCTTCCGGTAAGTGTTCAAAGCACAGACCACACAAGTGCTGGTTGCGGCAACAAAACTTTGTCCATCGGGACATACCTCTGCAAGTGACATCCACAGAAATTAAAACTTCAACATTTTATGCAAAATATGATATCCTATCAAGGTGTTAACCCTCTCAGTTCTAGGCAAAACATTTGTCACATTTATAAAACTGAGTCTGGAAACCAGTCTCAAATCTCAAGCATCTGATTGGCTGAAATGGCAACCAGTCACCATTTCAGCCAATCAGATGCTTGAGATTTGAGACTGGTTTCCAGACTCAGTTTTATAACCTTCAGCCCAGTGTAGACCTAGATCAGCCATCCCATTCATCAAGTCTCATCAAGGTTTACAGTGTTCTCTGTTCAGTTAATGAATTCAGCTAAAAATCTATAAAACAAACTGCGAACAATTATTATTAGATGGGACTGAATTGATCAAAAGTCAACACTGTTTGGATGCATAACAGCAATATCCAGGAAAATCCCTAAATCCTGGGGGCGTCTGTGGCCGAGTGGTTAAGGTTTCGGCCTGAGAATCACTTGCCCTTCAATGCTGTGAGTTCGTGACCTACCAGGGTCAAGTCTTTCATGTGAGGAAGCTTGCCACCTAGCTTGCGGAACATCAGTGGTTCTACCCGGGTGCCCACTTGGGCCTGAAAATTGTCCGGAGGGGCACCTAGGGTCTTCCTCTACCATGTAAAAGCTGGTATTCCGAATGGGCCTAGGAAGCAATAGCTTAGCATCTGCTGATGTTCTGGTCTCTAATAAACATGAAACATGAAAACTACTACATGACTGGCTGATTGTCTAGCAAGGGGTCTTACCATTGCACTGTGTCTTGCTGACAGACTTTGTATTGAGAGTTGTGTATCCGACACGGCAGTTTAGACAGGAAAATTGTCCTGACAAAGGTTGGTAACTCCCTCTTGCACAATCAACACATCGGGCCAGTGCAATATCCCAATACTGTCCAGCAGTACAACCTGTAATACACTGTCACTGAGAATCTGTTTTGTTTGACTACAATTACTATATACAGGGATTTCAATCGCTTTTGAAAACCAGGAGTCATCTGACTCCTGTTCAGAATTTTCAATAGGTCATATTTAGATTGTCTCGAGTCATATCGTAACCAGTTTTTTAAATTGCATTAACTTCTTTTTTACTTTAGAATTCGTCAAAAAAATGTTTGATTCATATGTAACCCTTTCGTCCATAGATACACCTTAACTGCATGGGTGAACAGTTTAGATCCAGATCAGCTGGAACATCCGTGTCATCTGATCAGAATCTAAACTGTTCGCATTTTGATTTGTTAGGTTATTTCTGAGCAAAATGGGACCAGTGCAGATCCTTATCAGACAGCATGGATGTGCCGGCTGATCTGGATCTTCACTGGTCTCACATGCATAAAAATGCGTATATATGGAGGAAAGGGTTAAAATGCAACAGAAACAATACTTATCTTAATTCTTGCAAAATTCGACCATTTTTCCTTAATTTCTCTGCATCAAAATGACCCCAAGATCAGAATTTTGTTGGGTCAAAAATGTAAAATTTTAATTTGCTTGCATCAAAACGCAAGAATGTGCATCTATTGAAATCACTTCATACATGTACAATGTGATATCATTTAGTTTAATGGGAATGAATTTTCGTGCAGAAGCTGAAATTATGCACAGATGTTTTATCACTATCAAACAGTAAAAAAATTTGCTGGTTTTTGAATTTGCACACTTATGCTACTGCAAGTCACAAAAACAATAACTGGTTGAATTATAATGAAACTGATGGTCTACTTTGTATTGGTTGAAAACAGATGAAATTTCAGAAGAATATACATGTGATTTCTGAATATCATTTTTCTGGGTCCAAGATCATAAAATTTAAATCAGGAGACCAATCTCAAATCTGATTAGCTGAAACGGATACTTGTCAATCTCAGTTTTATGATCTTGGGCCCTGCTGACCCTCGTGTAGAGCTACCCAGTCACAGAATTTGTGATAAATTGCAAGCAAAGCAAAACTTGAAGTATTTCTTCTTCTATAAGAACTTACTACAACCAGTTTCATCGGAGCCGTCAGGACAGGCATTCAATGGAGCACCATCACATCTGTCCAGGATATTGGCACAGCCTACTCCCGACAGACATATAAACTGGCCAGGCAAACAAGTTGTAGCTGAAATATAAGCAAGTATTGTTGAAACTTCTGTAACTGACAAACCCTTTCATATGAATACTTCACTCCATGAACTATAACAATATCAATTTTGTTGATCCAACTTTTCTTGCAGTAAACCCTTTACCCCATTGATATGGCTTTTATTCATTATGCAGTTTGATAGGGATCTACAAGTCGCCTTTAGATTCAATTACCATCATTGTTCGAATATAAGCCGCACTTATGTATAAGCCGCACCATCCCAAAACTTGATGGAACAGATCAGAATGGCTTATAATGTATTTATAAGCAGCTAAACCTGTGTATTAGCCGCATCCCCAACTTTTTACTGCCGAATTCTGGGAAAAAAGTGCGGCTTATATTCAGACAATGACGGTAGTCATTTCTCACCAAGAAACCGTGTAGATCCAGATCTGACACCATGAATGTGCAAGCTGGCTCCAAGGTTATAAAGCTGAGTTTGGAAACCAGTCTCAAATCTCAAGCATCTGATTGGCTGAAATGGCGACTGGTCGCCATTTCAGCCAATCAGATGCTTGAGATTTGAGACTGGTTTCCATGCTCAGTTTTATAACCTTGGACACTGATCTGTATCTTCACTGTTCTCACTGATTTAAGCTGCATCCATGGAGTAAAAGTTTTTTCAAGTAATACTGGTACATTACAAACATTTTGGTTCTAGAGATGCCATTGTATATTCTCCATGCTGCGGTTGTTTGTAAACATAAGCAATTTATCATTGAAAGTTACCAACAACAGTCCTTTTGTAAAATACTTGAAATGTGAATGCTTGTTTTCCCTCTAAATCTTGCAACTTAACTTGATGCTGTTTATTAAAGATCTTGCACAAATACTGTGTGCTTTTATCGACAGTAATCTAAGGCAAAGCTTCAATGTGATCATTAAGTTAGGTGATCTGGAGTTCTGAGACATTGAAACAAATAGCTTTAATCATGACATACTCTATTATCCCAATACCTTAAGGGATTGCCACACTCCTCCCAACTTTGTTCATCGATAAAAAGAAAAGTATCAAAATCTCAATAACGGCAAAATGCCTTTAAATGAAACTTAGCACAAATGTATGTTATTTATGTATCTTTATTTTGCAGATGGTAAGACATGTTAGAAGAGTAAAGACAAATAGCGAGATCTAAAAATTCCCTAAACTTCTATTTACATAAATTCACACAAAACATTATTTTAAATGCCCACATTAGTAATATGATACTGACAACAATTTATTGTGTCCTCGTGACTAACATATGTAAACTTTTCGAGATATTAGTAAAAGTGTGTTTGACCTTCAATTTTCTGGCCGCTTCCTGGTCGCGTAAACCGATGACAATCACTGATTTCTCTTTTAGTAGTTGAATTTTTTTTACAAAGTACACAACATTTTCTTGTCAGTATCATTGCGCTCACGTGGGATTTTAAAATTATGTTTTGTATCGCTTGGTTTTTGTGAATTTATGTAAATAGAATTTTAAGGAATTTTTAGGTCTAGCTTTTTTTCTTTACTTTTCTAACGTGTCTTACTGTATGCAAATTAAGATACATTAGTAACATTCATTTGTGCAAAGTTTCAACGGCATTTTGCCATTATTGAGATTTTGATAATTTTCTTTTTATCGATTAACAAAGTTGGGAGGAGTGTGGCAATCCCTTAAGTTAGATTTAACTACCCAATAACTCCATATATACACATTTTATCGCAAATACTAACAGTGTAGATCCAGACCAGCAAGCACATCCTTGCCATCTGATCAGGATCTGCACTGCACTTTGGTTAGAAATAACAGAATAAATCAAAAAGCAAATAGAACAGATTCTGACCAGACAACAAAGATGTGCTGGCTGGTCTGGATCTACACTGTTTGCCCATGCCATATAGGCGTATATATGGAGGAAGTCATGCCAAACTTTCAGACCTGAATATTTTGAAGATTCTTTCTTGGTTTTATTTTTCCCAGTTTACAACACCCACTGGTTACTTGGTACTTTCAGAGTTAAATTTCCTCAAAACTCTAAATCTAACTTACATTTACAATCAGTGAGTTTGGTAGATCCAATCCCTTGAGTTGATTTTCCTGTACCACAAGACTTGCAGGTTTCTTGGTATTTCAGATCCTGGTAGAATCCTATTTTACATGGCACACAGGTCTTTGTGGTAGGATTCCATTCTTCTCCCTCCAAGCAAGGTGCTAAAGTAAAAAGCAATGACACGGCTTTTTTTCCTTCTTTAATTGGGGCCATTTATAGGCGCATTCCCCACTGAAAATTTCTTTAAAATCTTGCGGTTTTCCCTCTACAAAAGAGACTACACCTGTTTTTTTCATTCCCCTTCAGTGAAAAATCAGGCTATTCTCCCCACAATTAAAGAGTATGGGCCCCTTCCCCTGGTAGTAAAAAAATGCCCTAAATGAGTCAATCTGACATGAAATTATTGTTGGAGGGACACACCCTGAGACTGATCTCTCACTGTGTTTCGGCTTGTTGCAACCAGCCGTTGCTGTTTTTTTAAAAAGGCGTATAGACAATATACAATATTTTTGAGGAGCAGAATAAAATTACCAATGGGAATACTACAAAATATCATATACCCTATGAATTTAAAGCATTCTGATTGGTCGAGAGCTCCGTACTCGCGAGTCCGAAAAAAGTGATAACTACCCCGGGAATTAATAACTACCTTTGCTATCATCATCATCATCATCATCATCATCATCATCATCATCATCATCATCATCAGAATGCTTTAAATTCATAGGGTATATGATATAACAAGTAAATACTAATGTTGAGGTTGATATGTAGTTTTGCGGACCTGGGTAGTGTGATATGGACCTCGGACTTCGTCCTTGTTTGATATCACACTACCCAGGTCCGCAAAACTACATATCGACCTCAACATTAGTATTTATTTGTATAATATCTCCTGCTCTGTATGGACTATCTGATATGTTTCCAAAATAAGTGGTATCTTAGTTATTAATAAGGGCTTATAAACAGACCAAAAACAAATTTAGGCAAATTTATTGTACGATGTTTTAGGTGACAAAGTGCTCAGCGATTTTTGCAGATTCATGCAATCAAAATGGGATACCAACTAAGGACAAGCAATATAAATACAATTTATCAAGTTTGGTGACACGATGTAACAAGTTTGGGGACTGTAGGTGACACCATTCCCCAGTTATTGATCAGAAACCAACGTTGAATTTAACATCACTCTGACCTTGACCTTTGACCCAAAAATTGATAGGTGTTATCCTCCAGACCTACATCCCTGCCAAGTTTGGTGAATGTTGATCAAACTGTTCTACAGAAATTTCAAATTCAAATTTTGATTTATAGTTAATATAAACATAAAACTTGACCTATTGAATCAAAAATCAGGAAGAGTTATCTACTGGCGATAGGCAACCTACAAACAAAGTTTGGTGACTATAGGTAAAACCAATTTCCAATTAAAGGTCACTCACATTGAGCTTTAACTTAATGACCCCAACAATTAGTAGGGGTCTTTTAATGACCATAATCTATCTAAATTCCAAGTTTGGTGACTGTAGGTAATGCTGTTCATCAGTTTTATTGGTGGGAAACAAAATTTCCATAAACTCTGAATGTGACCTACTCCCCAAAGTCAATCTCTCAACCGAGTTTCCTGATTAAAGTTTGAGTTTTCCAAAGAAAACATGGGTAAAACTCACAAGAGTAAGTTGAAAAAAAAAAGACTTTTTTAAACAAATTGTTCTGGTTTGTTGAAAAAAATACAATAAGAGGTATTATTTTACTTACGTTTGCAATCAGTTTGCTTTGTGCTCCCTGCAGCCAGAGTTATCCACCCATTTTCACACAGTATACAATCTCGAGAAAATATGTCAGGTTGGTAGCTTCCGATAGCGCATTTCTTACAAACCAACAGATTCTCGTCCCATTCTTCACCAGGGATACATCGGGCTGAAACACACGAAGCTCAGCAGTAATACTGTTGGATCATTTCGCGGGGATCAAATTTTGCACAAATAACACAAGTGACATTTTCGCAAGGGCCTAAATTGGCGCACATGTATTATTCTTAACCCTTTCCTGTATAGATACACCTTTATTGCTAATGCGAACAGTTTAGATCCAGATCAGCCGGCACGTCTGTGCCGTCTGATCAGGATCTAAACTGTTCGCTTTTTGATTCATTATGCTATTTCTGACCAAACTGCGACCAGTTTAGATCCTGATCAGAAGGCACAGATGAGCCAGCTGATCTGGATCTACACTGGTCGCACATGCATAAAAATGCGTATATATCAAGGAAAGGGTTAAAAGACTAGATATTCAATGGTCTGATTTTGCAAGGGTTTGATTTTGCCCATTTACCCTGGCGCGAAATACACGAACATTAAACCACTGCGAAATATAATGATACGAAAGTAGCATGCGCGAGTCAGATTATTTTAACTAAAGTTGTGTAGGCAATTAGGCATGCAAATGCAGATTAAAATCACTATTAAAGTAGCAGAGGGGATTGGTGTTGGAGGTACAAACATTGATGTTGAAATTAATAGAATTCCATGAAATAGCATTCCCCTCCTTCATACCTAAACTCACATTTCAATTTACAGGCATAGTATTTAAATAAAATATGTTATATACAGATGTTAAAACAGCATTTACATCCTTCAAATTTAAACACATTGTATTGGGTACAGGCATGATATTTTAATAAAATTTGTTGATTAACAAATGTTTAACCCATTCCCGTACAGATACACTTTTATTGCTAGGGCGAACAGTTTAGATCCAGATCAGCCGGCACATCCGTGCCGTCTGATCAGGATCTAAACTGTTCGCTTTTTGATTCATTAGGTTATTTCTGACCAAAATGCGACCAGTGCAGATCCTGATCAGACGGCATGGATGTGCTGGCTGATCTGGATCTACACTGGTCGCACATGCGTAAAAATGCGTATCTATCCAGTAAAGGGTTAAATAGCATTTCCATCCTTCATAACTTACATTTACAATCTGCTTCAGACGTAGCGGTGTTGATAGTTGTTATGAGGGCTGTAGGACATTTCCTACATAAATTATCTACGGTCCTATCTCTGTAATAGTCCAGTCCACAGGGCTCACATTTTTTCGATGTAGCATTGAAGGTGTAGCCACTCTGACAGGGATCTAATGGTAAATTAAAAGTCAATGACATTAACACTTAAGGTGGAACGCAACCCCAAATTTTTTCGAGTTTCTTCACAAAATTTTGCATACAAATAATCGAGCATAAACCTGATTTGGATTTGTGCTTACTGTTTTAGTATTATCAGCTGTTTTGAAACTACAAGCCTTCAAAGTATACCACTAACGTCACTTTTGAGATGTCTGACAAATTTCCCATGTTCAAACAACATAAGCAGATATTTCGGTTAATTTATGGTTGATTGCTATGAAATTATATCACCTAGTGCGTCTTACAAATTACTTCATGTACATCTTAAATTTTCTTATCCGTGACTTACGTATTATATGTAAGCGAAATTTCGTGAGGAAACTAAAAATATTTTTGGGTGCGTTCCACCTTAACTCAGTGCTCACGCTGTCAGTCGACATTGTTGCCATTTGCGATAATTTTACGTTTTTGTCGATTATTTCAAAGAATTGGCGGTAAAATTTGGCGATTAAATAATTGTCAAAAAAGCAAGATATTCAAGTTTGCTTATTTGCATTCCCTTTGCCCTGAGCGGTAGCAACATAACTGATAATTGTGGGTCGTTAATCCCTTAATTGAACTAACAAAGTGTCACTTAAGATAATCACCTTGGCGTCCTTGCCTACGGGTCAATGATTGATGATTGTAATCGGTAAACTTTGGGCATTTCCATTACGTCATGACAAGGGAATTCTAAGGTTGATGCTATTTATAGCTATTATGGATTCCACTATCATATGTTTAACAAAGCAGACAAATATTATAAGAATAAGAATAAATGGTGTGTTCTTTTTTTCTAATCTAATATCAAATACTGGCCAAATTCTAAATCCATTCTCAAAGCAAAAACCTAGCCTGAGATACTGTACCTCAAGTGATGAATATGACGAAAATTCGCAGTACGAATTGCCGATTTTTTAACCATGTTAACGGAGAAAATAATTCCTATTTTCCCAAAAAATGTGTTTAACCAGCTGCTTTGGTTATTTTTTGCTTTGGAAAAGTTATTTCACATTGCAATTTTCTACTGGTTTATTAGTAATTACGTTTGTCATCCATTTTCGCGACATCTCTTTTTGACATACCATTAATCTAATCCCAAATTGTCTTTACCACTACCCATTAGCATATAAACTCATTCTAAGCAGAAAATTGATGTGAATTAAATTATTTTGCACAAAACTTTAATGCAATATTTTACAATTTTGTTTGGTTAAGACTGCTTTGAAGGTTATATAGACCTTTTTGGTATGTTTACATAGCAGTGAATCCAATTGATTTTGTCTGCAATAGTGAAGTGAAGAATGCCTTATTATTAAAAATCATCAGTAATTTTACATAAAGCCAATTATTTTCATTGACTAGGTTAAATTAATAAAGTAATAATTAACAGTTAATCTTCATAACATAGATGTTATGTTAAATAAATCATGTTAATTTAAAAACAAAACAAATAATTATAATGCTATTTCCCACGGATGGGGAAACAACGCGTAAAACTTTGGCTATTAATTTAATTTTCAACTAGAAATGTGTCCATAGGACACGGATGCCCCCGCTATGCATCGTTTTCAGATACTAAAGTGCTATGATGGGAATAATAGCATTTCAAAGACAGTGATGTTCGAGTAATTATAAGAATATACATAAACTTGATGATCAAGTAAATTATTTGTATTTGTGGCACTGTTGTCTTCTAATTACCGAAATGTCTGTGAAGAAGTTGGTGGTAATGCAATGCAATGTCATAGTGAACATTTGTGCCAAGTTATTTTGAAATTTATTTTTTTCGCTAAACATATGACAATAGTGACTAATTGGGGAGAATCATGACTAATTGGGGCTCACGGTCTATGCCACCAGTGTAGACCCAGATCAGTCTGCATTTTCCAGTAGTCTAATCAGGGTCTACACTATTTGCCATTCAGTCAAAGAAGCATTCATCATGCATTTAGGAAACAATTAGATCCTTTTTAGACCATGGAAGTTCGCAATCTAATCTTGGTCTACATTTAAACAAAGTCATTTTCATGGTGCACCAAATTTGCATGGTTGGTCTCAAAAATACCATGTTACGGATAAGGATATTTAAGGATTGGTATTGTTTCAAAACTCTAACTTTAACGGTTTCCAAGAAAAAGTGAAAAAACTTTATCAAAATTCTAAGTGAAAAGAGGGCATAACTATGACAAAAATAGTCAGGAATTATGAAACTTGTGATGATAATTGCAACTGTGATGTCTGACAACTATATTAAGTCCCAAACCTCTACCTTTAATAGTTACAGAGAAAAAGTGGGTGTAAACAAAAACTTAACCAAATGCTGACACCCACCTGCACAATGACATATCCAATCTTATAACCAGGATTCTGGTTAAAAAATCTTCGTAAAGGGCTCTTTACAAAAATGAGCTTACCGTAACAATCTAATTCAGTCTTTGAGCCTTTGTTATCAGTGGTGTAGCCAGGCGTGCAGAGAGCACATCTATTCCTGTAAGGCAGACGCTGGTATGATCCAAAGTTACACTCCTCACACCGTCCGGATGTACTATTCCAAAACGTTCCTGGCTTGCAATCACCTAAAATATACAAAATGTTAGCTCATGTGTTTAAAAGATCTATAATTCTTAAGTGCTAGACACAGCAACAGTTATCTTTGGGATCACATTCATGCAGTCTGGGCTGAAGATTATAAAACTGAGCATGGAAACCAGTCTCAAATCTAAAGCATCTGATTGGCTGAAAAGGCGACTGGTAGCCATTTCAGCCAATCAGATGCTCCAGATTTGAGACTGGTTTCCATGCTCAGTTTTATAACCTTGGGCACTGATCAGGGTTTACTGTGCTTGCTATTCATTTCATAATTTCTGTCAGTTAATTTCTTCAACCCTTTACTAGCTGTCATCAATGGAGGAACAGTGTATGTCCTGATCAGCAGGCACATCTTTACCATCTTATAAGGATCTACACTGTTTGCATTTAGATTCACAGGGCCATTTCTGAGCAATTTTCAAAATTGTGTTCGAGCAACACAACTGAACCCAAGTTGCAAGAACCAGCTCAACTGGTCATTTCTTCCTTCATTGTATATAAAAATATTTGCAAACGTGCCAAAACGTTGTTGGTCAAAAAACGAATAATTTTGATCCAAAAGTGTCCCATTATCCAGATACACACACATTTTGGACATCATAAAATACCTTCAATCCTAAAACAAGTCTGCTAATTGTTGATAAAACAGATGGTATACTTGTGATTTCAATGACAATTACCTATACAAACAATCAATTATCCATTAAACAATCCTGTTAAGTGTCAATATATTCTCACTAAATAATCGATAATCCTCTCAGTGACAATAATTAGACGTATTCGGAACGTTTTGACACAACCGTTGGATTGTCCGAGATACGTAACTGTGTATAGACAAATGTCTGATGAAAGCGACAAAAATGAATTTTTATACCGTTTTCTTTTTATAACTTTCTTAATTCCAGGGGATTTTCGTCTCCCGCCGGGGGACCAGGGGATGGCTCTAAATTTCGGGGATATGGCAGGTATGAAAGGGTAAAAAAAAACCTATGAATAATGAATGGACAGGCTCCCTATTTATTTGGTAGTGCTTTCAGAAATGTCTAAACCTGTTGACCAAGTCTTAAGAACGTACCAATTATCTGAACGATGCATCAAAATCTGTCTCTATCCACAACAGTACAACAGTCCTTAAACTCTTTACTCCATCAAGTTTCAACAGATGTGTGACGAGTGTAGATCCAGATAAGCGAGCACATCCATCCATCAGATCTGATTCTATGATGGTGACATCTTGGTCAGAAATAACCTAACGAATCTAAAAGCAAACAATGTACATCATGATCAGAGGGCATGGACATGCCAGCTGATCTGGATCTACTCTGGTTGCCCATGCAATAAAAGTGCATCTATGGAGTAATGGCTTATAATAACAAACTAATGCACTCACCAACACACTGACTCTCTGATGTGGCACCAGTTACTGGTCCTGTTCTTGCAACATCTACAGTTATCCTTCCCTGGCTACATAATTTACATGAGGTCTGGTACAAGATGTCCTGGTACGATCCAATGGCACAAGGCTCACAGCGCTTGGACGTGACGTTCCAGAAGTTACCTAGGTCACAAACATCTGTAAGAAGAGACCCATAAATTACTGGTCATATGCCGTGGAATCATTACGTTACATAGGTTTAATCTTTTTCCGAATATTGCGCTCGTACACATATTTATACCCAAAATGTTATTTAAGTCTTTTGCATGAAATTTGATTGCCATGAAACTGAATATAATGCAAGGGTTGCTATACTGGAAAAAACATAGTAAGTATTTGAGCCACAACATACAAATGTGTGCCTGAGGAAATGACATCATTCGGTTTAGAACAATACATTATTATTTATGAATTCACAGAAATAACTTGAAAATTAAGGAAAAATTTGTAACAAAATTAACTTATATCGATAAGGAAATGATAGTTGTCTGTTTCCATAAACAGTAACAATTCAAAGGTATCAAAATATCACTGGAGACAATTTTACTGATGGTTAATTTAATTGTCGTGTCTATTACATACATAAGGCCAGGACAGCAAAAACTGGTCCTTACTTGCTTTAATGTGTGCATTACATTGTAATACTTTTTCTGCATCAGAGTCATTCAACTCTTACATAGCAGAAATGCTCTCTGTAAATTAAAATATTACAGTGAACAATGCAAACCCTGAGTGTAGACTTGATAAGACAGCCCAGATGGGTCTAAGTTAGTATAGTAAAATCAGTTCAAGTACCATGATAAAGAGTTAAAATAAAATGAGTAAAAATAACTTACAGTAGCATTTGTCAATGCTATCAGCGCCCTCTAGGAAGGTGATCGAGCTGCCAGGACAGGAAACACACTGAAGTTGTACACCCTTTGTCCTGTAGTAGTTCTTTTCACAGGCTTTACATGACCCGTTGTATTGAAGCTCAAACCCACTGGGGCAAATGTCTGAAGGATGTTAAAGAAATGTTTAACACAAGTGAGACACATTCAAAATTAAAATGGAATTTTCAATGACAGATTTTCCTACTTTTCCCCAACATAACTTCTATGCGTAATTGAATAATATAAACTAATATTTTTAAAACTGTCATAATATAAGGACCATAACAATTGTGAATTTGGCTTTACAAAGATAATTATCTAGGTTTAACAATAATAATTAACTAAGGCCACAATTTTTACACCCATAAACTCTGTCATCAAACTGCAGTAAGTCTTTAGTGATTAAGTGTTAATTGTCTGTATAATAAAAAATTAAGCTTTTCAGAGAATTATGTAATTTGCTCAGTGAAATCGAAGTGATAATCAACTGTTTTGGAACAGTGCTCATCTCTTTTTTTCACTTGTTTGCAAAGGGTATTCAGTTTGGACAAAAGACGTCAAACCGTAACATTACAGACAAACCTTTTTGGCGTTGTGTAATTGTTCCTTTAAAATCATGCAAATTATGCATTCAAAGCATACAATAAACAGAAAATTCGCTAAGAAAATTAGTGAAAGATATATTCATAAACTGTTAAATTAGGTATTTTCATTTGTGGCCATGTCACCCATGAAAATACAAATTACAGAGCTCATTTGAGGAATTATATTTCTACAATGGTAAAAACAAATATCCACTATTTAGTTTGTCTTAAACACTTTTCTCATAAACAATGCCCTTACATTTATAATTGATTCCTTACTTTCATAACAACTGATTAAAAATCTAATTATAATAAATGAGTACCTACCAATACATTGCGTAGCGCTAGTAGCTCCCAGATTTTCTGTAGTCAGTCCAGTAAGACAGTCGGTACAGTTGTACTGGTACGAGAGCGGCTGGTACGTTCCCTTGGCACACTTTGCACATTTGGTGCTATCCCAGTAGTACCCTGGCATGCAGTTAGCTGCAGATTAAACAATTACAGAATCAATGATGAATTTGCACGGAGTCTTGAAGTACAGTGAAACACGGTTTTTTGTCAGCATTCAATATTTTCTCTCTGCTCAGAGTAGGAAAACCAAAATTAGTCTTTGATGGCTGGTGGTCTTTCTGTAAAGGTGAATTTGTTCTTTTAACCCTTTCCTTCATATATATGCATTTTTACACGTGTGACCAGCGTAGATCCAGATCAGCCGGCTCATCCGTGCTGTCTGATCAGGATCTGCACTGGTCGCATTTTGGTCAGAAATAACCTAACGAATCAAAAAGGGAACAGTTTAGATCCTGATCATACAGCACAGATGTGCCAGCTGATCTGGATCTAAACTGTTCGCCCATGCAATAAAGGTGTATCTATGGAAGAAAGGGGTAATCAGTCAGAGGGACAGATAAAATGTGGTGTTTATCCACATATGGTCTTTGTCTACAGGTGGTCTTTATCAAAGGTAGGACTCAAGATAATTTTAAATTTACAAAGCCAGTTGAGCTTCTCAATAACCCTAAAAGTATTCAGATGTGATATACACGGCATATTCTCAGATGTTTACTTGTCTTAGGCAAACTCTTTTCACTGTTTGTCACAGAATGGTATTGTGGTTTAGTCTGAGAATACTGCCATATACATACTATGGTTTGGTTACTTCTAAAATAAGAATATTTCACAATTATTAAAACAGTGTTGAAATTATAAAGCTGAGATTGGAAATCAGTCTCAAATCTCAAGCATCTGATTGGCTGAAATGGCGACTGGTCGCCATTTCAGCCAATCAGATGCTTGAGATTTGAGACTGGTTTCCATGCTCAGCTTTATAATCTTGGGCACTGAATCTTTTCCTATTACTCAACTGATACACCATCATTGTTGGGCAAACAGTGTAGATCCAGATCAGCCAGCAAATCTGTGCTGTCTTATCAGGATCTGCACAGTTCACTTTTAGGTTCTTAAGGTTATTTCTCACCAATATGTGACCAATGCAGATCCCGATTTGACGGCACAGATATGCCTTTTGATCTGGATCTTCACTGGCTGCACAGGTGTTAAAAGGTGTTTATATGGAGCAAAGTTGTAATCTGATACCCGCCCTGTACTACGAAGTGTAGATTTGATACTTACGGACACATTCTGTGCTCCCAGTGGCCTTCGTAGTAAAGTTTGTTGGACAGTTGTTACACACTGTACTGGGTGGTATCTTGGTGGTTCCGACGGGGCACGGGGCACAAGACCCAGTCGGCTGCAATTCTTGGTTTGCCGGACAGGGATCTATTAATATACACAAATACAACAATTAATTCACACAATAATGGTGGCATCTTGGTGGTTCCCACAGGGCACGGAGCACAAGACCCGCTTGGCTGCAATTCTTGGTTTGATGGACAGAAATCTATTTATATACACAAATACAACTGATAAAACAGATTGCAAGTCATCACAAATGATGTGAGAAAATTTTTTAATATGTGAATTCACCTATATTTGTGGGTATAAACTTTTGTGGCTTTTTGTTAAATAAAATGATATAAAAATTCTAAAATATACTATAAGCCTTAAAGCGGTATTACTTCAATTTTACCCGCTCTTACATGAAATATTACATTTATTTGGAACTATAGGCACAAATTTGCAGCATTAGTTCAGGCTAATAAAATTTTAATTTACTAAAATAAATTTGGTCCGCATGACTAAAAGCGAAAGTAGGTTTCCCGAAACATCACAGAAATTGAGATTGCGCATGAAGTGGTCTCTTCGTCAAAAATCAGTACTAAATATACCTCCACTATATTTAGCTTCTTAAAAGTTTAACAATAATTTAACAATATCATTGAAAATCCCGTCTATAAGAAAGAATTCAATCGGACCTTTTGTGTTCTGTTAGAGAGTTTATATATCGGAGTCTATACGGACAAATATGATTTTTCAATAGTATATTCTTACTTTAGTTTAGGGCAAGGGCTTTAAATGTAATAAAATACTACCCAAGATACAGATACAGGTTTTCAGAGCTTTCAAAGTCAAGAATAAAAGCTTGAAATCATCAAACTTCATCTGGCCGCAACAATCATTAAATATTGGAACAACAGGTCCAAGCGTTAAACAGCAGCCTGGATAAGCTTACCTTGACAGTCCACTAGTTCGTCAGATCCCAGAACATTAACCGATGTCCCCGCGGGGCAGGGTATACAGGTGTACTTGTAAGGGTTGGGTTGATACATATTCCGTGGGCACAGCTGACACTGCTTCAATGCCATGTTAAAGTAACTGCCTTTTGGACAGTCAGCTGTAAAATAAATTTAGTATTTAGCTCAAGCATGTGATCCAAGGCCACATTTGGAATGATAAAAAATAATGCCTTGTAATCGAATATCTTCCATGTGTGCACCGTTCAGAAAGGAACAGTTAGCAGATGGCCATATTTTCCCATCTGAACAGAGCATGTAACACTTTATTTGCATACTACATCTAATTTAACCTTAAATTGGTTATAAATGTTGTTTTTTTTAAGTAACATGTTTTAATAGAACAAATGAATTTATTCTCATTTATAATAGTTCAATTAGGTCAGAGCTCATCTTATACTGGTCATCATTGGTGTCGCGTCATCGTTCGTCTCGCGGTATTTGCGTTGCGCCCTCTACCGATTGTTTACTTTGTCACATTGCTGACCTATATTTGTGGTTTGACGCAAAAAACGTTTTTTTAACAATTATGAGCAGTTTCTTGGTGAGTATTCGTTCGTATACATCAAATATAGTGTTTTTTTAGAAATGAAGCAAAAAAAAACTCACCTTCAGCCCTTATTTATGTCCTATTTTGCTTTGTTTACAAGTTCGTCTGCCCCGCCCATAGCCCCGGAAGTGTTTATATGTAGTTAGGTAACCAACCACTAAATTTTAAATCGGATAGGTAACCAACCACTAAATTTTAAATCAGATAGGTAACCAACCACTAAATATTAAATATGGAATGAAAGTTCTTTCAATTGCAAGCACTGTCCAGAGGAATCATTTTTACAGTCAGTGTGATTAACAGTTGTTATTTGTTAAAATTTAGTCAACAATTAAAGTCTTGACATGTTTACCTATCACACTTTAAATGACTTGTTATCTGATTAAACATTTAGTGTTCTAAACCTACGAGTGTTCGATTTATTCCAAGAATTTTCACATACCGCGAAACGAATGATAACGTAATCAGGACAACATGGTGGACACCAATGACAATCATATGGATGCATTCTATTGTTTTTGGATATTCCATGGTCATTTTAAGAATTAAATAACAGGAAAAGGTTGGAATAGGAGAAATAAATCAAAATTTAACAGGTAAGTTTCTTTTCGTCTTTACTTCATTGTGATAACTGCTAAGTAATGCGAACCCATAGATGACCAGTATACTTTGGAATGTATGGTTCTCTTTTTTTCTTCATATGTAAAAACACAGGAAACACATACATATCTGGTATGCATGACATTAATTCTCTTGTCAAAAGTGTGTTGTTAGATGTTTGTTTCCCATAAATTGTTGCCCTAGTGCAGAAATTGTGTAACTTCTGAATTCTATGGTATTTTTACTGTTCTTGGATGAAGGCTATTAAATTTAATTAAATGTTTATAAAACCCTGTTACTTCACGAAACAGGACTTAAGATAATATGGTCGACCATTGTAGATTGAAATCTGCCCGCACCTCAATGAGTCTGACACACCATTTCTCTTTTAGGTTTATTGGACTATTTCTGTTCAAATACTTAACAGTGTAGATCCTGATCAGATGGCATTGCTTTGACTGCTGTGTCCAAGGTTATAAAGCTGAGATTGGAAACCAGTCTCAAATCTCAAGCATCTGATTGGCTGAAATGGCGACCAGTCGCCATTTCAGCCAATCAGATGCTTGAGATTTGAGACTGGTTTCCAAACTCAGCATTATAACCTCGGAGCCTGGTCTCAATCTACACTTGTTGCCACATGATTTAAGGTGTATCCATGGAGTAAGGGGTTATAATTTAGATCACAAAAAGGACTTTTTTTCTGGTAAACAAAATGTACAAAATCTTGTTCAGTTACAGTGTGATCTTTTTTGTCAGACTTGTCAAAACTTACGTAAACATTCAGCATCAGTGACAGCTCCCGTAGTGAGGGTGTTGTATCCAGGGTCACAGGGCTTGCAGGCATCATTTACCCCTTGCTTCCGATATGTGCCTTTAGGACAAGGGTAACAACTATCTGTGGTCGAATTGTAATCGTAACCATTTCCACATGGGTCTGAAAATACACATTTGTCCTGCAGCTCAAGTTTAATAATTCATTAATATACACTTGGATATTGTAAAAAGAATTTTATTCAGTCTTCAAGCTTTGCTGGATAAGGCAAAAGACGTATAATTTTGGAAAAAAAAAATTAACGTTTAAAGTTAGAGTTAGTATAAATTCCACAAAATATGTTAATTAAATCCTTAAAACTTTCCTGGGCAATGTCATTTTAACTAGATGGGTGTTCTTTGAACCTATTTGCGTTGATTTCATATACTTAGTCAGAATAACAATACTTACAATAGAAAATTTTCTTAAGGCAGAATTACCTCACTGTTGGTTTGCATTTAGGCATCTGATTCGGACAATGGTAAGGTGGGGGTGTATTTAAAAAAATATGCCAAGTCATAAACAGGTTCTGATTTGGAATCAAAATTTCATAAATTATGATAATTAAGGGTAATACTACTTATTTTAACAGAAATATGAACAATTAATCATCACAATACCGTATTGTGAATCAGATTACAGCACAATATACAGATGTCAATTTCACTTGACGTGTTACTTGCTAGAGCACAAGATCCAAGACAACAGATGTCACTTCTGCTTCAGTTTACTTACAATAGCACAAACACCTGTTAACTAACTATAGCACAAGACAATGCCTGTTGATCTGACTCATGTTTACTTACTATAGCATAAGAGGACGGATGTGGATCCAGTACTAGCAGTTGTCTTGCCTGGAGGACAGGTTATACAGAAAGATTGGTAGAATTCTGACTGGTATGTCCCCTTAGCACATGGAATACATGACGACACTGTCACATCTGGGTAATAATAACCCGGTCTACAGGTAGCTGAAAAACAAACAAGGTAAATCTGTAAGCTAATTCTCACTAGTGATACCCCTGCTTTGAGAAAATGTAATTTGCATTTTTCATATGTAGAAAGGGTGTAAAATGCATGATAAATTAATTTTTTTGTATGTACTGTCGACTTTGAATGCTCGTACTCCATTGGACCAGCTGATTTATTTTATCGGTAGTTTTTAGTGGTCAGCAGTTTGGTTAATCAGGTTAATTCTGTCCAAGGAAGAACAAATGGTGTAGATCCAGATCTACATGGATGTTCAAGTTTATTGGGATCTACACTGGTCGCCCATGTGATAAAAGACATATCCATGGAATAAAAGGGTTAATGACCCTGAACACAAAAAGCTGAAGTATATACTTACGAACACACTGAGTGGACCCTTCTGCTACGGTTGAAAATCCAGCCGCGCACGGAATGCAAGTATGCATTGTGTACTTAATTGTTCCGATAGGACACTTTCTGCAGGTGGTCGTCGGTTCACCTTCGATATCATAGATAAGAGTTTCTCCAGAGGCACAGATCTCTACATTAAAAGAACATTTCATTTTTATGTAATAAAGGCAGAAGCAAATTTTCATTTTGAAATAAAACTGATACTAAAACTTGTCCAATGTCTTGCAGATTCCATTAACCTTAATTCTAAAAAAACTGAATTTTATGTTTATTAGTAGCCTTCATTTGTACCAATTAACCCTCAATATTTAACATTACTCGATTATAAAATCCTATAATTATGTTGTGCTGGAAATAAATAATTGCAAGAACAATCCCAAGAAAATAACAGGAATTCCGCATACAGCTGAATATGTTTTAGAAACAGGCAAGCCTTACTACAAAGAAAATTTCTCAAACATTTTAAAAGAATTTAAGAGCTAAGAAAGATATAAGCAAACTAAAAATCTTTAAAGCAAATTGTTGAGGACGTTCACCCATCCACCATTCTGCCTCCCAAAATTTATAGGCCAATTTTTTTAGGTTGAAAAATTCCCCTTAAAAGCAGCTGACCAAAATGTATCCAAATAATATAGGCATATGCTGTATAAGCTACTATTGGTTAATATTACTATTTGTTAAAGTGTCCAAACAGTCAGAATCCTCAAATGTTGTTCACTATTTGGCAGTGTTTATAAAATCTTTAGAATGTTTTGCATGTAAATGTAGATCATTCTCGGTAAAATAAAGTGTTTATAAATAGATCATTTAACCGTTTTCTCCATATATATGTGTTTCAATGTGTGCCATCAGTGTAGATCAAGACCAGCCGGCACATCTGCACTGTCTGATCTGGATCTACACTGGTCAGAAATAACCGAATGAATGTAAAAGTGAACACTGTAGATCTGAATCAGATAGTACAAATGTGCTGGCTGATCCGAATCTACACTGCTCATTCACACAATTATGGGGTATATATGGAGTTAAGGGGTTAACAATCGACTGTAAAAATAGATATCCATATTCTGTGCCAAAGATCATAAAATTGAATGTAGTGACCAGTCTCAAATCCCAAGCATCTGATTGGCTGAAATGGTGACAAGTAGCCATTTCAGCCAATCAGATGCTTGAGATTTGAGACTTGTCTTCAATTTAATTTTGATGATCTTGGGCCCTGTAGTTTGTATGTTTACCTATACACTGTGAGACACTCGTGCTCCCATTGGTTAATGTAGTTAATCCGGGAGAACACTTTTTACACTGCAGCTGGTTTGGTTCGTTCTGGTACCATCCAACTTTACATGGCTCACACTTGAAAGTGACAGCATTATAATACTGACCAACAACACATCTTGCTGAAAAAAGGTAAAAATCAACAGATTTAAAATGTATCATTTATATTTAAAACAAATACAGCTGAACCTACCTTAGCAACCACCTCCTATCAACAGCCACCAGCCTTAAACAAGCAATCTTGATTATGTCACCTGTGATAAGCAGTAATTTTTTTACATCCTTGGGTTGTTGCTTAAAACAGGTTTGACTATTTTACTTTTAATGTGCTATATTTACACTTGCTTGCATATTGCTATGATAAAAGTCTTTTTTCAGACTGTTTCCATGGTGCATTGGAAAACAGTTCATAAAATATTTATTTGGTCCTTAATTACATTGTAATTTTTTATCTTTAAGAAACATTTGTTTTAACCATGACAAATTATTCCAACATTAAGCTTATCTTAACCCTTTTAATCATATGTATGCATTTTATCACGTGTGCAAACAGTGTAGATCCAGATCAGCTGGCACATAAATTCTAATAAATTTGCACTGTACGCTCTTTGGTCAGAAATAAATAACATAACAAATCAAAAAGCAAACAGTGCAGATCATAATCTGACGACATAGATGTGCCATCTGATCTGGATCTACATTGCCTGCCCAGGCAATTTATTATATATAAAGGTCTATCTATGGAGTAAATGGTTAAAGCTTGAAAAAATCATTGTGAACTAGTTTGTGGGTTACCACAGTATTGAATATAATTAAACTGAAAAGAGCAATGGCGGAGGATTGTAAGTGCGGCAGTCATATGACTCGTAAGAAGCAGAATAAGACTGTAACTGGAATTGAAAACGCAGTGAAATCAGCTCTCATCACTTAAAAGATCCATAAAACCAGAAAGAGTCAATTGTTTGAAACAAATCAGAACATCATGTGACTATAAACAGTCATCAGGTTATTTGCAGCAGTGCTCTTTCTGTTCTAGTTGCTTTTGAGCCTCAATTCTTTTTGAGAAACAACTTTAAACAAAATGAAAACTTGGGAGTGGAGTGAACAGAGCATGTGAAACACATTACTAGGATAGTAAAAAACAATCTGAAGTGGCAGGAGATGAAAAACAAAGTTTACAATGTAATGCCGTGGAAATTAATCTGAAATTTTATCAATTTAATAATTGTTAGTAACGTCTTGAATATGGAAGAAAACAAATCGAATTATAGGTGTTTAGTACTCAAATTAAACAAAGACTTGCCTTTACAATCTGTTAGTAATTTACTTCCAGTGGTGGTTGTAATAAAGTCAAGCGGACACCTTTGACATTCCATCATTCCTGGTTCCCTGTATGTATTTACAGGACAGGGTGTACAAGCTGTTGCCCCAGCAAGAAACTGGGAACCAGCAGGACATTCTGAAAAATAAATTTTAAAGATTAATAATGATTTTATGTATAAATTGTTTATAATACTCTTAATAAGAAACAGTTCAATTCTCAAAAAGTGTAGCAGGAAAGGAGTTCCTTTGCAAAAGCTCCATGCAAACTGCTTCAGAATATTCTTAAAATGGAAGCTTTAACCATTTCCTTTATAGATACAACTTATATCCCATGTGTGACTTGCGCATGTGAAAGGTGACACATCAGATATAAAGTATATCCATGGAAAAATAGGTTAAATGCCAAATCATAATTTTCTCATTATTTTTTTTCTTAACAGAAAAATTAGGAACTCAAACTTTAAGTTTGGGGAAAAAAGTGTATGTTTAGGCATTGAGATTGGGGCCTTATTTAGGCCCTAAACAGACCACAAAAAATTCACTGCACATGGTAAAGATGTACACAATCACATTTCATTACTAGACAACCAACTTATTTACCAGTATAGTACCCGACAGCTTAACCCTTTCCTCTATAGATACACCTTTATTGCATGCCATCTGATGAGGATCTAAACTGTTTGCTTTTCGATGCATTAGGTTATTTCTGACCAAAATGCAACCAGTGCAGATCCTGATCAGACGGCACAGATTTGCCAGCTGATTTGGATTTACACTGGTCGCACATGCGTTAAAATGTGCATTTATGGAGGAAAGGGTTAACTTTTGAATGACAGAACTTACCTATACAGTCAGTAATGCTATCAGATCCAGCTGCTGGGGTTACAAGTCCTTTAGCACATGGTATACAAGCAGTGCGGCCAGGTGCATCCTGGTATTTACCAACCGGACAATTCTCACACCTCGAACTTGACTGGTTGTAGAACTGACCAATTGGGCAACAGATAGAAGTTGACTCATCTGATTGGTCAGGACAGTTGTTGACACCGTCACAGCGTCCAGTTAGCGGAATACATGTCCCACTCACACATTGCCACTGGTCTGGTGTGCAAACTGGAGCTTGAAAATAAAAGAAACAACAACTGTTTATTACAACAATAACAAATCTACATCTTATGCTTTCCATGAACTACAGGATTAGTAGATTATCAGTCTTATTTTCACTGTTTTGTTCCAGATTAGTAGATTATCAGTCTTATTTTCACTGTTTTGTTCCAGATTAGTAGATTATCAGTTTTATTCTACTGTTTTGTTAATGCTGATACTCATGAGGGCAATTGATTCCCAGTGGGATCGTTATCAAAATGGCTTTAATTGTGAATATATTATTACATAATAAATTAACAGTTTTAGAATTGCCATTTTCATTTTAATGTGGAAGATTTTCATGCCAAATAAACAAGAAAACTAGTCATAAAATGTCCAAAATTTTACGAATTAAATTCAATTCTAGCCTTTCTGAATATAGTAACAATTTCCCTAATTGTTTGTCTTGATTGCTGGGGCAAAAACACTGTAGATCAGTATCAGCCTGCACTTTTTGATCTTGTTCAGAAGTATCTAATAAATCTAAACCTGATCAGTGTGGATCTTAAACAGACTGCATAGTTTGCACTAGCTGATCTGGATCTACACTGGTTGTGAAAATTACATTCAAAAGTCAAAATGAGTAATAAATTCTCCTGTTGTTATGAGAAAACGAGAGAAAATTATGAGATCTTTTTTCTACAAATATATTAAAACTAAAATGTCAAAAATATGATAAAAGATATAATTTACCTTGGCCTGAAAAGGAGGATTTGCAAACTGCAACTTACTGTAGCAATCAGTAGCCCTGTACGACCCTTCTGCCAGTGTGGTTTGTCCAGCCGGGCAAAGTTTGCAAGTAGCTTGGTTCGTCTGATCCTGGTACTGTCCTTTCACACATGGCTTACATTGTCCCATGGCTGAATTCCAGGCTGTTCCCAACTGGCATGGGGCTGTCAAAATAAAACCCGACAAATGTGTGTTATTCATGTCCTTATGTTAACAGTGGCATAGTGTTATTTTAAGGAATGAAATCAATATCCTAGACAATTTCCTATGAAACAGTTCCAGGCTTAAAACCATTAAGTTTTGACTGGAGTTAAGTCTCCAATCTAAAGCAGCTTATTGGCTGAAATCAATTCCAGTAGCCAAACTGACCTATCAAAAGCTAGAGTTTCTAGACTGCTCTCCAATCTTGGTTTTATGATCTTTGTTGAAATGCAGCCCAGTCTCCACCAGAAGATAGATCAAAAGCTAAAAGATATGCAAGCTTAGCTAATGTTTCTAGCAGATGTATTTTGGTATCTCTTATTCAACTTAATGGTTAAATTTACCAAAATAACTTACGGACACAGTCTGTTAGTGTTTTAGAACCAGAGAGGATTGTAGTATATCCAGTGGGTGTACACTGTTTACATGTCAACTGGTATTTAACATCTTGGTATTGTCCGATCTGACATTCTATACAGGCTCCTAACTGGGATGACCAGTGTGTTCCTTCATTACAAGGAGCTGCAACAAACACATAATTAGTGTGAAAATAACAATAAACTTTCTCTAAAAATTAAAAATATAATTGTAACAGTATTTAAACAGACTCTTTGATTTAACAATAAAAAAATTATGACAGAAACTTCTTTTTTTTACTCACTAACCCTTTACTCTATAATTAACCCTTTCCTCCATAACGCATGTGCAATCAGTGCAGATCCAGATCAGCCGGCACATCTGTGCCCTCTGATCAGGATCTGCACTTGTCGCTTTTTTGTCAGAAATAACCTGATATATCAAATAGAAAACAGTGCAGATCCTGATCAGACGGCATGGATGTGCCAGCTAATCTGGATCTACACTGTTTGCCCATGCCATAAAGGTGTGTACATGGAAGAAAGGGTTAAATACACTTTATCACAAGGGCAAACAGTGTAGATTCAGATCAGCTGACCCATCCCTTCTGTCTTAACAGGATCTACATATTTCGCTTTTTTATTGTGTGTTATTTCTGAACAAGAAATGAACGATGTAGACAGCAGACAGCACTGATGTTCAGTGCCCAAGGTTATAAAACTGAGCATGGAAACCAGTCTCAAATCTCAAGCATCTGATTGGCTGAAATGGCGACTGGTCGCCATTTCAGCCAATCAGATGCTTGAGATTTGAGACTGGTTTCCAAACTCAGCTTTATAACCTCCAACCCTGGCTGATCTGGATCTACATTCTTTGCACATCTGATAAAACCCGAAATAAAGGGTTAATATACTCTCGTTTATTTGACTGCTTTTTTATACATGCATGTGCAACCAGTGTAAATCTAGATCAGCCAGCACATCCATGCCATCTGATTCAGATCTGCACTGGTTGCATTGTGGTCAGAAATAACCTAATGAATCAAAAAGGGTACAGTTTAGATCCTGATCAGACAGAACGGATGTGCTGGCTGGATCTAAATTGTTGCCCTAGCAATAAAGGCGTATTTATACAGGAAAGGCTTACGAAGACCAATTTAAATGTAACTAATTATTTATAACAGTCAAGAAAGTAAACAAATATGAAAATTACTTACGTATACAGCTGGCACTGGACACGCTTCCAGTGGACAAGGTTATGTATCCTTCAGGCAGGCATTTCCTACACGTCAGATCAGTACTTGGTTTATAATATCCAATCTTACAGTCAACACAGTCAGCTGGTGTGGTGCTTCCTGATTTAAGTTCTTTACCATCAGGGCACGCTTCTGTAAAATTATTTACATCAATCAAAATTTCATTAAAACCAGCTCATATTAATTATACTTAATAAGATTTTGGCAATTTTATTTTTTATCAATGAACATGCAAGGAGTGTAGTGGACTCAAATCCAAGGCATTAAAATGCAAAAGGAGTTATTTTATTTGGTTTCTTTCAAATTACCAGTTTTAAGTGTTGTTAAGATGTTTATGAAAATAAACAAGTTTCAAGTGTAAAACCCAAGAAAATAAACAAGTTTCAAGTGTAAAACCCAAGTTTTGAAAGCAAAGTGCAAATTTCCAGTTTTGTTATTATCAGGTTATTACAGTAAAAACTCCCTAAACCTTCGGGACTGAAGAAAAAAATCCGGTTTAGAGAGGATTCCGGTTTACAGAGGATTTTACCTTTATCACCAAATTTTACTAGTTGTGTACTTAATAGTATGGTATTATACGTTTGTAAGTCTTACCTTTATGTATGCATTGACATCTTTGATATATTCACAATAAAAAAAAAATGTAATCAAATCCAACATTTTAAATTTATTTACTCATATTGACATAGTACATTTTCATAATTATAATACAGCTTCTGTATGAGTGTGGGACTTAACCATATTTCCATCCTTTTTGTTTAGTGGGAGGTTCAGACATAATTCACATTACTGATAAATTATATAAATATAATTAATTATATATAAATGTGACCAATTATGGTAAAAAATATATCATAAAAAGTTGCAGTTGTTTAAACAACAAATTTAACAGACAATTATCGAATAATTGTCTACTCGACTCCTTAATCTTAATATATTCACTCAACAATTACCTTTTCCAGTCATTAATCCTGATAATTTTCACGCCTTTTAAATAATATGCAAGGTCCTAATCAGAACCTGTTGGTTTTTTACATGTTTGACAATACACACAGCTCTGACTAGACAACTAGAGTTCGTCAATGCAATTATCTCAAATCTGCTTTTCAGAGGTTATTTTTAAAGAGCAATTTGCAAATAAAAACGAAAATTTAAGGCCGGTTTCCGGAATTCAGAGGTACCGGTATTTGGAGGTTTTTGTAACAATAAAAAAAGAAGGAAATAAATCAGGGCCGTGAAAATTTTGCGGTTTTCGGAGGATTTCGGATTATAGAGGATCCAGATTAGGGAGTTTTTACTGTACATACATACATGTTTTATCAGATATCGTATCGTATAAGAAAGAAATGGTACTTTTAAACAGTAAGTGTAATAGCAATAAGGTTTCAAAAAATCCAAATAGTCATTCTCAAAATCAATACAAATGGTAAAAAACCTACTTGTACACTGGGTTGGTGAAGTAGCACCTGGATTGGCGGTGAGGGTACCATTCTCACATGGCTGGCAGGACATCTGGTATGGCAGGGGCTGGTACTTGTCCCTGGGACATGCTACACAAGCAAGGGCTGTATCACTCCAGCTGGTACCAGGCGGACAGTTGGCTACAGAAGCAAAATTATGTGTTAGTTTGCAACACTTAAGACACAACCATTAGTACTGAATTTTAGACACTAAATTTGACACTAAAATAATGGTTACTGTGACATGCTACACAAGCAAGGGCTGTATCCCTCCAGCTGGTACCCGGTGGACAGTTGGCTGTAGGAGCAAAATTATGTGTTAGTTTGAGACACTTTTGACATGACTATTGGGACTAAAATAAAAGGTCTGGTTCCTTTGACATGAGACACAGGCAAGTGCTGTATTGTTACAGCTCTTACCCAGAGATGGCTGTAGAACCACATTTTTATGTTAGTTTTAATTACTACCGACACCTGGTAGTAGAAACAAAATTTTGAGAGGCATTGGACAGTTGGCTGTGGGTATTTAAATAAACATTATTGGTCCCCAGGCACAGGTTGTACAAGCTAAGGGTTTCTCACATAGCCTAATGACAAAGTATTTAAATTACATGCACTGAAGAAACAGAATAAAATCTCATCTCTTGGGACAACTGTTTCCCTGGTAATGCTACCTAGTCTACTGGGACTTTAATGACCGGTATTTTTCTACTACATAACATACCAACAGGTATTGTAACATGCTCACAGTGATCTTAACTCATAGCATCGTAAATACTTGATGTTGTTCAAAATCGGCTACATGTGATGCAGTTGGCAAGTGTAAATGTATATGGGTTGGAAGATGTTCACACAGTTATCTCGTAACCTCAAGTTGTACACCAAAGCATATTTACCAAAGCAATCTGGCTCTTTTGTAGGTTCATGACCGGCAGTAATCAAACCCTAATTGGTAATAACTGTGACTCCAATCAACCTATTTTACATGGTTCACCATACATGCCTAGTGTCTTCAGTAGCAATAAGTGAAAATTGGATTTTTGAAGCGAGAATAAAAATAAAGGTAATTTTCATGACTGGGTCAAAAATGGTGTTACATTAATTTTGTTATCAAAGGTATTATATAAATATTATTTATTTTCAAAAACAATACAATGTGTATTCAAAAAACTGAAAAAAGAAATATTGCAATGCAACAAAACCAGGTTTTTCTACTTAACCCTTTCCTCCATATATACGCATTTTTACGCTTTTGCTACCAGTGTAGATCCAGATCAGCCGGCACATCTGTGCCGTCTGTTCAGGATCTGCACTGGTCGCATTTAGTCAGAAATAACCTAACAAATAAAAAAGCTAACAGTGAAGATCCTGATCAGATGGCACGGATGTGCCTCCTGATCTGGATCTACACTGTTTGCCCTTTCAATAAAGGTGTGTCTTTGGAGGAAAGGGTTAAATTTTATGTGTAAAGGGGCCATTACTATGACAAAATACAGTCAAGAGTTATGAAACTTGTCATGATACTTGCTACTCTGATGTCAATTAACTATAGATGTTAAAATGCTCTACCTGGAATGGTTACCGAGACAATGTAAACTTACACAAAAAACTTCATGAATTGTTAACATCCCCCCACACCCGCCCATCGACATACATCAATCTAATAACCAGGATTTTCCAAAGAAAATCTGGTTAACAAACATATCTACAGACTGACCTCCTAAGTTGGGTTTAGCAGCTGCAAACACAAAAATGATGACCTAACAACAATATTATAAGTTAAACATACATTTATGGATGAAAAAAAGACAAATAAATGGTATAAATCACTTTATTTCAATCTCACAATATTAATCAAACAGTCCCAATCATACAAATTGTATTTCAATGTATGAAATTAATATACATTTTAAATAACAAAAGCAATAAGACTTATTGAAGGCAATAAGAGCTGTCAGAGGATACAGCACACTTCTTGTTTTTTTAATTTATTTAAATACATGCAAATATGACAAAATGTTTTGATGGCAATAATCGATTTTAAGTTAACCAATTAACCACATTTTAAATAGTTAACAGTTTACAATTTTTCCATTAGTTTCAATGTACTGAGATTAAGAAATTTTAAAGTATAATTCTAATAAAATTAGAAAGTTTCAAATAATACAAGTAGTTTCAAAGTTATTGACCAAATGCATCAAAAATGTAACTCAAAATCTTAAGCGAAAAAGGGGCATAACTTAATTGTATTTTATTAAGATTTTATTTGTAAAATCTGGACCTTTGTATCACATTTATTTTTATACTAGTTTGCATAGTGATCCACCCATAACTGACAGCAATTCAAATTATGTGAATTAACATTGTGTTTAGTAAAAATGAAAAGTGAATGTACCACCCATTCGATAGATTCTTTAAAGCATTAAAAACATTTTAGGTTGCAAGACAAAAACAACCAAATAACTTTCTAAAAATACTTTACATTTTAAGATAAATGTTAAAATAAGGTGTCATTAATGCAGTCATCTGATCCAACAAGTGGTATTTAGTCTCTTGGTAGATCAAGACACTGATTATTTCATCTTTTTTTTAAATAATATTATTAACAACTAGGTGAATATGGGCTACTTGATTAAATGATGCTAATATTAAACTGTAAACCTATTGTGGATGGCTTTGATTACAAATATAGCATTATTGCAAAACATAGACAACTTATTTTGTTGATATGTAAACTTCAGTATATAATCAAAACTGTGGTTGCTTGTTTATTTTAAATCCAAGGAATACACATTTCAGTATATAAACCAAACTGTGGTTATTTCAAATCCAAGGAATACACATTTCAGTATAAAATCAAAACAGTGCATGCTTGTTTATTTTAAATCCAAGAAAAACACACTTCAGTACATAAACCAAACTGTGGTTGCTAGTTTAAATTATTTTAAATCTAAGAAATACAAATTTCAGTACATGTATATCAACAAAATAATGTATGCTTGTTTATTTTAAATCCAATGAATACACATTTCAGTATATAGTCAAAACAGTGTATGCTTGTTTACTTTAAATCCAAGGTATACACACTTCAGTATATAATATAAACTGTGGTTGCTTGTTTATTTTAAATATAATACAAATTTCCGTATATCAACAAAATAGTGTATGTTTGTTTATTTTAAATCCAAGAAATACACTATTCAGTTTATCATCAAAACTGTGGTTGCATTATATAAAATCCAAGGTATGCACACTTCAGTATATAAACCAAACTGTTTTTTTTAACAAAACAGTGTATGCTTGTTTAGTTTAAATCAAGGAATATACACATACACTTCAGTATATAATCGAAACTATGGTTGCTTGTTTATTGTAAATCCAAGAAAAATCACACTTCAGTACATAATCAAAACTGTGGTTGCTTGTTTATTTTAAATCCAAGAAATACAAACTTCAGTAAATCATCAAAACTGTGGTTGCTTCTTTATTTCTAATCCAAGGAATACAGAAGAATTTGACTTCCTTCACCAATGTAAAGTTTGTTGTCAGTGCTGGAGTAGGTGATGACATCACCACAAACATCTTTTATTAGAACCTGAACCTTGCTGAGGTCTGCGGTTAACTGCTGAATGGTTTTTGAATCACAGCTACATACATATACAAAGCCATGCTTGTCCACAGTAATTCCCACAGGGTACTTCAGGTCCTTGTCCTTATAGACGGCCTTGACCTTACCACCCAAAGTCATACTTGTAACACTGTGCTTCTCACTGCTGGTTACATAAAGTGTTTGTCCATCAGGACTTACAGTTATTCTTTCCACGCCATGTTCTCCATCTATGTAGATTGTTCTGATGATCTGTCCTGCCATGCTGAGCTGATGAATATATCTATTTAAAGATACTCCATAAACGTTACCTGCACAATGGACCAGGTCATGATACCAACTATCTACATCATACACCTGGTTGGTTCTCATTATGACTCCTGGTTTTTTAGTTCTCTTTACGATTCCAGTCACTGACACAGTGAAGAACTGGATTTGAGTTCTCATTTTCAAAACTGATAAGTATACTGCTACAGCGACCTGATCATCACTTACTGATGTCAATGACCTAAGGATGTCTGCTTCAATGGTTTTCTCTGAGGTCACCCAATTACTCTTTGTGTCAATCACCTTAATATTTTTGTTAGCATTGTCTAATGCAACACAGTAGTGTCCATGCAATACGGTGAGACCATGTATAGAAGGCTCTCTTTTATCAGAACTTGTCATTATATAAATCTCTGACTCAAGTCCGGCTGTTGCTATTTTGCAGATCTCTGTAGTGTTTCTCATCATAGCCTGGATCTGTTCTGATGGAAGCAGTGTATAATGTTGTATTCTGAGTTCCTTTTGAATCTTGTCTAATTGATTAGAAAAGGTCTTCATTTTCTCCTGGCTCTGTTTCATTGCAATGAACAGTTCACATCTTTGTCCCTTGTTCTTTGCCTCCATGTCATTCTTTATTTGATCTAGATCTATTTTCATTTGATTCAGCCTGTCAGAAGCAGCTTTCAGGGTGTCATTGTTTTGTTTCTCTATAGCTGTAATGCGTTCATCCATCTTTTTCTCCAGTTGATCGAAAAATTTGTTGACTTCAGCTCTCTGACATTTTAGTTCTTGTTTAGCAAGTGTTCTCATTTCATTGCTGGAAGTAATATTTTCTTGTAACTTTTTCCGGTGTTTATAGAGTGCATTGGCTGTTGAGTTTAGACAGTTATTAAACATCTGAAAATCTTCAGTGTGTTCTAGGTTTTTGACTATGTCTGGGATGTGTTTCACTTTCTTACATTTACGATGATCAGCTTCAACACAGATGTGACATACAACTTTGTTACATCTCTCGCAGAAGAGCTCTATCACTTCATTAAGATGAATTGGGCATTTCTTCTCACAGATATCCACAACTCTTCTACTGAAATCAGTATCAAGTGGCATTGAGTCTTTATCGAGTAACACATGGTTTGCTGAAGCTCTTTGTTTTCGATGAATGTTGTAACACAGTCCACAAAGATATTTAGGACAGTCCACACAGTACCATTCTGCTATTGCTACATGTCCACCTTGATTACAAGGTTCACAGTTTATGTCCCTGACTTCATCAGATGCTCCAAGTACATAAGGACTGTATTGCTCTGACTTTGCCATTATAAATGCTTATCAGAGGCTACAAGCTTAGAAAGCTTTTTATTATTTTTGTACTTTTTGCAATTATTTAGGAATTTGTATCCTGTTAATCAATAATATATTCAAACTCACTCAAACATACCAATTAAATTAATTCTTGTTAAAAATTTGAAAGTTGTTTCACATATACCGGTAAACACCAGTCCTATTCTACACTATTTACATTTCATCACTTCCTTCTGCACAGTTGTTGGGCTTGTAACCAAATAGTTTGAAAACTAATTTTAAAAAGCTGCAGGTGCATGAATTAAACATTTGACTGAAAACTTTTATGAATTCAAAAGATATGTAATTTTCATCTTCTAATACATATTTTAATCTTAAATAGTTAAAGGTAAATTACTGAATGATTGACCCAGATTGCGGGTTGTGAAATGGATTAGTCTTCATCAAAAATTGGTTCAGTCCATTAATACATTAAAGGAGTTGGTTTTTTTTTTGACTGATATAAACACAAATTGTAGATCTTGAATTTCTCACAAATAGATGTAGGGGATAAGTTTTTACATTTTAGACTGTTACTGAATTGTCACCAATTTTTCAGTTGTTCTGCTCATTCATCTGACACATTTTCTTTTTCTTTTGGCAAATGTTTGCCATTGAGTCATATATTTATATCATACTTTACTGTTGAATAAAAGTTTGACCAATGCTTGCCAGGTGCATTTACCACTGCCATTATATGGGAGGAACAAGCATAATCTGTTTGTAATATACTCAATTTCTCAGTATTATATTCATCTAAGCCAAAGTAAACTTTTATTACTTAAGGGGAAGCAACATTCTCCTTGTGTGGGATAATGTGCAAACTTTGAAACAATTTTTCTAAAATTCTTTTTTAGTTAATATTTTCAAAATAAAAATTAGACCACATCATTGTAGACTCTGTTTTGAATAATATATTAAAATTAGCCTAAAGCTCAGAAGATAACAGTGATTTTTTCTGGTAAAAGCATTTGCATCCACTCACAATACTGAAAACAAATTCAGTAAAAGTAAGATGTGCAAACGCTGATAAATATATCCAACTATATATGTTGTTGAGATAATATTGAAATGGAAAGCCAACTTTAAGAAATTAAGGAAACATCTATCATGTCTAGTTCCAAGTTCAAGGTCAAAACATTTTGCTCTATTATTTTAATATCTAAAATTTTCTTTTTGGCAGATGACAGTCACACAATACTAGTTTACCTCAGCAAATCACAGTCTTCCTATGATGCATCAATTGCATGTGTACGGTACCATGGTGTCATATATAATGCATCTATAATCAGTAAAACATTTTATGATACATGATCAATTTTTTCCCCCTTTTTAATCAACAAACGTAATTATGAGAATGGTGCTTCTACATAGAAAGTTGGAATTAGATTATTGCATCACAGCCTTGTCCAGAAGGAAATGGTTTGCTAATAAAATGTTGCCGATAAATCTTATAACATGATCCACAGATATTCAGAACAGTGCACATTTTATTATAAAACTAGATGATTTTTGTGAAAAACGCATGTCTCCCCTGCGCCCTATTGAAGGAAGCCAAAGGAAAGGATATCACCTTTATGAAATGGAAGCCTGTCATTTGTTATGGTATAAAGAACATGCCCATATATATATTTACTCTACGGGCCCCTGTGATGTTGAAAACTGGCCTACATACCCCCAAAACAACAGGGTTCTTCAAGTGTGTAACAGCAACCATCCTAATAAATTTGAAGGCTCTAGGTAAAATAGAACTCCAGTCATTAGAGAAAACCATTTTTACTCATCAGGCCCCTGTGACCTTGACCTTTGACCAACAGACCCCAAAAGCAATCGGAGTCCTCTACTCAATAAAGACATACATCGTATGAAGTTTGAAGGCTCTGGGTGAAATAGAACTCCTGTTATTGAGTGGAAATTGCTTTCACTCTTCAGGCCCCTGTGACCCTGACCTTTGACCTACAGACCCAAAAATCAATAGCAGTCCTCTACTCAATAAAGACATCCAACGTATGAAGTTTAAAGGCTCTGGGTCAAGCCGTACTCTAGTTATTGACCGGATACGTTTTTCACTCTTTGAGGTCCTTGTGACCTTGACCTTTGACCTACTGACCCCAAAATCAATAGTAGTCCTCTACTCAATAAGGACATCCATTGTATGAAGTTTGAAGGCTCTGGTTGAAATAGAACTCCTGTTACTGAGCGGAAACCGTTTTCACTCTTCAGGCCCGTGACCTTGACCTTTGACCTACTGACCCCCAAATCAATAGGGTTCTTTTACTCAATAAGGGCTATCACCCTATGAAGCTTGAAAGCTCTAGGTCGAACGGTCCTTAAGTTATTGAGCGGAAATGGTTTTCACTCTTTGGGCCCCAGTGACCTTGACCTTTGACCTACTGACCCAATAATCAATAGGGCTTCTACTCAAAAAGGGTCATCACCCTGTGAAGTTTGCAATATCGCTCTCTAGTGTCTGATCACATAGCACCATTTTTTCCATATAACTGATGGTTAAAGGGCTATATTAAACATACAATTATTTCAACTGCTGAAGTATCAGCAACATGACGTTACCATGATGATTGTTTCAATATAGTTCATTCTTGTTTACAAAATATCATTATCTAATGTCATAGATCCAGATACATTGTGTTTAAATTTCAAATGAATACATGTATCTCAAAGAATTAAAATAATATTTAACTTGTCCACAAACTTTTTGCTATCCCCTTGTATATATTTCAGACATGTGTAAGACACCAGTTTCTAAAACATACTCAACAAAATAACGTAATGTTTTTAAACATATACTTCTTGAACAATTTCCCATAAACCTTTGATTTCTCTTGGGTTGTAAAAGATGTTTATATCAACAATTGTTGGCTGTTAAATGTAATGCATCAAGAAAATCCAGTTTCAATAATAGTTTCAATATGGGCTTTATTTAACACAAGCCTTAGCTTGCACTACTTTTAAAGTTGGGGGAGTGTGGTTTCCTATTTCCATAAAATTTCATGTTATTTAATAATTATAAATTTTCTTATTACTTCAGATATCAATTATAGGGAATATAAATGTTACAGGTCAATCAGGAATTATAAAAAATTCGAAATATGAAACAATTTCTCTCACCGAGTGTAGCCTTATTGCCGGGAGTCCAAACTTCCAAATTATCCATCATAGTATTAAACTACAGTCACAGGAAGGCTGTCTATATCAAGGTTAACAATGTCTTAGAATTTAGTTCAATAAACTTAACTAGAACAATAGTTATAAACAATGCAAACATGAATGTCAAATTTTCCTTTTGTAGTCACTGGGATAAACATGTTGTGCTATTGTTCTAGTAAAGTTTATTGAACTAAACTCTAAGACATTGTTAACATTGATATAGACATAGATATATCTGAAGTAATAAGAAGATTTATAATTAATAAATAACATGAAATTTTATGGAAATAGGAAACCACACTCCCCCCCCCCCAACTTTAAAAGTATATTGTGACAAATGATACCACCTTAAATTAGATCCACTAAAATTTTTTAGACAGTGCACATTTTGACATGTGACACATTCAGTGCTATATTTTTGTCATCAACAGCAATTTCAACAAGAGCTGTCATAGGAGAAAGTGCATTCAACTATTCAATTCATTTAAAAGAAATTAATAAAAGAACAACAACTAAGGCAAAACATTTGTGTGCTAAGAGGAATAATATTTGTGAATGGTAATGGAGGAAACTGATTTCAAATAACAGAAATAATTTCTTAATGTACAACAAATATTAAAACTGAAAGGGAACTATAAAATATTTTGGAAGAGTTTGAAAACTTGTTAGTAATTGATTGGGGCCATTTATATTTAATTCAATATCAATCACTTTAATTAAAGGCAGTCACTACAGTTTCATCAAAATTTTCCCAATAATAGATTTCATTCAAACTTTGGCTATGCCAAGAACATGATGTTATGCAATGAAAAACCAAATAAAAATGGGACCTTATAGGGGTTGCTCGTTTTTTTATTAGATACCGGAGATGTCACATTTTGAACAATTTTTACGATTTTCATAGACTTCTTTGTCAGCATAAAATCATAGAATGTATCACAAGAATATCATAATTTTTTTTTTTTCAGTTAAAAACATTCTAATCTACAAATAAATTGCTAATTATTGCGATACAAATAGTGAAACACATATAAAAATTGAGTATTACCTATTTTACTACTAAGAATTTATCGTCAAATCTTTTCATTCTAAGTGATGTTTTTAAGATTACTAAAATTTAACATAATAGAATTTCACCATATACTACCAGTATATTCACCAATGTATAGCAAACATAAAATAAAAAAGAAAAATATAGGTTACCTTGTTAATTTGTTCGAAATTGCAATTTAAAAAAAAAGGGGAGGGGGGGGGGTAATTATATATAAACAAAAAGACTTAAGGGTAAATATAGTGTAAATCTTTAATTATTACTGTGGTATCATTTAATTTAGCGATGGCTTAATTTTCGCGTATTTCGCGCTAGGACTAGTGCGCAAAATTTAACTATAATCCACATACGTATCCGAAACGAGCTATGTCCGAATAAGTCATGTCTTGGACCGTGAACTGTGTTTTATACATTGATAAAACCCAGATTGGACCGTGAACTGTGTTTTATGCATTGCATTTAGACGGTGGTACAGTAGTTTAATACTCATTGAAAAAAACTGTAGCGACTGCCTTTAAATTACAGAATAAAACCTTTAACAAATTCTATTTGAAAAAGTGGTGTTACTTTAAAAATAGTGTAGGTCTTGGTGAAAGTGAATGTAGATTATAATGGTAAAAATTTCAAGCTTGAAGCTGGTATCTGCATTAGTTCCAAAGTTATGGATTAAGTGCATAAAAATTTAACACAAAATTTTAGTGAAAAACTTTAAAATAATTGTAGGACAGTTATAGGTCTTGGTGGTTATGGGGATGATTATGATAGTAATGATAATATTCGAATTTTCAAGTTGACATCTCATGTAATTTCCAAGTTTTTGACCCCATGCATATTTTGGTTTATGCGAAATCTAAGTGCAAAAAATCTGAAAGATACAAATGTATGAATCTTGTGAATAATGATGTAGAAACTAATGGTGAATGTATTTTCAGAGTTTCAAAGAAATATCTAAAGAAGTTTCAAATTTATGGGCCAATTGCTTATTTTAGTGAACACAAAATCTAAGTGAAAAGGGGGGGGCATAACTTTAAATATTTGTAGCAGCATAATAGGTCTTGTTGTTAATGACATAGATTTTGATGGTGATTTTATATTCTAAGTTTAAAGTTGATATCTCAAGTAGATTTAAATGTATGGGTTAGTGCAATTTTTTGTTAACATACAATTTAAATGAAATGGGGCCATAACTTAAAATATACTGGTAGCAGAGTTATGTGTCTTATTGGTAATGATGTAGATTTTGATGGTCAATATATATTCCAAGTTTTAATTAAAAGAAAAATGGGCATAACTTTTTAAAAAAAAATTGTAGCAGAATTAAGGGTCTTGTTGGAAATGATGAACATTGGTGGTAAATATGTATTCAAGGTGATAACTCAAGTAGTTTTAAGGGCAGTAAAGAAAAATAGCGAGATCTAACCCTAACTGGCAGCAATTCATTTTATGTGAATCAACATTGTGTTAAATAAATAAGAACAGTGATTTCACAAATTTTTGAGAATGTTTATAAATTTTAGATTGCATGAAGAAAAACAACCAATAATTCAAACATCTATGAATATTGTCTAACATTTAAGAAAAACAGTAAAAAATAAAAGTTGTCATTAATCAGTCAATATATTTGATCCATCAAGTTGGATTTAATCTCTTGGCAGTCACTGTTACTTGCACTTTTTTAATACCTATAACTAGGTGAATCTGGCCTTCTGAATTAAATTACATTAGTATTAACCCTATTCTGGATGGCTTTGATTACAGTCAAATTGCAAAACATTGGCAGCTAATTTTTTTGATATGTACACTTCAGTATATTTTCATTACATTAAAATTTTGTTTATTTGAAATCCAAGGAATACACACAAATTTGATTGCCTTTTTTGGTGAAAAGTTTGTTTTCAGCGCTGGAGTAGGTAATAGCATCACCATGAACATCTTTTATTATAACCTGAACCTTGTTGAGGTCTGCAGTTAACTGCTGAATGGTTTTTGTATCACAGCTACATACATATATATAGCCATACTTGTCCACTGTAATACCCACAGGGTACTTCAGGTCCTTGTCCTTATAGACGGCCTTGACCTTCCCATCCAAGGTCATACTGGTAACAGTGTGCTTCTTGCTGTTGGTTACATACAATGTTTGTCCATCAGGACTTACAGCTATTCTTTCTATGCCACCTGTGTCATCTTTGTAGATGGTTCTGATGATCTTCCCTGTCATGCTGAGCTGATGAATATATCTTGTAGAAAAAACTCCATAAATGTTACCTGCACAATGAACAATGTCACTATACCAATAATCAACATGATACCACTGGTTGGTCCTCAGTATTGTTTTAGTTCTCTGTATGATCCCAGATTGTGACACAGTGAAGAACTGCATTTCATTTGTATCTAATGATAAATATACTGATACAGCAACCTGATCATCACTGACTGATGTCACTGACTGAATTTTAACTGCACCAATAGCTATCTCTGAGGTGACACGTTTACTGTTCGTGTCAATTACCTTTATACTTCTGTTAGTACTGTCTAATGCAACACAGTAGTGTCCATGCATAATAGTGAGACTAGCTATGCCTGGCACTTTTTTATCTGAACTCATCTTTATGTCAATCTTTGACTCGAATCTGGCTGTTTCTATTCTGCAGATCTCTGTAGTGTTTCTCATCATAGCCTGGATCTGTTCTGAAGGAAGCAGTGTATAATGCTGTATTCTTAGTTCCTCTTGAATTTTGTTAAATTGATCAGAAAAAGTCTTCATTTTCTCCTGGCCATGTTTCATTGCAATGAAGAGTTCACATCTTTGTCCTTTGTTTTTGCCTCCATGTCATTCTTTATATGATCTAGATCTGTCTTCATGTGATTCAGCCTGTCAGAAGCATCTTGTAGTGTGTCTCTGTTTCTTTTCTCTATAGCTGTAATTTGTTCATCCATCTTTTTCTCCAGTTGATCAAAAAATCTGTTAACTTCGGCTCTCTGACGTTTTAATTCTTGTTTAGCAAGTGTTCTCAGTTCGTTGTTGGAAATAACATTGGCATCTAATTGTACGTTATATTTAGCTAGTACATTCGCTTTATACGTAAGGTCTTCATTAAACTTCTGAAACTCTTCAGCATGTGCTAGGCCTTTGACAATGTCAGGGATGTATTCCAATTTCTTACACTGATGATGATCAGTTGCTACACAGATAGTACATATAAGTTTATCACATGTCACACAACAGAGCTTTATCACTTCATTCGGGTGGATTTGGCATTTCTCATCACAGACATCCTCAACATTTCTTCTAGAATCAGTACAGAGTGGCATTGATTTTCTGTCAAGGAGCACATGGTTTGCTAAAAGTTTATTAAAGAATTGTTGATGATGTTTGTAACACGATCCACAAAGATATTCACAACAGTTCACACAGTAACCCACTGCTATTGCTACATGTGCAGCTTGTTGACAAGATTAACAGTAAATGTCTCTGACTTCATCGGATGCTCCAAGCACAGAACGACTGTATTGCTTGGACTGAGCCATTCTCAATGTTTATCACTATGTTTATTAACTTCTTCAAAATAAACAAATTTAAATTTAATTTTTGTAACTTTTTCGATTAAGTCAGGAAATGGATTCCAACTCACACAAAAATGTCCATTAAATTAATTCAAGCTCAAAGTTCAAGTTCTAGATAAATATTTCTTTATATAAACACCTTTCTGACACAGGTAACATAAGCTGAATATTATAATTGCTAGCTTGTACAGCAAGTTTGGTATGTTATCAGATAGTTTAACCTAGTCTCAAACTGTTTTTGAAGTATTTATGAAATATTTTGCTATTTTCAAAAGATAATTGTTATCTTTATACATTGATATATGAACTTAAATTGCGTACAAATAAATACTGAATTATTTACATGCATGTGACATGGGATCCAAAAAAATCGTGATATTCCAATCCTTATATGTTTACTGATATCAAAGATCGAAATCACAATATCATCTCATAGAGGATATTTGTTTTTACCAGTGCAAGATAGAAATATATTTCAACGAGTGAGCTTCGGAATTTGTATTTTCACGAGTGGCAAAGCCAATAGTGAAAATAAATAATTTGCGTGAATTGGACAGAAATTTCAAGAAATGGCGCCAAAAACGTTTAAGTATGACAATACGTCATGACGTCATATACCCGAACTTGAACCAGTTGTCTAAACGTTCTCATTCGGAATATTATGTGCATTTGAAAACAGTGAAATACCACTTATTTCACCGAGAAAATTCTATAATTCACTGGAAAGCATAAAATAATTAGTAATATTGTCTCTCAGTAAGAAGAGTTCAATGGTAATATTTAACTCTTTACTTCATATATAGGAATTTTTACGCAAATGCGATCTCTGCAGACACAGATCAGCTAGCATGTCCATGATATCTGTTCAGGATCTACACTGTTCTCACCTTGGTCAGAAATAACCCAATGTATCCAAAGCAAACTGCAGATCCTGATCAGATGGCACCGATGCGCCAGCAGATCTGGATCTACTCTGTCCGAAATTGCAATAAAAGGTGTATACATGCAGAAAAAGGTTTAATGCACTGAATACACAGTTTTGTATCTCAGACCATATCTCACATCTAAAGGATTTGTCAAAATGTGACAAAAATTATCCATCTCAAAGAGAGGATTATTAGTAACTATTAAGTGCCACTTAACTGATAATGGTGTTGTTTATTGAATACAGTGAAACCTCGCTCTAAAGACCACCACTGGTACTGGACTCAAGTGGTCTTTATAGTAGGGTGCTCTAAATATAGGGGTAGAAAATAGTGCAGAACCGCCAAATGGGCCATCGGAATAGTGGTCTTATTAGCGAGGTGGTCTTAATGAGGGGTTTTACTGTATTTGATTGACAGTTTACATAATTGTTCTTAAAATAAACAAATAACATTTATTTTGCATTTATCAAAATAGATTGCTTCTAGCCTACAAGAACTATAAATATTGTCAAAGGAATGGAAAATGGTGATGTTCGCAAAAATGAACTTGTTTTTAAAATACACTCATTTATGACAGATTTAAATGTCACAAATATCCATAACAACACAAATACCCATTAGCATGACTGACAAAGATTAAATGAAATTCACAAACTTTTTTGAGTTTGACAGGTGCAAGTGCCATAGTTGTTTTAAACTCAATTAAATGGCAATAAATATGTGCATCATTTTTGTACATACAGTCGAATCGCGATAACTCGAAGTCCCAAGGGACCGACGATTTACTTCGAGTTATCGCGAACTTCGAGTTATCGCGACTTTGACTTTTCCAAAATACCATGCGAGTATTAAGAAAGTAACGACGTGCAATTATTACGACACCATACGGTAAGTACGTAACAAATGTTTGTCGTAAAGTTTGCTCAATAAAACAAGATAATTATGTTGTAAATTATTTTATTACTCAGTTTTTTTCATGATTATATATAAAAAGATCGACGTAGAAACAACATTTTAACAAATGTTAACAAATATCATTGTACCAACACGAGGCATACATGTATACAGTGCATCATCATTCAAATACACACAATAGCGTTACGACCTACATGCAGATATATTCAGCATAAATTATAAAGAGTTTTCATCTCTAATGTTTTGTCTGGGAGCATCTTGTAAAAGATACCAGTTTCATCAGCATTGTATATATCTTCCGGTTTATACTTTTGTAATAGAACTTTCAGTTTTGATTGCCACTCAGCCATCGCGGCGGAAGAATCATCTACAGATTTGGATTCGCCACAAACGGACTTAAAGACAATCCCGTTTCGGTCCTTGAACCTAGAAAGCCATCCAGTTTTGGCTGCGAAATCCGTTATCCCTAGCTTAGCAGCAAAGAAATTTGCTTTTTCCAACAATACTGCCCCATTCAGTATTGCTCCTTGGTCACGTGCAGTCCTAAACCATTTCAGAAGTGCCGCTTCCAGCTCTTCCCATTTCCCAGTTTTCATAGACTTCCGTTTGGGTCAGAAATCATTGAACCCCTCTTTAATGGTATCTTTTTCTTTTAGCCAGGTTGATAGTGTGCTTGGCTTAATATCGAATTCTTTAGCGATATCTGTCTTCGAGCGTATGCCCTTTTCTACTTCTATGATGACCTGGTACTTGAGCTCGATTGTCTCCCGTTTACACTTCCGCTTTTCGCCCTTTTTCCCGGTTGCCGACATTCCGATTCAGCTATCCTCCCAGATAACCTGGGCCCTTCACTGAATTACTCGGAATAGAAAGATTAGTTGTTTTCCGATCCAGGTATCCTCCCAGTTACCCGGGCCCTTCGCTGGATTGCTCGGAAAAATGTATTAATAATTTTATTATTTTTCGTTATGCCGTATTCGAACTGTCGTCTGCTGATTGATACAAGCTGTGGAATACGGAATTCAGAAAATTAAAGGACGTTTTATAGAAAGAAAAATTAACAACTCCAAATGTTTGTATGACACTAATTTGAGACAAATCACTCTTATTGTTTGCTTCACACTCATATCATTAAAATGACGTGCCACTAACAACTCTTGTTGACAAGTTGGCAATTAACAAAAGACTTCGAACAACCTCGCGGGAGGTGTGAAAAACCGTGTCAGTAAATGTACTTCGAGTTATCGCGATTAATTTGCTCTTATTTCCTATTCAAGGGACTTTTTAATATGTTCGAGTTATCGCGAATTTCGAGTTATCGCGTTTCGAGTTATCGCAACTTTTTTTAGTTGAATATATAAGGAAAATTGACGGGATCGGCGGCCGACTTCGAGTTAAACCGTCATTTCGAGTTATCGCGTTTCGAGTTATCGCGATTCGACTGTATTAGAATTATGATTTTGTGGATCTTTTTTTCTGTATTCATGCAGTTCAATCAGTGATGATGACAACTGGAAATAATCCATGTTGTTTAACCCTAGGTGGTAATTACACTATGCTTATTGAGCGCCCATTTAACGCAAGTGTGCATACACCTTTCCAATAAACAGTTTCGCAGTCCTGTACTAGTTACTTCCCATGACCAGAAATCAATCCAAAACGAGGCTCTGCGTGAAAGCTGAACGATCGGACTGTGGCTTAAGCACATAATAGCTAACAGTATCAAATTTATTGCATGTTTGCGTTCGTCGCCGGCGGTGAAAAAATAAGTTGCTGGTCTTTTATTCTAGCCAGACTTTTTATTTTCACTACTAGTATTTGTTAGATATTTAGATTTTTAACTGTTATAAGAACACGTATCATTCTTGTTGATAGTAGGCAGTATGAAACGCAATTCGGACAAACATAAGCATTAATTTTATGAATTTTTGTACAACATTTTCATCTTAATGTCTTTTCTGCTGAAAATTATATTTTACTGGTGTGAAAGTTGCAAATTGCTTAGACTGGAAATGCACTATAATCCGGAAATTGTGATATGTCAACATCTGGTTACATTATCTGTATACATATAAAATTACAATCTAAATTTGTTGATACTTACACATTTGAACAACAGAATTGACCTAATAATTTATGGCGTTTATGTTCAACGAATAAATAATTTGATTTTTTTTTTAATGTTACGTATACTTCACAACCAAAAATGATTGATTCGGTCTTAAAATAAAAAAAGAATCTGTAATCTGAGTGTTTGTTGTATCGCATGATAGGAAATAAAAAGTTAACCGGAACTGGTTGACAAACTGTTGTTGTTTCAAAGTTATGGGCCAAGTGTATGGGACTGAAACATAAAATCTTAGTTAACAAAGAGGATAATTTAAAAAAAATCAGTAGATTTATAGGTCTTGCTGGTTATGAGGTAGACTATATAATGGTGGATATATATTCAAGTTTCAAATATCACATAGTTTCAAAGTTATTGACAAAATCTAAGTGAAAAAGGGGCATAACTTGAAAAAAACTTATGTAAGAGTTATTTGACTTGTTGGTAATAATATAATTTTAAAGGTTAATATAAATTCCAAAGTTCAAGTTACTATTTCATGTGGTTTCAAAATAATGGATCAGGTGCATATTTTGGTTAACTCAAAATCAATGTGAAACAGGGACATAACTTTTGAAATACCTCAATCTTTATGCAAGAAATAACATTTTGAAACTTAAAAAAAAACTAATTACATGTATATATATACATATATATACATGTATCACTTTTCATAAGACAACAATTTAAAACATCTCAAACAAAATAATATATACTGAGCAAAAATGAAAACTTGACAAAACAACATGGGAAATTCCTATTACATTACTGATGCCAGTGAATGCAAATGTCTTGAGGAATGTGATCGCTTATTTGTTTATCTTGGAAGTAATTGGCTCAGTATCTATCGGTTTAAAAGAAGAAAAACTGAAAACAGATATTTGGTTGTGGGAAATTAAGAGTTGTATATCGTTCTTTCTTAAATTCAAAGGGAGATAATTTACCAAAACAGTTATTTAAGTAACTGTATCTTATTTATTTGCATCAGTAGACTTTAAGAATTGTGTCTTTTCTGGTACATGCCATAAACTTCTAAATTTGACTGTCAAAATATCTGTTTGAGACTTTAATGTAAACAAATATCAATCTCATCATTAATTAGGAAAAAAGAGATAATCTTAACCTCTGTGTAAAAATAACAATATCTTCCCACTTTCTCAAATGCCCAGATATGTGCAAATACATGTAAAACAAAATAAATTAAGAATAAAATAAAGCATCACTGATCAAATTTCTTGCTTTAGAAAATGGTAAGTTTTCATTTTTGCTTGGTATATATGCTTATACTTTCAAAACAAACATTTCTTTAATATTTCAATACTATTTGAAACCCTTTTATTTCACTTGGGTCAGAGTAGATGTACATATTAATAATCATCCAGTAATAGTTGACCTTAAACATAATGCATCCAGAAAATCAAATTTTTTAAAATAGAGGATTCAGTTTTACAAGAACAATCGGATTTTTTATTTACCCATATATTCACACTTATCTTTCACTTTGCTGGAAGGAAGTTCTTTTTAAAAACGGTTTACAATTTGCAATCTAAACTTTGGTATTGCTACACATAAAAACCTACAAAATTTATTGGACTGTGCACAAATATTCTGACATGTAATCCACACACATTCTGTCGAGAGTTGTGTTGTAAAAGAGTGCTATAATTCTATTTGTCATCAACAGCTGTTTCAAAACTGTGGTGTCAAGAATTGATATTCCCCTATTTAAGAGACTGTATAATTTTAAAAATAAGCCTTAAATTTGTAAGGTAATGCATTCATTTGTGTATGAAACAACTGTTTAAAGTATGGTAAGCATGAATCAACAACACAAGCTGATAAATGCAATAAAATACTGATTCAATCCTTCATTAAAATTGATGCATAATTATATTTTCCAAGATTTTACCTGGACCTTTGAATCACATTTACTCTCATATGGGCCACGCCACGGGAAAAGGTGCATTCAAACATATTTTGTGACATTTTAGTTGTTACTATATTTAGAATAAAATTACAACTATCTATTATTTTCTCCTAAACTAAAACGAGATTTTGTTACACATTTTGACAATAAAATAATATTTTTACCGCGAAATGCATAATAATAAATGCCATCTGTTCAACTTTATAACGTCATTTCACGGATTGACGTCAAATGTCCGAAGGTACCATTTCCCGTGACGCGCCCCATATGTCATTTGCAGTATGATCCAGACCTATCTGGCAGCAATTCATATTATGTGTGAATCAAAATTCTGTTTAATAAAATATGAAAAGTGATTTTACTGCCCATTTGACAGATTCTTTAAATATTTTATGAATTTAAGAATACATGACAAAAACAACTAATAACTCAACCATCTTTAAGAAAAACAGTAAAAAAAGTTGTCATTTATGAGTCAATATATTTGATCCATCAAGCTGGATTTAATCTCTTGGCAATAACACACTTTTTTCAATACCGTCATCGTTTGAATATAAGCCACACTTTTTTTTCCAGGATTTGGCGAAAAAAAGTTGGGGGTGAGGCTTATACAAAGGTTTAGGTTCCCAAGACATTTTTCCAGGCCTTTGAAACAGTGATTTTTTTACCGCGGCGAATGTGTCGAGTGCACCGGTATATGGAAGCTGAACGAGATATTTGTCACGTCTACACGGAAATATTATTTGATAGGTAAAAGAATGTACTAAATAATAAACTATTCTTAAAATCTTTGACTCTTCTTTTAATTTGAGTACTGGTAATTACAATAAAAATAATCGTCAGTTTGCAACTTGTCATGATCTCCAATCCCGGGACGTTTCTCTGCAACGAGGTAATTATGAGCGAACAAAAAAATTATGATTGCCACAGGCAAAAAACTGCTTAGAAATGCTGTCACAAAATACTGCAAATACAATTACCGGTACTTAAATAATCAGCAACATTTATGAACGACAAAGTAAAATAATTATTATTTACAAAACGCTAACATATTCCATAATTTGAAATACCTCCTAATCTTTAATTTATCCCTTTTATCACATTTCAGTAATTATTGCGTCACACAAGCTGAAACTGACACGGGCATACTACCAGGTAGATCAAACATTTTATATCAAAGCCGAAATAAACACTAATGGTTGTTTCGAACCGACAACGTCTTTTGAAGTTGCATTTGATGTTCGGCCGTATCGATTTTTTGCCTCCATACGAAAAACACAGCATGGTCAAGTTTTTTGTAAGGGATACATGCGGTTTTTATAAGTGAACAAGTTAACGGCTGTTTTTGAAATTATGCGGATTATAAATGTATTAATTAAAGATAAATGGAAATAAAATGCGGATTTTGGAAGAACCGACATCACCATCAAGGTAATTATTTTAACTTATTTAAATCATGCAAACTGGCTTTTACCAGTGTTTTACTATCATTTTATGGAAAAAGTGGGGTCCATGAGTCGATCGAGTTTTATTTAATTACGCGTTATATCGGATTGAGTACTTTAAGAAAAACGTGTATCTGTAAAATCACAGTGACCGTAATGTGTGAAAAACTCTGAAAGCCAGATGACATGTTTATGATTCCCTTGGTAAAATCAGTGTCACCCTAAATTGGCATCTTGGTCTCACCTGCCATAGAGGATATGTCACTTGTCTAGGTGAGAAAACTGAAAGTATGATGCCATGTTTGAGATTCTTTTGGAATGTTTGACAAGATATTGAGATGACACGGTCGACTCGAATTTTATTAAAACTCGCACATTTTGGTCATATGTCATTCCCGCCAATTGTCATGTGTCAAACGCGTATGTACTACACTGAAAAAGTATAGCTGGCTATTGTTGCCTACGCTGAGGCACATGGGAACAGGCGATTCAAAATGGCAACCAGTCTGAAAAAAAGGCCCCGGCTTATTCATAATGTTAGGATTTTTTACCCATTTCCATTGGGTTTTGGGGGGTGCGGCTTATATTTAGACGCAGATGGTACTTACAACTAGGTGAATCTGGCCTTCAGGATTAAATACATAAGCAATAACCCTACATGGCTTTGATTACAAATATAATCACATTGCAAAACACTGACAACTTTTTTTGTTTTACACTCCAGTATATTTTTGTAACATTTGTTTATTTGAAATCCAAGGAATACACACAAATTTGATTGCCATTTTTGATGTAAAGTTTGTTCTCAGTGCTAGAGTAGGTAATGACATCACTATAAACATCATCTATTAGAACCTGGACCTTGTTGAGGTCTGCAGTGAACTGCTGAATGTTGTCTGTACCACAGCTACATACATATACATAGCCATTTTTGTCCACAGTAATTCCCTAAGGGCTCTCCAGGTCCTTGTCCTTGACTTCTCCATCCAAGGTCATACTGGTAACAGTGTGCTTCTTGCTGTCAGTTACATACAGTGTTTGTCCATCAGGACTTGCAGCTATTCTTTCCAGGCCACCTTCGTCATTGTAGATTCGTCTTATAATCTTTCCTGTCATGCTGAGTTTATCAATCCAATAATACCTAACTCCATAAATGTTATCTGTGCAATGAACCATGTCATGATACACACAATTAACATCATACCGCTGGTTGGTTCTCAGTATTGTTTTAGTTCTCTGTATGATTCCAGATTGTGACACAGTGAAGAGCTGCATTTGTTGTGTATCTGATGATAAATAGATTACTGATACAGCAACCTGATCCTCACTTACTGATGTCAGTGACATAATGTTCCCAGCTTCTATAGCTATCTGTGAGGTCACACATTTACTGTTTGTGTCAATCACTTTAATACTTATGTTATACCTGTCAAATGCAACACAGAAATGTCCATGCACTACAGTGAGACTTCTTACATATGCCTCACATTTATCAGTACATGTCTTTATGTCAATCTCTGACTCGAGTTTGGCTGTTGCTATTCTGCTGATCTCTGTAGTGGTTCTCATCATATCCTGGATCTCTTCTGAGGGAACCACAGTATAATGTTGAATTCTGAGTTCCACTTTCATTCTGTCAAATTGATCAGAAAAGGTCTTCAATTTCTCCTGGTTCTGTTTCATTGCAACAAACCGTTCACACCTTTGTCCTGTGTTCTTTGCCTCCATGTCATTCTTTATTTGATCAAATTCTGTTTTCATGTGATCCAACCTGTCAGAAGCAGCTTTCAGAGTGTCTTTGTTTTGTTTCTCTAGGGCTGTAATTCGTTCATCCATCTTTTTCTCCAGCTGATCAAAAAAGTGGTTGACTTGGGCTCTCTGACGTTTTAGTTCTTGTTTAGCAAGTGTTCTCATTTCTTTGTTGGAAGAAACATTTGTTTTTAACTTTTCCTCATGTTTCGATAGTGCTTTGGCTGTTGAACTGAGGTAATCATAAAACATTTGAAACTCTCTAAAATGTTCTAGGCCTTTGACAATGTCTGAGATGTGTTTCACTTTTTCACATTGACGATGATCAGTTGCAACACAGATAGTACACGCAAGTTTATCACAAGTCTCACAGAAAAGCTCTATCACTTTATTGGGATGGATTGGGCATTTCTCCTCACAGATATCCACAATTATTCTTTTACTGGAATTGGTATCAAGTGGCATTGTGTCTTTATAAGCAGCTCATGGTTTTCTAAAGCTCTCTGCTGTTGATGACTCTTGTAACACGGTCCACAAAGATATTCAGGACAGTCCACACAGTAACCCTCGGCTATCGCTACCTGTCCAGCCTTATGACAAGGTTCACAGTATGTGTCCCTAACTTCATCAGATGCTCCAATAACTGAACAACTGAATTTCCCTGACTTAGCCATTATTAATGCTTTTCAGTTGCTTCAAATTACTCAACTTTTTTTAATCTCACTTAAAAGTACCAACCAAAATAATTAAAGTTCAATTGTGAATATTGTTTCATTTAATGAATAAATTTCCTACTTAATTATATACATGTAACTAATTATCTTATATTTCGTATCATCTTTACTTTGGTGTGCAAAATTGTTACGATATAACCAGATAGTTTAACCTAGTTTTAAACTATTAAAGAGAACTTTAAATCTTCAAAAGATAATCTTCATCTTTTAATCAAGTGATATCTGAACTTATCTGAACAAACCCTTTACTCCATATACAAATTAATATAATTATTTTCCACCAGTCTAGATCAAGACAGCCTGCACATGGCGTCAGATCTGGATCTGCACTGGTCTCACCTTTATCAGAAATAACCTTATGAATCTTAGAGCTTACAGTGTAGATCCTGATCAGACAGCACAAGTGTGCCAGCTGATCTGGATTTACACTGTTTGCCCACATATTAACAGAGTATCTGAGTAAATGGTTCAAGTAAAATGAAATGGACCAGTCTGCGTCTGAATTTGGTTACAATAGTTTGATGCTTCAGGTGATACCCCTTAACAAACTGACGCTGATCGTCGATGTCTTCCCCTGGAAAAGTTTTCCCCAACAAAAATCACTTTTCCCCTTGTTAAGTGTTAAATTTTATCAAAAAGTAAACAAAGCTTAATTTTTAGTTAAGTTTAATCTATTTCATTTAGAGCTGTACATTTTTCATGAGTTTCTGTTTGAAACTATACACATAACGATACCGAGAAGTATTTTACAAGTGTTACAATATCTTATAATACTTATCTTTAAATACCATGTTTGTTCACACATTTTCATTGTATTGATATAATGATAATTTAATTTACCGAAACATCCAAACAATTAATTTTAAAATCAATTTACTGATATTGTTATTTACTGAAACTTCCAATGGACCATCACCCTTACTAAATATAGGCTCACTTATAATGTCACAGACACTGAATCCTAGTCATACTTTAAAAAATTGCTGACACTGGATTTCATTAATTATTGCATCAAAGACAAATTTACACCAGCTAAGTGACAGGTGCACACTACCAGGTAGATCAAACAATTTTATAGCAATCCGAATGGACCATGTCTTTGAAGTGGCATTTGATTGACAGTCGGTATCAATGTTTGCCTCCATTGGAAATAAACAGCAAAATGTCATATTTTTTTAAGGGATTAAACTGGAATATACATCAATGAACTAAAGAAGTATTTAAAAAAGATAACTTAGTGCAGATCCCGATCAGAAAGCTTGAATGTGGCACTTGATCTGGATCTACACACTTTGCCCACGTCATAAAGTAGACAGCCATATTTACATTCTGTATCAGTATCAAACTATTACTGAATGGTTGTCAAAATATCTTGTAGGACTTTAGAACAGGGCTATCTGAATTTAAACAAGAGTTCCAGACAGCACAATATTGCTCACCTCATAGATGTAACAGACATGTCAAAATGACATCATCTCATTGGTTGTTGCATTCTATAAATAGCAGTCAAGCTGACAGACAATTGGGTTAAGCATGATGCAGCTTACAAAAGCAGCCAGAACTGCATTATGTCATTATGTTCCTTATATTAGCTTCTAGCTCAAAATAAATTTGATTACACTGTGCTGAATAACAAAATTTCATGCAAAAACATGGTTTATTAAACAACAGCAGTAATTATAACTGCATGCTATGGGGCAAGAATGTCGTTATGGTTATAATAACAGCGATGGGATTTTCCAACACTATTTCGGAGTTTGGTATGTGCTTTTGATAATCAGTAAATTATTATCAAATACACACTTGCATAAAACTGCATAGCTCTAGCAATATTTTGATCACTGATTACTTTTGCAGATACAAACAGTATTCATGGGTACAAAGTAAAGTGATTTTCAACGTTTGATGCATATTTATCAGGAGTACTGTCAAGAACATGATCTAAGTGATCTCAGTTGTCAACAAATACATGTAATAATGTATACAATGGTCAATCGAATACACTGGGAAATAGAATATTTTAGTTGACAATTTATGTATTCAACCGGAACAAGCCTTCCTTGCACAACTAACATTGTCCCAATTGTCACTTTCTTGCAGGCACTTAGATTATGCTGTGACTGGAACAAGCGTGCAAACATTTCTTGCACAATTTTGCACTGCCTCAAATCTACATTATAGCATACTTACGGAAGCAATCAGATTCTATTTTAGCCCTGAGACTGGTGGTTATCCAACCCAGTCTACAATTGATGCAGGTGGTCGGGTAAAACTGCAACTGGAAAATTTAAAGCCTTTCATGCAGATTTCATTTATCAATGTCTAATAAACAATCCTGTTAAGTGTCAATTCTCACTAAATAATCAATAATCCTCTCAGTGACACTAAGTAGACGTATTTGGAACGTTTTGACACAACCGTCGGATTGTCCGAGATACGTAACCTGTGTATTCAGCGTTTAGACAAGCGACAAAAATGATTTTTTGTACCATTTTTTTAACTCTTAATTCCGGGGGATTTGCGTCTCCCGCCGGGGGACCAGGGGATGGCTCCAAATTCTGGGGGATTATTCCCCCCGCGGGGGGATATGGCAGGTATGCTAATACGTACAATATAGCATACTTACGGAAGCAATCCTCTTCTATTGTAGCCCCGAGACTGGCAGTTACCCAGCCCAGTCTACACTTGATACAGGTGCTCTGGTAATACTGCGACTGGAATGCACCTATTTCACACAGTTCACACTGTCCGGTCACAGCATTCCACTTTGAACCAGGATTACAGTTAGCTGAAAAGACAAACATCAATAAGTTTCCCATGCAGATTAGGCCCTTTTAAACCACTTAACTCCACTTTTACAAAATCTTTCTACTCATGACTGGGTCTATTCACTATTTTCTCAACCGTTTCTAAAACACACCTCTCTTATAAAATCATTGAAGCAAGATTCGAGACCAGTCTAAAACTAAAGCTTCTGATTTGTCCATTTGGAGTCAAAGCCTAAGAAAGAAATAACTGAGATTGGAGACCAGTCTGATCGGCTGAAATGGAGACTCATCAGATACTTGAGATTTGAGACTAAGCTCCAGTTTTAGTTTTATGATCTTGGATCAATCAGATGCTTAAGTCTGTCGTCTGGTTTTCAGTAATACTAATAGTTTAACGATTTCCTGTCACTTGGTTCATTAATTAAATCTAAGCGCCATCATTATGTAAACAGGATTTTTAATGACAAGGGCTGAACGTTATAAAACAGAGATTGAAAACCAGTCTCACATCTTGTCGCCATTTCAGCCTATCAGATTCTTGAGATTTTAGACTGGTTTCCATGCTCAGTTTTATAACCTTGGGCAAAGGAATAGAACAAAGCTTTATAATCACTTGAAAACAAACTTACGGAGACAGTCTGACTTGCTGATGGCAGCAGTGGACAGAGTGATATGGTTGGTCGGACAGGGTACACAGTTTTTATCCACTCCTGCCTGTTTGTATGTGTTCTTTGCACAGTTCTCACACTGTATGGGGTTCTGTGACACAAGCTGTTGGCCACTCTTACATGGATCTGAAATGAAATTTCTAAAAATCTGTAAACATTTCTTGTGTTTATATGTTCAAAATTCTATACTCAACAAAAATAACAAGTATCCACTTTCCTATCTTAAATTTTGTAAAATTTGAAAACGAAAACTGAGAAATCTGTATGTGGACAATTTTGCATTTCTGTTATCATTGCAAAGAGAAAAAGTTTTCTTGAAAATCTGCAGCCACAACTTATTTATCTTTCCCTTTGTTGTAATGAGGGTTCCAGGAAAATGTCAGTGATTCTTTGAAGTATTCTTATTGGTTTGAATTAAATCAATATTTCCACCTCTTGTGATCAATAAAATCATTAAACATTCATCAATAAAACAAGTAGTCCTCAATAAACTACGCTAGAAAGTCCAACCATTTCCAATTACCTCCCTTTAAATTGAATATGTAGCGTTTTGTAATCCATTATTAATTGTTATTCAACTTGCCGTTGCTTAGGTCTTGGTGTGGAAGATTATGTTTATGAACAATAGAAATTGAAAACAACTGAGATTAACCAATTGAACACCATTCAAAGCGTACGTGATTAAATGAAAATATGTTAATGAGAATATAAGCATAAAAAGTGGATACTTTTTATTTTTGTTCAGTATATATGTTAAACCTTTGCTGCGCAGATGCACTTTTAATTTTATTATGTGCAACCATAGTAGATCTAGATCAGACTGCACAGATCAGGAACTACACTGTTTGCTTCTAGATTTATCTTGTTTTTTCTGACCATAAAGAGAACAGTGCAGATCTAGATCCTGATTTGACTGCATAGTCTGAACTGATCAACCTAGGGATATAGGTTATACCTTGAGGAGTAAAGGGTTGAATTTGAAAACTGAGAGAAAGTCTGCACATGCAGAAGCTGCAGACAAACTTGAATGTACCCTGCAGACTCAATATAAAATGGTATTCGGAACCTTATAAAGAATTGAAAATTGTTATATTTTCCCATGCAAAATAAAACTAGAATGTGTCCTTGGACACTGATGCCCCCACTTCTGCAACAAAATTTGTAATAACAAAGGGCCATAACTCTGGTAAAAATGGTCACAGGAAAAAATCCTTTCTTTAAGATCATCTACACATCCTGCTTGATCATCTGTGCAAGTTTAAAAGAAATCCGCCTTATAGTGTAGGAGGAGTTGATGCCACAAGATTAGGGGATGTACGGACGAGTGCAACTCTTTATGCCTCCCACTTTGTGGGGGCATAAAAACAAAGATGTCCCATGTATTTGCAGGAGTTATGTTCCATGTATCAGCAGCAGTCAGTGCCTGTGTAGCAAACACATACCTGTACAGTTATTAGGTGAAATGTTCCCCTGTGTCAGTGTTGTGGTATACTGTGCACATGGGGTGCAGGATGTCTGCAATGGTAAGCTCTGATATGACCCTATCTCACACAGTACACATGCACCAGCAACTATTTTACTTCCTGGCGGACAGTTTCCTGTAAACAAAGGGAAGTAATCAGCTTTTTAGAAATAATAACTAATATTAAATGAGCTGCATCAATAGAAATTTCAAGTTTGGTAATCTTTCCTATTTTTAAACATTACAATAGAAAGAAATTTATGTTTTTACTCTATCTTGTAAATCTTCATTTTAAATTCTTTATTATTTCTTTTGCATATCTTTAATATCTTTTCAGTAAACACAATTAATATGCAATATTGACTGCTCACATTTATGAGGTCATTCCTATAAATGATATTGATAGCCCTGTAAACATTTTTCTTTGGTCTTTCGCTCAAATGCACTTACTAACTTAAACAGAAAAGAATTTCATTCAATAAGATAATTAATTTTATTTAGATGACTTCGATGATTTTACTTTTTTTTATAAATCACACAATTTTGGCAAAGCTTAAGTTATTTTTGAGTTTATGCAAGCCATTTGATAATTTCATATGGAGAATAGTGGCAGAGGTTGTCGCATTGTATGAAAAAAAGCAAATAATTGTACTTACGTTTACAGTCAGTAGGGTTTGTGGAAGCCTCCTGTTGAGTTGTCAGACCCGTGCCACACTGTGTACAATTAACTTGCTGGGGATCATTCACTCGGTATGAGCCTTTGGGACATGGCGTGCAGGTACCATTTATCCTGTATGGTAGTATATAACCTGCTGGGCAAGGCACTGAAAGTAAAATTGATGATGGATATGTGAATTCAAGTGCAACATAGTGTTGTCTTATCTAATATCATTTCAGTTTCTTTTCTGATCTTTTTTGTATAATAATATCTGTAACTGTTACATCTTCTTGCTTTGCAGCTCACTGCAGAATTTTGTGGTTGTTTTTATTCCGTTGTACCATGAAATTTGGTTTTCATTAATTGGGAAACTAGTCAAGTTAAGCCTGCACATACATGCCGTCCTATCAGAACCTGAAGAGATCGCTTTCTGATTCATTTCAGGTATTTCTTACCAATGCTCAAATATATGACCTGGGTTGTCTAAGTGATAAAAGGGAGAAGGTTAAATAATATTTCTTTTAAGAACAGCATTCTAACATGACACAAAAAGTACAAGTCCCATTACTCTTCAGACATTATATCCTACAGATCTAGAATTGATTTTCTCTCTTTTCCATGGTTATTATAAATTTAAGTATTCTTAGAATTCCCTACAGATGATAAATGAAAAGTAGAAGATAAATATGGAATGCTATTATAATGGTATGCATTCTGTAGATTCGTATTTTTCAAGTTCGGTATGTAAACAATATCGCGCAAAAATGAAGGTCGAGCGTGATGTGGTTACATACGCAACGAGAAATAATACGAACCTACAGAATGCATACTGTCATAATGTTCCTTTTATTATATACCCTTCTCGCTCAAAACAAATTTAAATTAACTAAACAACAATATTTTAGTCAAAACCGTGGTTTACATAATAGTAAAGCGATAGTAAATTTATTAATGGTGTCGAAAATTTATGAATAGCGTAAAAATACCGTAACATTTGTAAAACTGCGACAGAAATTTCCTATTTTGGAGTTCATTATGTGCCGGAAAATTACGACAACCTTCTGTGACGTTGTATATGACATCACTGATAACACGGAAAGCTAGACATTGTTCGATACGGAATTTCTAATCTAACGCATTGTATCAATTTTGCGGATTAACGATGCACTACGCTAAAATCATTCATGGGTACATCATAATAATATTTATCAAATGTCTACCTACCATAACAGTCTGTGATATCATCACTTCCCTCAAAGTCAGTGGTTTTTCCAGGTTCACATTCTATGCAAGATCTCTGGTATTTGTTTGGTTGGTACTCTCCAAACTTACATTCCTCACATTTCTTCAGAGCCTCATTCCAGTACTGACCTTTATTGCAGTCCGCTGAAATCAAGGAGCATCATATTAATTTTCTGCTGCAAACCAATGCTGATTGGTTGATCCAATCAGTCTCATCATGTATGTCTTTTGCAAATAAGATAATAAATTTGCAACTAGTAAGAAGCTCATGTTCCTACTTTATACGATTGAGAATATATCAGTCTGGGCAATCTGATAGGCTGAAATTGAGAACAGCTGTAGGAATCTGTTGTAAATCTGAATATTATCCCTCTCCTCCATATATATGAATTTTTACGCATGTGCGGCCAGTGTAGATCCAGACCAGCCGGCTCATCTGTGCTGTCTGATCAAGATCTGCACTGGTCACATTTTGGTCAGAAATAACCTAATGAATCAAAAAGCGAACAGTTTAGATCCTGATCAGACGGCACGGATGTAAAAGCTAACAGTGTTTGATCCTGATCAGAATGTGTCGATATGCAAGCTGATCTGGATCTGCTCAGGTTGCACATTATATATAAGTCCAGGAGCAAGGGATAAGTGACTTTAAACTACTTACGCACACATGCTGCAGAGCTTGTACTTCCTGTTGATACAGTGGTATATCCAGGAGGACACGGCTGACACGTCAAGTTACTACCGGACTTGTAGGTGCCCGCTGTACAGTTGACACAGTCAGCAGAAGATTTTCCACCCGGAGGGAGCTCCTTCCCAACAGGACATACTTCTACAATCACAAAAAAGAGTGGCATAACAAGAAAATAAGCTAAATTGATATTCCCTGCTGAATTTAGCGAATCACATTAATCCTTTCCTCCATAGACACACATTTATTGCATTGGCAAACAGTGTAGATCCTGATCAGCCAACACATCTGTGTTGTCTGATCAGGATCTTAACTTTTTCACTTGATGATTTGTTTGGTTACTTCTGACCAAAATGCGACCAATGCAGATCCTGATCAGATGGCATAGATTTGCCAGCTGATCTGGATCTTCACTGGTCACACATGTGTAAAGTGCATATATATGGAGGAAAGGGTTAAAAGCAATAATTCTGCAAATACTATGGTACTGTTATGGTTTCAAGTTCACTACCAATCTTCTCACATCCCTCCATTGTTATTGTTTATTTTTTAAGGGAAGTAATCCGCATATACTAAAAGGAAGAGTTATGGTTTATGTGTACTGCAAATATTGTCATTGCCAACATCATCATTTTTCCCAACTGCATTTATTTTAGCAAACAAGTTTGTTTTTTTTATATTATATAAAATGAACAAGAAGGGAAATAATTCTGCAATTACTGGATGAAGACTTTTGGTTCTTGTGCTCTACAAATCTTTTCATTTTTATTAGTTTCATTTAGTTCCTTTTAGCAGAAGCCTATAATGCTCCATAGATACTAATTAACTGCGAGGCAAACAGTGTAGATCCAGATCAGCTAGTATATCCAAGCCTTCTGATCAGGATCTACATTATTGGTGTTCAAATTCATTAGGTTATTTTTTGATAAAGAAGTGACCATACCATATCCAGATCATACAGCACGAATGTGCCTGCTGATGGATCTTCAATGCTGGTACATGTGTTAACTAGAAATGTGTCCATAAATAAAAAGCATATATATGTGTGTTAAAAAGCATATATAAAGTAACTGGTTAACCCTTTCCTCCATAGATACACATTTTTATGCATGTGCAACAAGTGCAGATCCAGAACAGCCTGCACATCTGTGCTGTCTGATCAGGATCTGCACTGGTTGCTTTTTAGTCAGAAATAACCTAATAAATCGAAAGGAGAACAGTGCAGATCCTGATCAGACAGCACGGATGTGCCAGCTGATCTGGATCTACACTGTTTGCCAATGCCATTAAAGTGTATTTATGGAGGAAAGGGTTAACATACCTATACACTGTGTGACTGAAGTAGCCCCAGCTGTGGTTCCTGTGGTAGTGCCATTAGGGCAGGGCTCACACTTCCCCTGGTACTGCAGGGGCTGGTAAGTGTTAACAAGACACTGCTGGCAAGCCTGCGCTATATCATTCCAATACTGTCCTGCTGGGCAGTTAGCTGAAATCATACAATTGTTACAGTAATTAATCAAGTGTTGCATGCTGGACTGTTTTAATCCTTTCCTCCATATATACGCATTTTTAGGCAAGTGCGACCCAGTATAGATCCAGATCAGCCGGCACATCCGTGCCATCTGATCAGGATCTGCACTGGTGGCATTTTGGTCAGAAATAAGCTAATAAAATCAAAAAGTGAACAGTGCAGATCCTGATTAGATGATACAGATGTGCCAGCTGATCTGGCTCTACACTGTTTGCCCACGCAGTCAATGTATGTCTGTGGAGGAAAGGGTTAAGCAAGGGTTGCATGCATGACCTTCTTTTTTACTTATTCTTTTTTACTGCAAGTTAATTATGACAGTCTTGCATGCAAGCATCATAATGTGTATCAAAAATTAATGTAAAGAAATTAATATGAAACTAAATCAATTATTTCATTATTCCTCATTATTTATTAAAGTTTTGAATAAAGCCTTAAATTTAACAGTGTAATTATTTCTTTAAATTGTTTTAAAGAACAACAATCATTTCTTTTTTCTTCTTATGAATGCTTGGTAGAACACATAAAAAAATTCTGTGCTAAGATTATGAAATAGAGTTTGGAGACCAGTTTCAAATCTCAAGCGTCTGGCTAAAATGGAGACAAGTCACAATTTTTGCCGATCAGATCCTTGAAATTTGAGACTGGTTTCCATTCTCAGTTTTATAATCTTGCGACCTGGTCTTTGTCCTTTGTCTTTAAAGGAATAAACTTATGAACCACCATCAAGGTTGTCTGTCAATTTGTTTTTCAGTGAATAATACAGTTTTACCTCGGAAATAAAACTGTTATTTTCACTATTTTGAAACTGTGGAATACCATTTTTATCATCAATGTTTTTGCCCAACTACATTTTTTTCAAAATTTGTTGGACAAGAAAACATATAATAAATGAAAATCACTTGCATCTGTGAAAATATCAGTTTCTAGTGTTCACTCCTGTAATAAACTGAATATTTTTAAACTGAAACAAACAAACATTTTCTTAAATAATGCTTCTAAATTTATAGTAAATAGAGGATATTTGTTTTTACCAGTGTAAGATAGAAATATATTTTACTGAGTGAGCTCAGGCATTCGTATTTTCACAAGTGGTGAAGCCATGAGTGAAAATACATAATTCTGGAGTTCATGAGAGAAATATTTTTCTATCTTTCACTGGTAAAAACAAATTTTCTTTTTTTATGCTTTTAGAGCAAAATTTGCGTGAATTTGACAGAAATGTTGCAAGAATTGGCGCCAAAACCGCTTGTTTATGACATGACGTCATGACGTCAAATATACAAGTTTAAGCCCGTTTTCTTAACAGTCTCATTTGGTATGTTATGTGCCTTTGGGTACCAACACGAAAAAATCAGTGAAAATAAAACTGATATTCCACTGTTTGAAAACAGTGAAATACCACTTTTATTTCACCGGGAAAATTCTATAATTCACTGAAAAGCATCAAATAAAAACAATGTCATACTTACGAACACACTTGTCCAAGGATACGGCACCGCTCAGCACTGTAGTGAACTTGTCTGGACACTTGATACAGATACCATCAGTGGCGTTGTTTCTATAGTAACCAACAGAACAATTCTTGCACACCTGGTTTGGGTAATCTATTTCCTGTCCACTGTTGTTGCATTTAACTGTAATGATAAATGTTTTAACAAAGTTAACCCTTTACTCCATGGGATATAGCTGTTATCCCAATGGCACAGTGTAGATCCAGATCAGTAAGCTGTTATCCCATTGGCACAGTGTAGATCCAGATCAGTCAGCTGTTATCCCATTGGCACAGTGTAGATCCAGATCAGTAAGCTGTTATCCCATTGGTACAGTGTAGATCCAGATCAGTCAGCTGTTATCCCATTGGCACAGTGTAGATCCAGATCAGTAAGCTGTTATCCCATTGGTACAGTGTAGATCCAGATCAGTAAGCTGTTATCCCATTGGCACAGTGTAGATCCAGATCAGTCAGCTGTTATCTCATTGGTACAGTGTAGATCCAGATCAGTCAGCTGTTATCCCATTGGCACAGTGTAGATCCAGATCAGCCATCTGTTATCTCATTGGCACAGTGTAGATGCAGATCAGTCAGCTGTTATCCCATTGGCACAGTGTAGATCCAGATCAGCCATCTGTTATCTCATTGGTACAGTGTAGATCCAGATCAGTCAGCTGTTATCCCATTGGCACAGTGTAGATCCAGATCAGCCATCTGTTATCTCATTGGTACAGTGTAGATCCAGATCAGTCAGCTGTTATCTCATTGGTACAGTGTAGATCCAGATCAGCCATCTGTTATCTCATTGGTACAGTGTAGATCCAGATCAGTCAGCTGTTATCCCATTGGCACAGTGTAGATCCAGATCAGCCATCTGTTATCTCATTGGTACAGTGTAGATCCAGATCAGTCAGCTGTTATCTCATTGGTACAGTGTAGATCCAGATCAGTCAGCTGTTATCCCATTGGCACAGTGTAGATCCAGATCAGCCATCTGTTATCTCATTGGCACAGTGTAGATGCAGATCAGTCAGCTGTTATCCCATTGGAACAGTGTAGATCCAGATCAGCCATCTGTTATCTCATTGGTACAGTGTAGATCCAGATCAGTCAGCTGTTATCCCATTGGCACAGTGTAGATCCAGATCAGCCATCTGTTATCTCATTGGTACAGTGTAGATCCAGATCAGTCAGCTGTTATCCCATTGGCACAGTGCAGATCCAGATCAGCCATCTGTTATCTCATTGGCACAGTGTAGATTCAGATCAGCCAGCTGTTATCCCACTGGCACAGTGTAGATCCAGATAAGCCGGCTGTTCACTTTTATTAATAAGTTTTTTGTTGTTTTTTTCAAGAAGAGACTAGTGTAGATTCAGATGTGATGGCACAGATATGCTAGCTGAGATTAAGATGAGATTAAACTGATAAACATTGATTAAATGGTGACAATGCTAAAACTTTTACATCTTCTTTGTTTCATAAACTCTGTTTTAAATGATTTTTAAATACATTGGAATATTGTTCTGTTTTCTTCAGCAAAAAGCTTTCCAGGCATCGGTGAAGTAAACTTACAAGTATCTAATAATGATGTGAATGGTCGCCATTTCAGCCAATGAGATGCTTGAGATTTAAGACTGGTCTCCGCATTTAGTTTTATGATCTTGGGCCCTGAATAAGATGTGAACTGCAATACTTACAGTCACACTGGGTTAAGTTGACAGCTCCACTGGCCAGAGTAGTAGTTGATCCATCCGGACATCGTAAACACTGTTCTGCCTTGTCGTTGGGCTGGTATGTCCCCTTTGGACATGGTACACACCTAGTACCGTCCCATCGAGTACCCTTCACACAATTATCTATCAACAAATGAAGAAAACAATTCAACTTCAGGGCATTAACAGCTACAAGTAAATGACACTTTATTACACAGCAAACAGTACTGTAAAAAACAGTAAAACTTTTCTAAATAGTTTCTTTTTTAAAGGTTTTTGTAAACCCAAATTTCACCAAACAGAAAAAAAGTTTTACACTGTCCATCAAATTAATATTTCTTAATCTTTGTTTCCTTAACTTTAAAATCTAACATTTATGTGAAATTAATCTACAGCTGAACTTTGAAATGATCTAATCAACAGCTAACTGCATATTCCATCAAAAAAGACAGAAACTGGCAACTTACTGTATATTTCATCAAAAAAGACAGAAACTGGCAACTTACTGCATACTTCATCTGAGCCGTCGGCACAGTCTCGCGTATTATCACAACGTTTTGTCTCATCTATACATCCAGCACCATTAGCACATGGCCACTGTGTTCCTGAACATTCTATTAAAACACAACAACAACATATGGATAAATCACTACTGCTACTAAGGTCTAAAATGTATGAACACATTTTGAAAATAGTGCCAAACTGCAACAAAATAAACCTGCCTGAGAAAGGACATTACTTATGTGGTTAAGTTTTCATAAGGGTGAATAATAAAAGTAGATAAAAAATAATTCTCACTTTCTGCCATCATTCACAATTATCGTGATATTCTTTGCCGTCTGATCTGGATCGAAACTGTTCACATTTTGATTCCTTAGGTTATCTGACCAAAATGTGACCAGTGCAGATCCTGCTCAGATGGCATGGATGTGCTGGCTGATCTGGTTTTACATTGGTCACAAATGGGTAAAAAGACGTATATATGGAGTGATGGGTCAAGTTTTCATAAGGATGAATAATAAAAGTAGATAAAAAATAATTCTCACTTTCTGCCACCATTCACAATTATCATGATATTCATTGAGTAGTTGGCTCTGGCTCTCCATTTTATCCCTTTGCTCCATAGATACACCTTTATTGCATGGGCGAACAGTTAAAATCCAGTCAGCCGGCACATCAATACACCAACGTGCCGGCTGATCTGGATCTATATTGTTCACACACACGTAAAAATTTGCATATATGGAGGAAAGGGTTACGCAGCTTTTGATATCTGTAAGGTTTTACACTACAGGGGTGATCCAGGAATTAATGCTATAGGGGATGCACTTCAGGGGTGCAACTTAGAATGTAAGTCCCAACGAACAAACCTGAATATTACATCATTTAAATGAGTTAATGATGTTTTCATGATGTTTTCAAAGGAACACGTCTTCTGAATTATAAAATGCTGCATTCTGGTTTACTGCATTCATTTTCCTTCTTTGGTTATGACATTAAAATTATCAAGAACAATTTTAGAGGGGTCATGTGCCATCTTAATCTGCTAGTGCACTTAGCATAGTAACTTCATGAGTTTAAGATAAATTGCATACTCTATTTCAGACAACCTATTCTCAGACAACCTATTCTAAGACCATCACCTACTTACCACGACATTCACTAAGAGTAACTGCCCCTGGTCCACTGGTTGTTGTAGGCCGGGGAGTCATTGGACAGTCCAAACATTTCTGGCTGGCTGAAGCCGTTCTGTAAGTCCCCTTCACACACAGGGCACAATCTCCAGTCGGCGTCCTCTCAGAACCATCTCCGCATGGAGCTGGAGGAAACACGACATAAACATGATAAATATTATGTGTAATTGATCAAATGCCAAGTGTCAATCAAAAGCGTCACTCAAATATTCAAACAGCCAATCATAAGTGAATTTCACTCTGACAAACTGAAAGGAGAGGAACAAAAAGTGTGTTGAACTTTTGATCTGAAGATTGTAGATTCAAATCCTTCATAAATGAGATTTGTTTGACTAAAACTATCCACACACAGCAAGAGTTAGTCATAAAGATTCATTAACCTTTTAGTCCATATAATTTTATACAGGTTTAACACATGAATTCTACAAACAGTGTTGATCGAGATCAAGGTCAGCTGGAACATCTGTGCAGTCTGATCTGGATCTACACCTTGCTTCATCATGGTCAGATACAACCTAATGAATCCAAGAGCAACCATTGTTGATTCTTATCAGAAGGTATAGAGGCCAATTGTTTGCCAATGGATAAAATATACTGAACAACAAAAGTTTTGCAACTTTCTCTATGTTTTTCATGGAAGGGAAATAAAAAAAGACAAATGGTACAAAAACATATGTACAGTTCTAATGCCAGTTCCCTACTAAACGTCAAAAGTTATCTCAAAAAAGACACTTACCTAGCCTGGGGCTCAAGCATAGGCATATCAATGGGGTGACACTTCTCACTCATTTGGGAAAAAATCTGCTGATTTGTGAAAAAATTACAGACTATATCCAATCATTTTCGTCATTCTTTTTCAATCATTATTGATAAAAGTTTCAATTTGCATAAAGGATATTATGCTGGCACATTAGTTCTTTCATATTAGGATGGTTTTGTATCACTTGTTAACTTTCGTTGTTTTTAACTGTTAAAAAAAGTTGCAAAACATTTTTTGTTGAGTATACATATCTCATGTGGTAAAGGGTTAATGTTAACTGAAAGGTCTCAATTCCCATGTTAATGTTAAAACAACCACTTTTTATCAATTCACATACCTATGCAAAGACTTCGAAGTATAAAGTCTCTGTATCTTGGACCATCGAAATCTTGTTCATAAAACAGCAAGTCTGTCTTTGACACAACGTTGTCAAAACTTGTATCAGTCTGAGCGTCAACTGCATAAACAACAGCAACAATGACGCCTTTGTCTTGGAGTGCGGCTGCTGCTGCCTGAACAGATGGTTCTGTAGTTGGCTTGTTGGTAAATATAATGAGGATTTTTGTTCTTGCTGGATTGCCAGCCAGAGTTGTGGTCAGCTGATTGATATCATTGGTAAGAAGTCCTGTTCCAGAGTTGATTTGTATTGTTGTTGTTACTTGAGTGTATCTGTAAAATAAAATGAGTGTTTTTCATCATGAGTTTACCCCTTACTCCTTGGGATATGGCTGTATTCCCAGTGTATATCCAGATCAGCTGCCAACTTCTGCATCTACACTTCACTTTTAGCTTAACTAGGTTATTTCTGACCAAAAAGTTTTCAATGTAGATCCAGATCAGATGGCATGGATGTGCCAGCTAATCTTGATCTACACTGGTCATACATGTGAAAAAATCTATGGAGTAAAGGGTAAAGGTATTACAGGTTTTCAATTTTTACTGGACCTCTAGCCAGAGTCCTATACAGCAGATACATGAAGATATCATTTAACCTTTTACCCCATATATACGCCTTTTTAAGCATTGCAACCAGTGTAGATCCAGATCAGCCGGCACATCCATGCTGTCTGATCAGGATCAACACTGGTCGCATTTTAGTCAAAAATAATCTAACAAATCAAAAAGCGAACAGTGCAGATCATGATCAGATGGCACCGATGTGCCAGTGGATCTGGATCTACACTGTTCGCCCATAAAATAAAGATGTGTCTATGGAAGAAAGGGTTAACTCTTTACTCCGTTGATATGACCTTCATCCCATGAGTGACCAGCCTAGATGCAGATGTCTGACACTAGTCTTCTTTCGATTTATTATGTCATTTCTGAGCATCAAGTGGGCAGTGTAGATCCTGATCAGACTGCACAGATGTGCATGATGATCGGGATATACACTAGTCTTTCATCAATATAAAGTGTATGCCGTAGAGGAAAGTGTGGACAAAGCTCAAAACATTACTATGAACAATGAATGAAATTACAAGACAAATTTTGAATGTAGGGGGTGAATGGGGGAGTTGGTCTAGGAGGAAAAGATTAAATGCACACGCTATGTGATCTCTGAACATGGAATGTAGCTGGGAAAACTCTACTTTTTGTTATTACTTTTTAATTATCTAAGTACATAGATAACACACTATGCAAAGAAATCACAATTCATATACAATTAGAACTAGTTTTCTACAATATTTGAGAAGATACAATCTTTATCTATAGTCAATATATAAGTACTTAAAGTTTTTCTTTAATAATATCTAACTTGTTAGTCATAATAACTAATATTCATTAATATTAAGGAAGGGCAGAGAGAAAGACAAAAAAGATAGAGAAAAGATTGAAAAGAGAGAGAGAGAGAGATAGAGAGGGAGAGAGAGAGAGGGAAAACTCTACTGGGTATTTTCCATAGATGTAGAGCTGATTGAGGACAGCCTGATGATGGTAACTATATTGGCAGGGTATACACTTTTGCTATATTGGCCTTCAAGAATATAGATTACAGGATATTTCTGATGAGAAAATATGCTGTTTGAGTGGTGTAGACTGAGGTTTGGGAAAAAGAAATGCGTGGGGAAAAGTCAGTTATAGTCAATTGTGATCCCAACGTCCGATTGGCATTTTTTCAATTTTAGAAACCCTTGTCAAGATGAGTGTTTACTTACGTCCTTAACAAGGCAGTAAGGAATGACTGCACCTTTGTCTCCACGACAGCATTGTTGCTATAGTGCTTGATATAGAAGATGTCCATGCTCTTGTTACACTGGAACTGGGCTGAAAAACATTTCAACAATGATGGCAGAAGGTTATAAAACTGAAATTGGAAACCAGTCTCAAATCTCAAGAATCTGATTGGCTGAAATGGCAACTGAGATTTGAGACTGGTTTCAATTATCCACTTTAAAACATTGGGACATATGCAGACTATGAAGAATCTTATACAAAATAAGTAGAATCAATACAAACTTAACCTTTTACTTTATAATATACTGGTTTTATCTCAGATGTGTGAATACTGTAAATCCAGATCATCTAACACATCTGTGCCATCTAATCAGGATCTACACTGCAAACTTTTTGGTCAGAAATAACCTTGATAAAACAGTGTAGATAATGAACACATGGCACAACTGATATGGATCTATACTGTTCACCCATGGATATAGAGGATATTTGTTTTTTACCAGTGTAAGATAGAAATATATTTCACCGAGTGAGCTCCGGCGAAGCCACGAGTGAAAATACATAATTCCAGAGTGAAATATATTTCTATCTCCCACTGGTAAAAACAAATTTTCTTTTTATTTTATGCTTAAGTGCAAAATTTGAGTGAATTTAACAGAAAAAGTACAAGAAATGGCGCCAAAATTGCTTGTTTATGACGTGACGTCATGACGTCAAACATACAAATTTTATCCCGTTTTCTAAACATTCTCATTTGTTATGTTATGTGCGTTTGGGTACCAACATGAAAAAATCAGTGAAAATAAAAATAATATTCCACTGTTTGAAAACAGTGAAATACCAATTTTATTTCACTGGAAAAATTCTATAATTCACTGAAAAGCATAAAATAAAAAAGCTATATACCATAGAGTAAAGGTTTAAAACATTGTTTTCAAAACAATTGAGAACATGAATTCATGCAACTATAGATGAGGGACGGATGTACAGATGAATGCAACTCTATATGCCTCCCACTTTGTGGGGTCATAAAAAATTTGTACAGATAAAGGAAATAATTGACCTACTTGCTGTACAGATGGTAGGCAGTATGTTGTATGACACCAATGAATAGAAACTGGTGAAGGTTTTTACAGCGGATTCGTCTGTTGCGATACTCTGTAGTTCTTTCAGGTAGAAGTTATTGCCCACACCAATACTTGTAATATGAATAAAGTTCTTCTTTGCTTCTGTTGCTGCGTTAGACGTTGCTGCTGTATTATCTGATTGTCCGTCTGTTATAACAACAATGTTCCAATAGACATTGGGTCGACCTTGAGTACGGAACATTGTTGTCGCAACTCTAAAAGCTTCGGCAGTGTTGGTACCCGGCTGATTACTGTGAATTAGGAACCGGGCCATTTCCCTAGCTGTGTCCCGGTCTACCGAGTCTACAAGGTCTAACCTTGGACTATTTGGCACAATGTCGGCAAATTGTATGAGTCCAATTCTGGTAAATGCTGGACCTACTTTGAACCTATGATTAAAATTTACAATAAAATTTAAAAGTCAAAGTAAATCCAGATCAGCAAGCAAGAACAGTTAAACAAATTCATTTAATACATTTCTGTCAAACACCCCTATACAGAATAAATGTTATGCTCAAATTAATTAAAAGGAGAATCCATTACAATAAATTAACAATAAAATCAGGGATGGATTCAGAGGGGGGTTCAATGGGATTGCACAAACCCCATTTTCTGGGTAGTAGTATTTAATTTTCACAAGGATTTTGTTGAGAAAACTAAGACTCCCCCAACATCAAAGGGTGAAAAGGTCAGGGTTCGAACTACAGAATAACCATATTCATCATCAAATGTGGCATGTTACATGCAAAGGTGTCTTCAGGAAATTGATGTTATTGCTTGAAATGCCGTCAAAAAGTTGGCAAAATGACTGCTTTTAATGCAATGTAAAAATAACATTATGTTGTCAAAATGTGTAATAAAATCACTTTTTAGTTAATAGAAAATTAAAGATAAGTGTTAGTTCTTTACAAAAATAGTAACAACTAAAATGTTGAAAAAGTGACTGAAGGCACATTTTCCCTTGCTGTGCCCAAAATTATTTTTGATTTGCTGACCTGTTAATGGAGTTATCCAGGAACAACTTGATGAGAGTAAATTCCATGTTTGTGAGGCTGATCGAAGCGTCTACCAGAAATATAATGTCCATTGGCACACCACAAGTGTCTGAAATAAATAAGTAAGTAGTGTTTGAAGATTATAATATGTTTATGTAATATGATAACCATATTCACTGGACATAAGCAACAAAATTTGTAATTCTGTTGATGGCTCCTCAAAAAATACATTAACTGTCACACAAAATCTAGCTGTTACTCAACTTAAGATAAAACATTTACATAATATTCAAAGATTTCTTTTTAATACTGAACTTCACTAACAACTAGAACTTTAGCTTCAATTTAAAAGATTCGAGATTTTATTCAAACACTTGTTACATTAACACATGTTCATAAGGAAAAACACTTTGTACATATTTAACAGTTGACCCTTAAATAATATTTTTAAGTGTAGACATTAGACTTGAATGCCAGAAATAATCTTTTGCCATGAAAGTATGAAGACTAGAGCCCCAAGATCATAAAACTGAAACTGGAGACCAGTCTCAAATCTCAACCAGATTGTTGACTGAAATGAAGACAAGTCTCTATTTCAGCCAATCAGCTGCTCGAGATTGGAGACTGGTCTCCAATCTCAAGTTTTATCATCTTGGGCCCAGTTCAGGTTACAATGCACTACAGCCTCATTATCCATACAGGTAGGTCATTTGTCAGTGCTGAGCACTTATGTACTTTTATTTGTGTAAAATGTAAGCATACCTAAGCAGAGATCTTCAGAGTTAGCCCCTGTTGTAGATGTGAACAGGTTAATCGGGCAGGCGATACAATCTGTCTGAGCTGGCTGGGACTGGTACGTATCTTTCTCACAGGGGAGACAATTCTGGTTGTCCAGTGTTCTTTTCTGTCCAGCCGGACAGTTCTCTGTAAAACCATGGCAATGTAAATTAGGGCTTTTTCAAGGCTTTAGAGGAAAAAGGCCCCTGTCTAAATTGGGAAATTTTTACACGGTATAGACCGATTTTTACACTGGTATCACACATAAATTCAAGGAATGTAGGTTTCATAGATTACTTATCAAAATTAAACAAAGCATTTTGTAATTTTATAATTCTCTCAATTATATGGATTCTTGTTTTTTTTTGTTTCTCTTTTACAGGCAAAAGGTATTTCAGCTGAAATGGGATTTTTTTCTTGAAATTTGAAAAATCATCTCATTTGGCATTGGAAATGGGGCACAAGGTCTGCACATTACACTGGTACTACATGGGATAGATGCAGTATGCATGTATTAAAATGTTTCAACTACTGTCTAACATATTGTTCTAAACCACAAAGATCACAGTAGGTTACTTACTGACACACTGACTAAGCAATGTGGAGCCAGTGGCAACAGTAACAAACCCAGATGGACAAGGGGTGCAGGAGCTCTGAAAGCTAAGGGGCTGGTACGTGTTCAAGGGGCAAAGTTCACAGGTATCAAAAGTTGTTGTGTATGTGCCTGGGCCACAGTTGGCTGAAAAATATAAGCACAAATAAAGTTAATGTTTAAAGTAAGACTTGTTTAATTATCATTAAATTAGCTAAATTAACCCTTTCCTCCATATTCATACCTTTATGACATGGGCGAACAGTGTAGATCCAGTTCAGCCAGAACATCCGTGCCATCTGATCAGGATCTGCACTGTTCGCTATGTGCTGGCTGATCTGGATCTACACTGGTCGCACATGCGTAAAAATGCGTATATATATATGGAGCATATGTTTAAAGCTCAGAGCTAATGTGGTGCATGGTTCACAAAGACAATTTTTGCATAATATAACAATAAACTGCATGGATAGAGCTTATATCTCATGTGTGACAATGTACATCATATGTCTTGATCAATCTGCACATCTGGGCTGTCTTATCAGGATCTATACTGTTGGCTTATGGATTTATTTAATTATTGTTTCTAACCAAGAAGCATACAGTTTATATCCAGATCATATGGCACAGATGATTTGAATTGATCTAGATTGGTCTCACGTGAGAAATAAGCCATTAATAATACAACATAAATATTTTAGCTCGGATCAAACTTGTGTTGTCTGCTCCCATGGAAAAAATTTGTATCATTTGGTGTCTACAAGCAAGGTTTGAAATGTCAAATCTTTCAGCTTTTATCAAGCTTTAACAGGCAACTGCAATAGCTAAGGAAATAATCTGCAATGGTTTTGAAACTTAAATTGACTTTAATATTGAAGTAACTCAATAAAAGACACAAGGCACATTTAACAATATAATTATGCTTTGGAAAAGTGAAATTATTGTACTAGAACTTTTTATATGTACTGTTATAATTTACAGTTCAATAGTAAACAAACAAAACTGTAGCAAAGTTTTTATTTAAAAGGCTGAAACCTTTTTAATGGCATTAAAGAAGCATAGAAAGAGAAGAGGGTAGGCTAACATAACAGCTACTTACGAATGCAGTTAGCAGCTAGTGTTGATCCCAGATTCTGTGTAGTTTTCCCTGCTGGACAAGTAGTACACTGACGAGAATCTGTTCGTACTCGGTATGTGCCGATGGGACACAGTTCACATTTACCATCCGTTCTCCGCTGTTCTCCATCAGGACATGGAACTGGAAAACATAAATCTCTAGATCAACTGGTACATCTTTATTCATTAAAAAAAACACACTATATTTGCTGGAATACATATGTTGCGTCATTATTTTCAGCTACATTTTACTTAAAAAAATTTTCTTGCAGGGTCATTGTGAAAATTTTTTTATAACTTTGTTTTTTATTACCTCCCCTTATAAAGTGGCAGTTATTTATTAACTGAATAAACAAGCTGCAACAGTCTTTTTTAAATTATCTTATTAACTCTACCTTCTTGAAATTGTCATATTTGACAAAATTGTCGAAGATTTTAACACTATTGTCAAGTGACCTTATTTAGAAGAGAGGGTAAATCAACATGATAACTACACTTATCTGCAACAGGTTTTTTTATGTTTTTGGATAGTTTCTAGTATAATGATGTTTGACTGAGTTCCAGAATGAAAAATTCCCTAACAAGGTGGACAGATTTATCTTATTTAAGTCAAGGCCAAGAATATCTATACATACCTATACACATCTTCCTCTCTATATACCTATACCAAGGCATGTCGTCGAACTTCTCCACCTTGAACAAGTACTCCGGACTGGAAACCTTGGTAACAAAGATAGTACTGTCCAGGGCTGAATTACCATTAATTATCCCTACAATTCCGCCTTTTGCTCGTAACTGGGTATCAATGCTCGTCGATACCGCAAGGTTCGCAAGGTCAGTTTTTGTCACAAAGAGGAATATTCTTGTATTTTGAGGGTTGGTTGCCAAGTTTTGACTTACGATCTTAGTGTTCAGATCTGTCATGCTGGTGTAGGGAACTCTTGTGATCGCCCCAGAACCATAACTGAAACAGAACATTTATTTCTATTGACTTGCTCAGTAAACTCAGTAAAATTAAGGCAGAGATCAGGAAGCACTTCTATTAAGTCTGAAAACAGTCTTTTGTGCTCGCTATTTAGAACTAAACTCCCTACACAAAATCTCAAAATGCTTATTATCTTGTCTGTGTCCAATGTATGGCCCAGTCCCCATAGTCTTATGTAGCATTGGTATCAACATTCTGATTTTGGTCTACTCTGCTAATCAGAAAATGCATTTCTCTAAAACATTCAACAATGAATAAACTTGGTCAAATTCAAATAAAGGCTATACAGATTTCATTAGGTTATTTATGACCAAAATGTGACTAGCGCAGATCCTGATCAGATGGCATGGATGTGCCGGCTGATCTGGACCTACACTGGAAATGTGTATATATGGAGGAAAGGGATAAAAAGCTGGTTAACACTTTACTTCAAGAAGGGCCATATCCTTTTTTTCACAAGCTTAGATCAAGATCAGCCTGGACATATTTCCATTCTGACCAGGATCTACACAAATGCTTATAGAATCACTGGGATAGTTCAAACCAAACAGAAACAGTGTTGACCTTGATCAGACTGAAATTATGAGCAGGCTGATCTGGATCTACACTAATTGCACATGGGGTAAAAAGTTAAGAGTTAAACTTTATCAGAAACATACCTAACAGCCATTTTTGTGGCAAAATTATTGACTCTTGCCCTGAAAGCTGTATCCGCTGCAGACGTTGGTGTGTTGTCTTCAAAAATAACTAAATCTACTTTCTTATCACAACTGAAGGTATCTGCAAAGAGAAATTAAAGTGAATTCTCGCTGAACTAGTTTAATCACTAGTCCACAGAGGCCAATTGCAATAAATCTTAACTAATATACAGTTATTGAGAAATGGTATCCTTCTCTTCATATATACTCATTTTAATGCAAGTGCAACCAGTGTAAATCCAGAACAGCCAGCACATCTGTGTCATCTGATCTGGATCTGCACTGGTCACATCTTGGATAGAAATAACCTAATGAATCTAAAAGTGAACAGTGCAATTCCTGATCAGATGGCATAAGTGTGATGGCTGATCTGGATCTACACTGTTCACCCACCCAATAAAGGTGCATCTATTGAGTAAAGGGTTACAAAAACTTAAAATCCTCTACCTAACTCAAAGCAGAAAAACACAAGTAAATACTATCAATTTTGATCCATTCCAAACAATGATATGCATATGATGGTAAACATGGAACCTTCAATGCAGAATTTCAGAAAGCCAGTGGGTTAAGAGTCAAACAATATAGTATTGGCAAAGTGAAACAAACCTTCACAAACAATCTTTGTAAAATTGGTCAGCTGCGCGAGCTTCATGAAGCTGTCCAGGTACGTCACAGATGCTGCATCGCTTGCGATCCTGTACAGCTCATCCATGTAGACATTGGGCCCGACTCCCAGACTGTACATTCTTATATAGTTCGCCTGGGCCTTCCTTGATTCCTCTGCTGTTCTGTATGAGTTGTCTGACCGTCCGTCTGTGATGACAACAATTAAGAACGCAACTCCACCTGTCTCACGTCCTTGTGCAAGAAGCATGTTGTTGGCAACATCAATGGCTCTGGCTGTATTGGTACCTATGAACAGGATATACAAAATATGATGTATTACGTAAGAGGCATCTGTGGCTGAGTGGTTAAGGTTTCCGACTGAGAATCACTTGCCCTTCACCGCTGTAAGTTCGAGACCTACCCGGGTCAAAATCTTTATGTGAGGCAGCTAACCAGCTAGGGTTCTACCCAGGTGCCTGCTTTAGCCTGAAAACTGCCCGGAGGGCCACCTGGGGTCTTCCTACACCATGGAAAGCTGTTATTTCCACACCATAATGTCCTCGTAAAGAGCCGGGAGGGACATAAAACTGGGAAATAACAACAAACAACAATGGTTGTATTACGCATACAAGCTCCCCACTTCTAATACCTTTAGCCTACTAGTATCTGCCAGAATAAGTTGTATTTTCAGGTAAAAAAGGGTTCTGTTTGTAACTTTACCTAATGTTAACTAGTATATTGATTAATATAAGCCCCCTAAACTTTCACAATATCCTGTAAAAGAAAGGTATTCTAAAGATGTCTGCATACAGAATTCTACACAAATATTTAATTACATAAACTCATATTGTATTCAGTATTATTAAATGACCTCTATTTCACATCCTCCTTAAAAACATACTCTTATATACACAAACATGCAAAAAGCTATCCACACTGCCACTTTTGTTATTCTTTTTGTAACCCTTTCACTATTTCAGCAAATCAGATGCTTGAGTAGTCCTACCACGGACGTTGTAAAGATTTTTTTTATGTTAAGGATGAAAATCTATACTAACAGACACAGGGTATTGTTCCCATAGGACCCCCTTGTTTGAGTCATGCAGCGGGACTAATGCTTGAGATTTGAGACTGGTCTCCTGATTAAGTTTTATGATCTTGGACACAGATCTATATCCATAGCCATATCAAATAGAATCAAGAGTTACCTGTAATAAGATTGCCCTGATTTAGTTCACTGACGGCAGCTAGGGTCACTGCTTGTGATGTGGACTCCTGCAACTCAAATACCAGTGGAGCAAGGACGTCCGAGGTATACGGAACCAATCCAACCCTGGTCCTCTGCTGACCAATGTCCATACTGTAAGAAACAGAAAAAAATGAGTATATTTGTTTAGTTCTGCTTCCTTCTAAATTACACTGTAATACATTATTGACAATTAAACTAGATTGTGTCCTCACTGATGTCCCCTCAGCTACAACAACATTTGTAACAAAGGGCCACATAACTCAAGTAAAAAAAGAAGCAGGAAAAAATATTTTCTATATGATCATCTAGACATCCTGCTTGATTATCAGTGCAGTATGAAAACAATCCACATGATAGTTAATGAGAAAATGAGATTTGGGGGACATATGTACATACGGACAGACAGATGTACGGACAAGTGCAACTCTATATGCCTCCCACTTTGTGGGGGCATAAAAATCCTTATTATGACCACCCCACAATATGACCGTAATTTCAAAGTCTCCTACAGTTTTGCACTATTTTCCACCCCAAATTTAAGACCACCTCACTATAATGACCACTTTGTCCAGAGGTGATCTTAATAGCAAATTTAAACAATACATGTAGATAAACATTAGGATGGCTTACATTCATTTATTTGAGGACAACAGTTTGAATACCTGTAAGTAAGCAAGTGTTTCGACAAAAGGAATTATTACTTGCTATTTAACCCATTCTTCCATATATATGCATTTTTACGCATGTGCAACCAGTGTAGATCCAGATCATGATCTGCACTGGTTGCATTTTGGTCAGAAATAACATACCGTAATGAATCAAAAAGCGTACAGTGTAGATCCTGATCAGATGGCACAGATGTGTGGCTGATCCGGATCTACAATGTTCACCCACGCAATAAAGGTGTATCTATGGAGGAAAGGTTAATATTTGGTTTTGCACTGTTAACCTTTTACCCCTATGGAATACATACGTTTATGTCGCATTGGCAACGAGTGTATATCCTGTTCAGTCATTCTGATTAGGATGAATGCAAAACACTTTTTTTTCAGTAAAAGCCATATGAATCTAAATGTGAACAGTGTAGATCCGGATCTAGATTTACACTTGTTGCACAGACAAAAAGGCTAAGTGGCTGCAACTAATCATAACTAAAAATTCTGTGCCCAGGGTTATAAAACTGAGATTGGAAACCAGTCTCAAATGTCAAGCATCTGATTGGCTGAAATGGCGACTGGTCAGATGCTTGAGATTTAAGACTGGTTTCCATGCTCAGTTTTATAGCCTTGGGCACAGATGTATGTACTAACCTGCTTATTGTGTTATGCAGAAAAGCTTTCATGAGCGAAAACTCGAACGGTCTGATACTGAGTGACGAGTCTATGACAAACACAACATCCATAGGATATAAACAGTTCCCTGAAATATTCAAAGATTCATTACAACATATTCAATGCATTGTTTGAGTTACAGATCATTGAAATTTAAAACATCTGTGCAAGGTCATGCAATCGGAAAACATGTATTTGGTGATATTCTTTTTACATTTTTATTGTTACTTTATTTTAAAATAACTTTTTTCCTCATATATTGAAGGTGATTTTATTACACAATTATGACTGTATAATGTTAATTTTGCACAGAAATCACTTTTGACGTCATTTCAAGGATCAACGTCAACTGATGTCTGGAGATACTTTTTTGCTAGCCTGCCCCCATATATATTTTATTATCATATACCCTATGAATTTAAAGCATTCTGATTGGTCGAGAGCTCCGTACTCACGAGTCCGAAAAAAGTGATAACTACCCCGGGAATTAATGACTACCTTTGCTATCATCATCATCATCATCATCATCATCATGCTTTAAATTCATAGGGTATATGATATAACAAGTAAATACTGATGTTGAGGTCGATATGTAGTTTTGCGGACCTGGGTAGTGTGATATTGACCTCGGACTTCGTCCTCGGTCGATATCACACTACCCAGGTCCGCAAAACTACATATCGACCTCAACATTAGTATTTATTTGTATATTATAAGATTTAAAGAGGTCTTTTATTTCAATGTGTCATGTGATTTTGACCTTGCAAAATAATATTGTAATATTCAAATGTTACATGTATCACAGGATGTTGTTCAGATGTGTAGATATATATTACAGGAGCTATGATTCATGTGGTTAATCCTCATGCATTTGAACTTAACCCCATCAAAATTATCATACAAAATTATCATCAGCAGCTATTCATTACTTCACAATAAAAAGGAAAATGGTAATAAATTATTACCAAAGAGGCAATCATCCAGTCTGGCAGCCACTCCACCATATGTTTTTCTTCCAACGGGACAATCCACACATATAAAAGTCTCAACTGGGTTACGATACATATCCACAGCACATTTCACACAATTTCCTGTACTGTCTCTCTCATAGCCACCTGGACAAGGAGCTGAAAACCCAAAATGAGGATGTATTAGCTTTAACACCATAACCCTTTCCTCCATATATACCTCTTTATGACATGGGCAAACAAGGTAGATCCAGATCAGCCAGCACATCCATGCCATCTGATCAGGATCTGCACTTCTTGCTTCTTGAGTTATTGTTGTTTTTTTTCTGACCAAAAAGTGAACATAACAGATCCTGATCAGACAGCATGGATGTGCCAGCTAATCTGGATCTACATTGGTTACACATGCGTTAAAAGCTGTCACAGTATATGGAGTAAAGAGATAAAAATTTTGTGGCCATATGAAGCTGGTGAGAAGGCCAATCATAGATCACCACCCCTAATATAATTGTAAGTTCAACAAATTCTGTAATTAAAAATTGGATTTTATGCATTGAGTTGTGTATATACTTATGATTTATAGAAATTTTGATAAAAACACAATTTTACAGGTAATTTACTTATTTCAATCATAGCTCATAATGGTTATGTTAAACCAATACTTTACAAAGTGCCATGGCACTTTACCTAATTAGGAAAGTTAAACCAATATTTTACAAGGTGCCATGGCACTTTACCTATTTGGAAAGATAAACTTATACTTTACATGGTGCCACGGCACTTAAACTAATTAGGAAAGTTAAACCAATACTTTAAAAGGTGCCACGGCACTTTACCTAATAAGGAAAGTTAAACCAATATGTTACAAGGTGTCATGGCACTTAATCTATTTAGGCTTATCACAGTGGACTTGTCTAGAACTTCACAGCTCACGGGTCTAATCGGACTATAATGCTTGTTGAGATAATTTTGTTTGAAACATGTGTAAAAAGCAATATTTCATTGCGGAGTTATATGATCAGGGCTTTTTTCCTTCTTTATTAGGGGCCATTTATGGGCGCCTTCCTCTCAGAAAATTTCTTTAAAATCATACAGTTTTCCTCAAAAAAGTAACTTTACATCAGCTTTTCTAATTTTCCACAAAATTATAGGGATATATATTAAATTTCTTCTGGCAGTGAAAAAACACCTTAATAATTGCATAAAGTGCCCAAAATTGTACCTGTACACAGAGTTCTCTTCAGCACAAAGTTGTAAGGAAGCGTTGCAAACTTGTCTGTGGTATAGTACAGCTTTCCATTGGAGGCCACATCGGCAATATTATTTAGGGGTGTTGTTGTGTCAACCACTGCCACAAGAACTCCATTGGCTTTTGCTGTATTCGCCGCTGCTAGCAAGGTGGCTGTTGAAAACATGTAGGAAAGTGTGAAACATACATAAATAGAATCAACAAATGCCAATGAGCTGCTAATTTCAAATTTTGGTACCACAAAAAACCAGGTTCTTCTTAATATAACCCATCCATCATATATACCCCTTTTTAAGCATGTGCGACCAGTGTAATCCAGATCAGCCGGCACATCCGTGATCAGGATCTGCACTGGTTGCATTTAGGTCAGAAATAACCAAACAAATCAAAAAGCGAACAGTTTAGATCCTGATCAGACATTACAAATGTGCTAGCTTATCTGGATCTAAACTGTTCCCCCATGCAATAAAGGTATATATATGTAGGAAATGGTTAACTGTCATGTTAGTGCAAACACAGTGTAAGTACAGCTGATTAGGTTCTCCAATGTTTGCCCATGCAATCAACGTGTATCTATGGAGTAAAGGATGATACCCTAGATGAATGCAGTCTGGACCTACACTGTTTTCAAATTGGGTTCACCCTTTCTTCCATATATGTGCATTTTTACGAATGTGCAACCAGTGTAGATCCAAATCAGCTGGCACATCTGTGCCATCTGATCAGGATCTGCACTGATTGCATTTGGTCAGAAATAACATAATGGATCAAAAAGTGAACAGTTGATCCTGATCAGACGGCACTGATGTGCCGGCTGATCTGGATCTTAACTGTTTGCCCATGCAATAAAGGTGTATCTATGGAGAAAAGGGTTAAACATTAGGTTCAAAAGGCCATGGTAAAGAAATTAGTTCAAAGTTGTTTCATTTGTCATGTCATGTACATGTAAGTATCACAACTCACCTTTCACTGTAGCATCTTGTGGTTTATCTGTCATTAACACTATAATTCGCTGTGCATTAATAGGTGTGGCACTGCCGTTTGTCATTGCCCGCAGAGCTTCTTGCATACCGTTTGCTGCGTCTACCAGGTGATCAATATCTATATTCTTCAAGTTGGAGGCAGTAAAACTGAAAACATGGCATAATGAACAGCATTAGCAATACCAGAACATGGAATTTAATCTTGGTACTGATTGTGTTAAATTTTCACAATACTTTCAGAAACAAAACAGCCAGCAGTGGTGTCAACAGCTGTAAAAAAAGAGGTACAATTACATGTATAATATCATTATATTTATAATATAATATTTGTTTTATGTGTTTATACACTTAATAATTATAGAGTTTTCTCAGTGACATAAATATGCTATTTTCACTTATTGTAAATTACAGAATATCATTTTTATATTCACTGTTTTAGCCAAACTACTTCTTTTTTAACTTATTACCTCCCTTTCCAAGTTATTTGACAACAAAAAGAGAAGAAAACAAGTTTGTTTCAATGAAAAAATGACTATGCCTTTCAAGGAAATACAAGTTTCTGGTGCTTGTGGGAAGAGTAGAGCTACGTTTCTTGCATGATATCTTTGAATATCTGAGCTCTAAATTCACCGATGACTTTTATTCATAAATAAAATCTTTTCTCAACTGGAGTGAAATTGAAGGCATCTTTGAAACATCAGACAATATATACTAGATCCACCTCAAAAACTAGCTCAGCAATGCTGGCGCAATCTCTGACAGTCACAAATGCATATGGATGGGCAAAATTGTTAAATGTGCGGAACCTTATTTTCCGTTTATTGGTTGTACTCTTGTAAATGTCACAGGAAGTATAACATTAATTAAGTAACCCCTTTTCTTCATTTACATTTTACTTTAAGTTCTGCTGAGTGCCACCCAAGAAGTATCACTTGCTCTTCTTTAAGTGGCCTGCAAAAAGTAGTGGGGCCAATGCTTAACCGTTAACTCCATAGATGCACCGTTATTATGTGGGCAAACAGTGTAGATCCTGATCAGCTTGCAAGCCCATGTTGTCTGATCAGGATCTACACTGTTCACTTTTAGATTCACTACAATATTTCTGACCAAACTGTGACCAGTGCAGATCAAGATCAGATGGCATGATTGTGCAGGGTGATCTGGATCTAAACTGGTTGCACATATTTAATAATATATAAATATTGAGTTTAGGGTTAAAGGCTTTGAAAATGTCAATGTCAGTTATAATATGGCTTTCTTTTGAACTCAGTAAAACTTGTTTTAAGTAGCTACTCAAGGGAGTGACAAAAAGTTGCTGCTTAACAAAGGTGGCTGTTTAAGTCAAATTAAAACAAAACGTCAGTTTAGGAAATTTTCAATCTGGGTGTTTGCTGAATGCAGGTGGCTGTTAGTGCAGGTTCAACTTATTGCTCTATCTTAACTGACCTCCAATAAGAGGCAGAGTCAATACTTACAGGCTGTCAAAATGTCAGTTATATAACTTTTATAAATAAATCAAATAAAATACCTGATATTATTGAGATCGATGATGAACTTTTCTCTGCTGATGAAGCTATCAAAGTTGATAATATCCCAGATTGCAATAATACTCATGGGGTAAGGACATGTGAAGTGAGCTGAAAAATTATAACTCATGAAAATATATGTCATGAAAACATGTATGTCAAAATGTTTCAAATTTCTGTGTTCTTAACCCATTCCTCCATAAACGCCTTTATGGCACGGGCGAACAGTGTAGATACAGATCAGCCAGCACATGCATGCAGTCTGATCAGGATCTGCACTGTTCACTTTTTGATATATTAGGCAATTTCTGACCAATAAGCGACCAGTGCAGATTCTGATCAAACAGCACGGCACACATGTTAAAAGGTGTATATATGAAAGGTTAACTCCTTGGATAGGCCTTTCTTCACATGTGCAACTAGTGTAGAACCAGATAAGCCGGCACATCCATGACATCTGATCTGGATCTACATTATTTGCTTCTTGGTAAGACATAACCTAATGAATCAACAAGCAAACACTGTAAATCCTGATCATACAGGTAGGATGTAATGAGAACTGATCTGGATCTAGAATGGTCATCCAAGCATAAGAGCCATATCCTACAGAGTAAAGGGTTTATTTTCAAAAGCACACAAAATTTACAACATACTACTTTTATTTTTTTATTATTCACTGTTAAATTCCACTGTAAATATCAATGATGAATGCTCAGTGTTTTTCATTTTATTTTGCTGCACTCATGTTCACACCCTGGTACCAGATCTCCCAAGTACAGGTGGCACTCCCACATACAGCTCATGGTAAAGAATTTTATATGAGAGGTGGTGCAAGTATTTTGTTTGTATCCCCTGAAATTCAAAACCTTAGAAAAAATGAAACATATCGCCCTGGTAAATAAAAGACTATGTTCTGCAAGTGCCACAACATTTCATCTTGAAATAAACAAACTACGGCGAGTTAAACGTGAAAGTTTGACTCAAAAATATCAAATGTCAAAATAAAACGTAAAATACTCAGTAAGTACTGCAAATTTATTCATTTTTTGATACAGTATGACAAGATGGTCAGTGGTTTCAAAACGACACTCCCATCGCACAGGTGTGTAAATGTTTGGCACTCACCAAGGGTTTTGAATTTCCGGAGATACAAACGAAATACTTTCACCACCTCTTGTATAAAATTCTTTACTGTGAGCTGTATGTGGGAGCACAACCTGTACTTGGGAGAGCTGGTACCAGGGTGTGAAGTAATCATGTTTGCTTCTTGGTCATAAAAAACTTTATGAATTTTAAACTAACTACAGTGGAGCTCCGCTATATCGCGAAATCCAATATAACGCGATCGATCCGTGGACCCCGTTTATTTCCCCATAAAATGAGACCCGTATTTTGTCTAAGTCTTCGGATGGAAAAAAGAAATTCTTGCTGAACGAATATTTAGACGAGAAGTATTATTTAAAGAAAGTATTCTGAATATTTAGATACATGTACATTAATTAACACGTCCGTAAACGTAAGCCGAGAATAAGTCAACACCTGTCAGATGTTTGTCCCTTTGAAACTTCTGCTTACCTTTGTCAAGCAATTAACTCCATAGTTGTTAAATAAACATCCTATTGTTGTATAATCAACAAAAAATGCGATGGCTTCAATAGGGGTGCAATAGATTAGTTGCAAACTGCCAATTCGGCGCAAGGCTGGTAATGCAGACACAAACACAACCTGATCAGAAATTAGCAATAATTATACTAGATATGCTGTCAATCAAACAATCAGCTGATTTTGAGATGAAATCATCCTAGTTTGTTGAAGGGTTGAAATTCTTTTGCACAATAGCGTCTATCCATTTTTTGAGCGGTGCGCACTGTTTCAAGTTGATGTCAGCTTCTTTGATGTTAAATACATAATCATCGCTGACATTTCAGATAAAAAAAAAAGTAAATAAACAGGTGTTGAACAGGTGTTCATAGCAGTTCTAAATTTGCTGATTTTAGTCTATGTATATGTATCATTTCTCGGATATTTTATGGGCAAGTATTAGCACGTTTAAAAATATACGTCGTTCACTTTATATCTTACTCATAACAAGAGGGCCATCATGGCCCTGTATTGCTCACCTGAGTACAAAAGTACTTTCAGCTTTACCCCAGGGCCTACATTTAAATAATGCTGGTAAAGGGTCTCTTAGTAAATTACAATACTCAACATGAAATATCTAAGGTCTAGTCACATTAGTTTCAGAGAAAAATGATTATTTATGTTTTTCAATATAAATCAATGCAAACTAAGAGAACCCTGGGGCATAGCCAATCTTGGCCCAGGGGACATAATTTGAACAAACTTGGTAGATATCCACTAGACAATGCTACATACCAAATATCTAAGCTTAAGGCATTGAGGTTTCCAGTAAGAAGATTTTTAAAAATTGCCTTTTTTACATATTAAGGGCCCCCGGGGCGAGGCCAATATTGACCCCAGGGTCAACATTTAAACAATGTTGGTAAAGGGTCTCTTCACAATACTCAACATCAAATATCTAAGGTCTAGTCCTATTAGTTTCCGAGAAAAATGATTTTTCATGTTTCCTATATAAATCAATGTAAATGAAGAGAACCCTGGGGTGTGTCCAATTTTGGCCCAGGGGACATAATTTAAACAGACTTGGTAGACATCCACTAGACAATGCTACATACCAAATATCTAAGCTTTAAGCATTGAGATTTCAAGTAGAAAGATTTTAAAAGTTTGCCTTTTTCACATATTAAGGGCCCCTGGGACGGGGACAATTTTGACCCCAGGGCCAACTTTTAAACAAAGTTGATAAAGGGTCTCTACACAATACTCAGCACCAAATATCTAAGATCTAGTCCTATTAGTTTTGGAGAAAAATGATTTTTCATGTTTTTCCTATATAACTATATGTGGTAAACATCATACCTAAATATAGCTGAAGACAGGTAGAAATATTCGATTTTGACAATTCATGCCATCTGATCAGGATCTGCACTGGTCCCATTTTAGTCATATATAACCTAATGAATCAAAAATCCAACAGTGCAGATCCTGATCAGATGGTTCGGATGTGCCGGCTGATCTGGATCTACACTGTTCGCCCAAGCAAAAAGTTGTGTCTATGGACGAAAGGGTTAATATAGTCTGAACATTTTGAGAAAGTGCTACAAATTTGTTGTTGTTGTTGTTGTTTTACTTATGAATTTAAATAAAATATTTAGAAAAGCCTGATATTCAGTGCTATAAAGTATTAAGAATGTTTATTTGGTCAGTATCCATAGATGTCAAAATTTACCTTATAAAAACTTCCAGAGCAAAGTTCTTAATATTGCAAAACACAGATCTTGAAGCAGGAAAGTTCAGTAGGTCATTTGACCAGCAACTGGAGCAATGAACTTGATAGTGCATCCTAATACATCTTAATATAGCTGAAGACAGGTAGAACTATTGAAATTTTGACACTTGAAATTTTCACTCTGCTACTAAAATTTTTGTTTCAAATTTTATCCCTGAACAACCAGTGAATGAATTGTTCAGGAAAGATTGAATTTTAAGATGGTATAATGGCTGTGTCAAAATCTGGTTAATAACTGTAGAAAATCAAAGGTTAAAAACAGAATTCAAGTTTTTCCTATATAACAAGTCTATATAAAATGAAGTGACCCCTGGGGCGGGGCCAATTTTGACCCCAGGGAAATAATTTGAACAATAATTGTAGAGTTCCACTAGAGGGTGCTAAATGCCAAATATCTAAGCTCTAGGCCTTGTGGTTTCAGACAAGAAGATTTTTAAAGTTTTTCCTATATAAGTCTATGTAAAATGAAGTGACCCCTGGGGCGGGGCCAATTTTGACCCAAGGGAAATAATTTGAACAATCTTTGTAGAGTTCCACTAGAGGATGCTAAATGCCAAATATCTAAGCTCTAGGCCTTGTGGTTTCAGACAAGAAGATTTTTAAAGTTTTTCCTATATAAGTCTATATAAAATGAAGTGACCCCTGGGGCGGGGCCTATTTTGACCCCAGGGAAATAATTTGAACAATCTTTGTAGAGTTCCACTAGAGGATGCTAAATGCCAAATATCTAAGCTCTAGGCCTTGTGGTTTCAGACAAGAAGATTTTTAAAGTTTTTCCTATATAAGTCTATATAAAATGAAGTGACCCCTGGGGCGGGGCCAATTTTGACCCCAGGGAAATAATTTGAACAATCTTTGTAGAGTTCTACTAGAGGATGCTAAATGCCAAATATCTAAGCTCTAGGCCTTGTGGTTTCAGACAAGAAGATTTTTAAAGTTTTTTCTTTCGGTTGCCATGGCAACCAGAGTTCTGCATGGAATTAATTTCTTTGAACAACTTTGGAAGAGCTTCATGCAAGGAACATTTGTGGCAAGTTTCATCAACTTTGGCCCAGGGGTTTAAGAGGAGATGTTGTTTAAAGCAAAAATTGACGACGCACGACGCACGACGGACGACGCACGACGCACGACGGACACAGGGCGATCCTAAAAGCTCACCATGAGCACAAGTGCTCAGGTGAGCTAATAAAAAATACAAACATCAGACTTTAACATCGTTAATTAAAATGCACGGTCATTAATTTACGTCGTTCATATAAGTCTGTGTTATTTAATGCGACGATGCTCTGCGTATTACTGGAAGGAGAAATGTTGTTTTCTGTGTCCCATTTTTAAGAGGCTGAAAACAAATTATTTTGGCAAAATAATTTTGGTGTCCGAAGACTTAGACAAAATACCGATAAAACGTAATACCGATAAAACGTAATGATAAATAACTGTGTACATGTATTATATTGCTTATCCAGGGTAACATAACATCCGCCATATAAGGACTTATGATTAGCAAGTTCCTTTGTCCCTCCAATATTGTGGAACCGATAATAACGCGGTAAGAGGGTCTGGACCCGACGGACCGCGTTATATTGCATCTCCACTGTAGTGAAGATCTGCAAGGATATGCAGGCTGATCTGAATCTACATTAATCACAAACTGGATAATAAATGCCTTATTCATTATGATTGAGAATTAGGTTAAACAAGAGTTTATTAATATTAATACCACTGCTAGTATAGTTTTCATTTCCTATAAAAGAAGAGGGGTAAAAGGGATATGTTTTAACCATCTCAAGATTTACTCTGAAAAGGTGAATTAAAAATTACTATATGTAAAGAGAAAAAAGGAGATTTTGGTCCCATAACAGAGTGACTTCTTTTTTTTAAATTAAAAATACCCTTTAATTCAGAAAAATTGTGGTCATCAAAAGCCAGAGGCTCACACTCAAAATAATTCACAGACACAGCATTTCATCTGGGAAGGCAGATAGATGGAGTCAGGTTGCATAACAAAATTTTTGGGAAATGCAGGTTGGGGTTAGTTGGTTTACAGAAAATGTAGGTACTTCTTAAGGTAACTGCAGTTACAATATCAAACTCAGTAACCTGCACAAGCTATTGGAGTATGGGGTGGAATGGTTAGAGTAAATGAGTAACAAAATTAATGTTGGTATGTATTCCTTACCAGCACATGACATCTGAATAAGATCTTCAACAGCCAGATCCTCAAACTTTGCGTAAGCTTTGAAGGAATCTGGGTCAGTGGCCACACCCAACAATTCAGAAGGACTGATTCTATTACCAAATCCGATTGACACCATATGGGTACCTGCAAAAGAAAATAAGCATGCTTTTTTTTCAGTTTTAACATCATCCTTTATATTTATACAACAGTATTACAATCCTTAATCCATTCATTAATAAAATCTATCATGCAGTTTAAAACTTTTTTTTTTTGCTTTTATTAACCCTTTACATGGGACATAGCTGTATTCCGTGGGCAGACAGTGTAGTTCTAGATCAGCCAGCACATCTGAATCTGCACTGTCTGCTTTTAAGATTCATTAGGTTATTTGGTGACTTAAAGATGTGAACAGTGTAGAAACTGATCAGACGGCATGGCACAGATATGAGAACTGATCTGGATCTACACTGTTTGCACATGTGATAAACCTGTATAAATGGAGTAAAGGGCTAACTTAATTAAAACAGTGTAGACCATTAGACGCTTTTCAGACTTGTGGGACATGCAGGCTGGCCTCGGTGTACACTGGACTGGAGGTTATAAAGCTGAGCATGGAAATCAGTCTCAAATCTCAAGCATCTGATTGGCTGAAATGGCAACTGGTCGCCATTTCAGCCAATCAGATGCTTGAGATTTGAGACTGGTTCCATGCTCAGTTTTATAACCTTGGGCACTGGTTGCAAATGATACCACAGCTATGCTTAGCACATTAAGGCTTAACAAAGTTACCTCAGCATTAATTTATTCAAAACTTCAGAATATCTAGAATGATGGCAAACGGCACATTATTACTGGTTCATTTCCGAATATAATCTCCGACAAATGCATGGTTTGGATCAACCAAAGGTTATGACTAAGCTTGGATACCAGCCAAAAAATTTCTTAAGGACTGGATCCCATCCCCAACAAGCACATGAGACTGATACTTCTTTGTATGCAATATATCCATTTTATTATATTTTTATTTCCAAACTCATTTTAAAGTAGTTTAGAAATTAAGTGAATGCATTGAATTTATTTCTCATTCTTAATAGTGTCATTATTTTAAAATGCAAGGCAAAGCAGGTGTGTAATTTCTTTTTCCAGCACAGTGGAGAACATCAACAAAATTATCTGGTATGCAAAAACCAAGGTCTGGAATCCGTCACAAATCTCAACAAGAGCTGTCAGAGGAGACAGCATGCTCGACTATTCGAATCATTTGAAACAAATGCAATTTGAAGATTAAAACAGTAACAACTATGGCCATACATTCATGTGCAATCAGTAAAAATATTAACAAATATTAACAAGTGAATGGTAAGGGAAAAATTCATTTCAAATAACAGAAATAATTTCTTAATGTACCATAAATATTAAACTGAAAAGGGGAATAACTATGAAATATTTCTGAAGTTGTTAGAAAACTTGTTAGAAATTTTTTTATTAGAGATATTTACTTTTAGTCAATTATCAATCACTTCAGTAATGTTACAGAAAAGAACTGACCTAAAGGCATGGAAATGGTACACGACTTACCAGCTTGTCATGGTGAACATTTCTGGCAAGTTACTATATTCCTAATGTATTTAAAACCCTGACAAGAAAATTCTATTTTAGTAGCAGTGACCTTGGACCTACAGGCATGGGCATGGTACGGGACACACCAACTTGTCATGATGACCATTTGTGTCAAGTTATTTTGAAATCACTCTATTCCTAACAAAGTTACAGCCCGGACAAGAGAATTCTATTTTTAGTAACAGTGACCTTGACCTACAGGCATGGTCATGGTATGGGATACAACACCCTGTCATTGTGAACAATTGTGCCAAGTTATTTTGAAATCCGTCCATTTATAATGAAGTTACATCCCGGACAAGAAAATTCTGTTTTAAGTAACAGTGACCTGGACCTTCAGGCTTGGGTATTGTGTGGACACACTGCCTTGTCATAGTGAACGTTTGTGCAAAGTTATTTTGAAATCCCTCCATTCATAACAAAGTAACAGCACGGACAAGAGAATTCTATTTTTTGTAAGATTGACCTTGACCTTTGACCTACAGGCATGGGCATGGTACGCGACACACCACCCTGTCATAGTGAACATTTGTGTCAAGTTATTTCGAAATCCCTCCATTCAAAACAAAGTTACAGCCTGGACAAGAAAATTCTATTTTTAGTAACAGTCACCTTGACCTTGGATCTACAGCCATGGGTATTGTGCGGACACACAGCCTTGTCATTGTGAACATTTGTGTCAAGTTATATTGAAATCCCTCCATTCATAACAAAGTTACAGCCCGGACAAGAAAATTCTATTTTTTGTTACAGTGACCTTGACCTTCGACCTACAGGCATAGGTATTGTACGCGACACACCGCCTTGTCATGGTGAACATTTGTGCCAAGTTATTTTGAAATCCCTCCATTAATAATGAAGTTAAGGGCCAAGTGTATATTTTGCTTAACACAAAATGTAAGTGGAAAAGGGGCATAATTTGAAAAATATTGAAAGCAGGGTTATGGGTCTTGTTGGTTATGATGTAGATTTTGATGGTGAAAATATATTTCAAGTTTCAAGGCAATATCTCAAGTAGTTTTGAAGTTATGGGCAAAATGCATATTTTGCTTAACACAAAATATAAGAAAAAAGGGGCATAACTTGAAATATATTGACAGCAGAGTTATGGGTCTTGTTGGTAATGATGTAGAATTTGATGGTGAATATATATTCCAAATTTCAAGTTGATATCTCCAGTAGTTTATAAGTTATGGACCAAAGTGCATATTTTCCTTAACGCAAAATTTAAGTGAAAAAGGGGCATAACTTAAAAAATATTTGTAGCAGAGTTATGGGTCTTGTTGGTAATGATGTAGAATTTGATGGTGAATATATATTTCAAGTTTGAAGTTGATATCATAAGTAGTTTTTAAGTTATGGACCAAAGTGCATATTTTGTTTAACGGACGGAGCCGCCGACGCCGACGCCGACACCGGGGTGAGTAGGATAGCTCCCCTATTCTTCGAATAGTCGAGCTAAAAAGCTATCTGGCTGAAATAGATATCCATACTTCTTTAAACACTACAGCTTCTAGATATTGCAGATGATATAGACACTACAGGTGATTAACGTGAAAGACATTAGTTGTTAGTGAAATGGATGTGACAGAGGGCAAAAGGAGTGTAAAAAAGTGAAATATGCATATCGGAATTTGCCACATTAAGAAGACAGCCAAGAAGAAGTAGGATTGCAAGATATGTTTTCAAGCACTTATGTGAAGCTAAGAAATCCTGATCAGATATGTTAAAAGACTTGTTAACCCTTTCCTCCATAGATACACCTTAAATTGCATGGGTTGAACAGTTTAGATCCAGATCAGCTTAACTTTTTGATTCCTTAGGTTATTTACTGACCAAAATGCGACCAGTGTAGAGCCTGGTCAGTCACAGATGTGCCGGTTGGTCTGGATCTACACTGGTCACACATAATATGGAGGAAAGGGTTGAAACTGAACAAACCTTTTTGTCGAGCTACCAGTGCATGATAAACAGCATTAGGTGTATTGTCGGAAGTAGCTGCTGTCAACAAAATGCCTACATAGGCAGTGTTTGGTCTCCCTGCAAATATAAATATAAATAGTTCTGGTTAGTGCTTACCTTAGTTTACAATTTTTCACCTTCACAAGGAATATTTTCAAACATTCATCCAACCCCTCTATATTCAAATTTTTTATTATCTGGTTAATCTATAAACATAGGAAAAGTTTTGAGTAAACTAGAATGTGTCCTCAGACACTGATGCAACAAAATTTGTAATAACAAAGGGTCATAACTCTGGTAAAAATGGTGGCAGGAAAAATGCTTTCTTTACAATTATCTACAAATCCTGCTTGATCACCTGTGGAAGTTTGAAAGAAATCCGTCTGATAGTTTAGGAGTTAATGCCACAAGATTTGGGGACGTATGTAGGGATGTATGGACAGAAGGGGGCATAAAAATCTTACTTGCACTGATAATCAGTCTGAAATTTGTTGAAAGTTATGTGTAACCTTGACCAATACACGAATCTCCAATCTCTGGCTTTCCTTGCCTTGGCTCAACTAATTAAGCTATTCAGGCCACCTCAATGGAACATTACAACATTCTTTTCTACTTAGACAAGAAAATTCCTTTTTACTTGGGAAAAAAGTTTACAAGAGACTGCCCAGATGTGGAACATATACCATAGCCAAATAGTGGCCGAAAGATGCTCTAAGCTTATAAGCCTCAAACAGTTATGGACAAATAGACTTGATCATTATACAAGTCTCATTTGCTTTAAAATTCCAGCTAAAAATATTCATTTAATCCTTAACTCCTGGGGATTTGACTGGTATCTCATGGGCTAACAGTGTAGATCCAGATCAGCAAGCACATATATGCCATCTGATTAGAATCTGCACTGCTTGCTTTTTGATTTATTATGTTATTTCAAACAAAAAGGGCAAAAATGCAGATCCTGGTCAGATGGCACAGTTTTGCAGGCTGACCTGGATCAACACTTTTCGCACATGCAATTAAATAAGAATATATAAAGGGCCAAACAGTAACCTTAACAATTATTTTTCAATGATTATACCTTGAGAGTCAAACATGGCATTCATTCTCACAAGTGCTGCCGACAAGTCTGAGGTTGTTGCCACACTGTTAATGGCCTGAGGTTGAATCCCAGCTGTTTCTAAAACAGATAGACTGGTACACTGTTGGAGACTGAAGACATCAGTGGAGTGGACAGTGTTGGAAAAAGCTATTATGCCGATTCTAATCTTGTCTGAGCCAATATCCAACCTGCAGTACACAGAAATGTGTAAATGAAACAAAAGTCTGCAAAATCAACATGCTTCAATCAGGGGTGACAAGTTTTTTTTGCAATTAAGTTAATGAAGGGCCCTTAAACTGCAAGGTTATTTAAAATACTGTTGTAGACTGAACAATTCTGTAGAATGAAAATTCATTAGGTTTTTTCGTAAAGGTAAACAATGTACATCCAGATCAGACTTCAAGGATGTACAGGCTGATCTGGATCTACACTGGTCACCCATGTGATGAAAGCTACATTTGTGGAGTAAACAGTTAATAAACAAGAGATGTTTGTGAAACGCAAATTTCATACAAATCTGCTGTTATTTTATTAAAGGTCACTGTGACCTTGACCTATGACCTACTGACCTCAAAATCAATATGGGTCATCTTCTTGTGATGACTAACCTCCATACAAAATCTGAGGACAGACTGACGTACCGACCGACCGACATGTGCAAAGCAATATACCCCCCGCTTCTTCAAAGGGGGACATAAATTGAAATACAAGTACATTGTTGAAGACTAAACCCATAACTGAAATACTGACGCATTTTGCATTTAGACACAAGTTGCACTGTACTTACTCTTGGGCATACTGCAGAATGAAGTTCTTCATGTTTTGGAATGTTATCATTGTCACACCAGCGGAAGCATCCATCAAAAACACTACATCCATGAAACTCTTGCATTGTCCTGTAAAACGTAGGTAATATAACAATTTACTTCAAAGACACACCTTTATTGTGTGGGCGAACAGTGTAGATCCAGATCAGCTTGCACATCCATGCCATCTGATCTTGATCTACACTGTTTGAGTTTTAATTCATTATGTAATTTCTAGCTAAAACACCAACACTGCAGATCCTGATCAGATGGCATGGATTTGCCAGCTGATCTGGATCTAAACTGTTCACACATGCAATAGAATACATGAAGTAAAGGGTCAATGTAATGTTCTATAAAACACAAGGTACAGAACCTGTAGAAATAATGTGGTTCAAGCTGGAATATTTCATTTACCCTTTACCTGAGATATGGCTGTTATCCTTAGGTGCACAGTGTAGATCTAGATCAGTTAGCAGAATTTGCTGACTGATCCAGATCTACATTGTTTGCACATGCAACAAGAAGATGCCTTGAATGGTAACTGAAAAACAGAGAACTTGAAAAAATAAATTAAAAAAAATGTTGACGTCCACTAGCCCAACAAAATACCCCAGTCTAATTACCTGGGTTTTCCCAAGAAAACTTGGTTATTTAAACCTGTATATAACAAAATGTTGATAAGAGGCATTCTTGTTAATCCCTTCTAAGATTGAATCAACAATTTGTTGTGTGATTAATAGTCTGCTTTGGTTATGTCAAAGGTACCTAACCCTTAATAAAGCTACATGACGGAAAACGATCATTTAGATTATTTCTGACCGAGATGTGACCAGTGTAGATCCAGATCAGACAGCACTGAATGTGCCAGATGAACTGGATATGCACTGGTTAGACATTCATTTAAATGCAAATATATGGATATGCACTGCTGTTTTGCTGGGTATGCCTGACAATGCCTCTCTATCATGGTGATCTACTGTGGTATCTTTTTTTTTTCTTGAGGGATTTATTTTCATGTATTTCATGTAAGGTAAAAACTGCGAAATTTTATCCTAGTGAAACTTTAGAATAAAATTAGAATGTGTCCTCAGACACTGATGCCCCCACTGCTGCAACATAATTTTTAATAAACAAAGGGCCATAACTCTGGTAAAAATGGTCGCTGAAAAAATCCTTTCTTTACAATTATCTATACATCCTGCTTGATCATCTGTGCAAGTATGAAACAAATCCGCCTGGTAGTTTAGGAGGAGTTGATGCCACAAGATTTGGGTACGTACGGATGGACGAGTGCAACTCTATTTACCTCCCACTTTGTTGGGGCATAAAAAGCTTATAATTATATTTTGTTAGGGTTTAGTATTTGTCACAGGGTGAGAAAGAATGTGCAGCCAGACCTGGACTTGAACCCGGGACCCCTCGCTTACAGGGCGAGTGCTCTCCTGCCCGAGCTATCCGTCCGCTTACACATCTTCTCCCCAGATAGTGACTAGATTCGTACCGCGACATACACCCCCTCAAATTTGGAAATTCGTCCTCGAATTCCAGCGAGTTATGTGTATTTAATTTGCTATTACAGGCTGGTGGCCACCCCTGCTAGCTATCACGGTCCCCTGTTGGGCGCCAAATGTAACAGGGTGAGAAAGAATGTGCAGCCAGACCGGGACTCGAACCCGGGACCCCTCGCTAACAGGGCGAGTGCTCTCCCGCCCAAGCTATCCGTCCGCTTACACATATTCTCCCCAGATAGTGACTAGATTCGTACCGTGACATATTCATGTATTTCATGCTTGGTAAAAAGTGAGTAATTTAAGCCTTAGCCTAATATGCTAGTGAAAATTTAGCATGAAATAGCTTATCTTATAAGAATAATAAAACTGCAAGAATTTATGTCTGGGTGAAAATGTTATTAATAGCATCTGAATGAAAAATAAGGCCTCACAAAATCAAAAGATATCACAATGTGCCTGCAATGACAAATATCTTACCTAAGATTTTATCTGCAGGATCAACTACATCTACAATCGGTTTGTAATTTCTGGCAGCTGAAACAAATATAATGTAACGTGAAACCCGTAAATAAAGTCCACCTTTGGACACATTAAACAAATGGTCTTAGTTGGCAGGTGGTCTTTGACAACAATTTCAATATAAGTATTTGCAGTTTATTACACTTTACTGTTAATTCTTTAAATATCAATGCATTTCACCAGTTTACCAAAGAAATAAACAAGGGTCGCTCAGAACCTTGAAAAAGTATGTTGGCATGTAATTTACCCCTTTAGTCCACAGATACAGCTTTTATTGTGGAAGTGAACAGTTTAATTGATCTGGATCTATGTATACCCAGGTTATCAAAGCTGTATATATGGAGAAAAGGAAAACTGTCTTAATTTTCAGATTTCTGAGCAGGGTTTGATATTTTTATACCTTAAAAAGGGAGAAAAGCGTGAGATTATCATTAAACATAGAGTCAAGTTACCTATGCTCGGCCAGTCCAATGCTCGGCCACTTTTGTTTACATCTGTTATAAATCGAATTTAAGTTTGAAATCGAAAATAAATTGTTTGTTTTTTTGTTTAACCCAACATGACATTGTAGAAAGAAAGCCAGGTAGGTATCATCAAAGCGCTTGATTGCGGACAGCAAACGATAGCTTTCGAGAAATAACAGAATGATGCTGGTTTATGTAAAACTCTAAACCAAACCGTATTTCTTAAAAACAAAACAAAACATAATGTTTATTTAATCGGGTGGGAATTGTTATGGAAAAATGTTACCTTGAATATCCACTTGAACAATTATGAAATGATAACACAGTTTTTCTTAAAATGCCATCTAAATCAACACCCCACCCACCAAATAAACACTGGAGTAAAACTAGAACCACACCACTAGAGTACTAGGATAAAATTGTTAGACTCATAAATTTATTAAAGATCTTTTTTATGTTTAAATTCACTTGTTTAACCAGTTATCTGGATAATGTTAACAACTTCTTTATAATTGTTCATTCAGAAGTGCTGAAATAAGAAAATATCAGCATCAAGGAAGGTATTATAAAGCTATAGACCAAAATAAACATTTAGTGGCTGTAAGTTCTCAATTACTCCCATCATTAAGATATTTAATTATTATTCTAATATTTTATAACTTTAAATTTTAACATTTACTGTTAATTGGCTGGTAAACTACCTGGCCGAGCATTGGACCAAATCTACTGAAATTTAGTTGTGTTGAACCTGTTGAAAACCGCACAAATTTTACCCATTAACTAACGTCATCCAGGAGCTTGCATGTATGACGTAAATTTGTAAATACATGGTGACTTCATAACAACATTGAACATTTAAGGTCGGTCGGTAAATAAAATAGTTGTAGAGAATAAGTTATGAAACTGGCCGAGCATAGGTAACTTGACTCTATACATTTAATACAAAGGTTTCAAAACTGTATCATTATGGCAAACCAAATGCTGTTCTCTCAGATATTTCTTTCATGTTTATTCACATTTTGGTAAAACTGGAACGGAATAAAAGATTAAATAATTTAAACTATAACGGAAGGTGAACAAGGAGCAGTTTCTTACCATTACAGATCACATCATGAATAAAATTGGACTGATACAAAGCTTGGAAAGTGGAGAAATTATATATGGAGTTCAAGTCGTAAGCAAGGGCCTGAATCTCGGGCATAAACACACCATCCCCAAGGGCAATAACCTGTGTATTGATACCTGAAATAATATACAAAACAATTTCCCATGTACAACTGGGTCTTATACATGTACACATGTTCAAATACAAGATAAATCTTACGAGATGGGTATCCAGTAGAACACTATGTATATATCCAGTTTAAGAAATATTTAGAAATGGCCATGTACTAATGTTTTTACAATTGATGGAATAACTGACTGATTGATGGGACAAAATGACCTTATCAGCAAACTTCATGTTATGTTACATGTAAACAGAATATAAATTTACCATTGAACAATGTCATCTTACCAGTAAACACTGTAATCTTACAATGTAATCTTAACTGTTATCTAATCAGTAACCATTGTAATCTTACCAACTGTAATCTTACTGGCAAACACTGTATTCTTACCAACTGTTATCTTACTGGTAAACACTAATCTTACAAACTTAAAGCTTATTAGAAAACAGTGTACTCTTACCAACTGTAATCTTACCAGTAACAGCTGTTATCTTACCAGTAAGAGCTGAGATCTTACCAATTAATGCTGTAATATTACCAGTAAATGCTGTAATCTTACCAGTAAATGCTGAAATCTTACCAGTAAGTGCTGTAATCTTACCAGTAAACGCTGTAATATTACCAGTAAATGATGAAATCTTACCAGTAAGAGCTGAAATCTTACCAGTTAATGCTGTAATCTTACCAGTAAATGATGTAATCTTACCAGTAAGAGCTGAAATCTTACCAGTTAATGCTGTAATCTTACCAGTAAATGATGTAATCTTACCAGTAAGAGCTGAAATCTTCCCATTTAATGCTGTAATCTTACCAGTAAATGCTGTAATCTTACCTGTAAGTGCTGTAATCTTACCAGTAAATGATGTAATCTTACCAGTAAATGATGTAATCTTACCAGTAAGAGCTGTAATCTTACCAGTAAATGATGTTATCTTACCAGTAAGAGTTGAAATCGTACCAGTAAATGATGTAATTTACAAAGTAAGAGCTGAAATCTTACCAGTAAATGATGTAATCTTACCAGTAAATGATGTAATCTTACCAGTAAGAGCTGAAATCGTACCAGTAAATGATGTAATCTTACCAGTAAGAGTTGAAATCGTACCAGTAAATGATGTAATTTACAAAGTAAGAGCTGAAATCTTACCAGTAAATGATGTAATCTTACCAGTAAATGATGTAATCTTACCAGTAAATGATGTAATCTTACCAGTAAGAGCTGAAATCGTACCAGTAAATGATGTAATCTTACCAGTAAGAGCTGAAATCTTACCAGTTAATGCTGTAATCTTACCAGTAAATGCTGTAATCATACCAGTAAACAATGTAATCTCACCAGTTAACATGGTCATCTTACCAACTGTAATCTTACCAGTAAACACAATGTATTCTTAGCACTAAGCACAAAGCAACCTTAAAAGTGAACACAATGTAATCTTACCACTGAACAAAATTGAATCTTACCATTCAGTTTTGCAATAGAACTAAATCTCTTTGTCTGAAATGTATTGTTGGATTTCCCATCTGTTGCCACCAGTGCTATATGTGGGTATTTTTTCTGGTCACGGCCATCTGTTCTAAAAATGTCCACCATTTTCTCAATGGAAGCTGCAGTATTCGTGATCTGTTCTTCCCCTCTCAGATTAATGATGCTAATCTGTACTCTTGTCTTGTTGTAGGAGTCAGAGAGAAGTGAGAAATCACCAGGTCCCACCTGTTCACCAATTCTAACAACAGCTATACGAGTATTGTTCACCCCAACTCCCACTGGAAACCTACAATTTTGTAATTTGTGATACAAATGGAGTACAAGTCCAGGTAATATTTATCCAGTTGTACAAATCAACAACATATGTAAGAATGAAATTTTGAATGCTTCATAATGGGATACATGTATCGATCTTGAACAAATGCGTTTGTTATGCCATTTAAAGGGCCACTTACAAAGGTGGTCAGTCCCCAATTGGTAATTTTTATTTTAAATCACCCACTGTTTTGATCTGTTGTCATGCATGTGGTTTTCTGTGTAAACGGCATTCAGATATGGATCAATCAATATTACATGGGTTGCATGTAGGTGACCAAAAATAATGCGAACGGGGTTGGGTCGGTGAAAAGTGTTTTCATCCATAAATATGCTGAAATACTATCATTTTTTGTCAAGTGAAAATCCTAGCTCAATTCTGAAAAATCAGTGTTTAATAGCTGCTAGTCATCAGTGGTTCAACATTTTCTGTCAGGTATGGCCGGTGATTCATCTTTGGTTATCTTTGTCCAATCGATGACATTGGCATGCTCTATATATGAAGATGTCTATTCCAATGACAACTGATCTTACAAAAGCTACCACAAATACATAAGTTTTCTAATCTGCTATAAATAACCCCAGTCACAGATATGCCTGTAAATAAATGGACAACTTTGTCTTAACAAAATTGAAACTTTAACTTTTACATCTGAAACCAACAAAAAAATATTTTAAACAAACATTTGAGTAGACTTTATCAATGCACTGAAGTAAGAAATTTTACAAATCCTACCTTTCTACCAGGTTCCAAAAGAAAGACTTGAGATATCCAAAGTTGGTTACTCCTATGCTAGCAGTAGCGTCAATCACAAAAATCAGATCCATCGGTACCTCACACATTGCTGCAAGTACAAATGACTAAAGTTCTAATATCATGCATAGCATAGCTCTTTAATATATGTAGGTTTGTGTGCATGTAAAAGAAATCGGCGAGACTGATGAATTATTACTGATAAAACAAAAAAAAATACATTGTTGCAAACCTATCATACATAACCATTTTGAGATTTTTTGAAAATATAATACATTTTTTGCTTGAAAATTACAATTCAAATTTGCCGCATTGGCTGCCTGGAGAACTATTAGTAAACTTTTCTATTGTCATAAATCCTGCTTCACAATGATTTAAAAATGCTACATTATCAACATTCATTGCCAAATGATAAAAGTGTTCTTTTTTTACATTTTTTAAACTAGACACAAAGGTTATAAAGTGAGAATGGAGACAAAAAGGTGAAATAAGCATATCAAGAATCGCCACATTCAGAAAAAAACAACCTCCCCACACAGTCAAGAAGAAGAGAGAGGGAGAGAGCATGGTTAATAAAATGATCAGTTTTTTTTTAAAAAAAGACACCACTAACAATAAACAAAAATGACAACCCGAGGGTTTACCGCCTTGGAACAATTTTCAGATTATAGGAATGTCCTTAGTTGGAAGTTTAGAAGACTCTTCAAATAGATCAAGTGAACGCTGGTGATCTCAGGATGGTTTCATTGCTCAGTTTTATAACCTTGAAACAATGTGACACTATATGCAAGTTTTTAGTTTTCTTTAACAAACATATGGTGAAAAAAACTTGTCCATTGGCTCAGTATAGAGGATTCATAAAGGTACTTATTTCTCAAAAGTATTCTTCTAAGACGTTCGCAGCATCACATTTACAGACAAATCTGTTTGAGCACTGCTGTCACATCTCACTAGTTTCTATATATCAACCAATCTCCTCGGGCAGGAATTCAATAAAAGATGTGTGGTGAAAGAATACTTACAAAGATTACACTCCTGGACGGTGACACTTCCTGTTGTATTGGTTGTGGCATCTTTAGGGCACTGCTGACACATATAGCTACGTGTTTTGTTCCTATAGTAACCAATCCTGCATTCACCACATTTACCATCAGACTTGATCTCAAGACCATTGTCACACGGCTCTGTGGAAACAAAAATCATCGTACATGTATAAAGGTCTCGGAGTCTTACTTTCATTGAAAAATATTATATATTCTTCATTTTTCCATTGATTTTTATATAAACCCTTCCCTCCATATAATTATACACTTTTTATCACATAGGTAGCCAATTTAGATCCAGATCAGCTGCCACAGCCCTTTTACCTTATCCGGACCTACAAAGTGTGCCTCTTGGTAAGAAACATCCCCAATGCATAAAGAAGTGAACAGTTTAAATCCTGATCAGATGGCTCAGATGTGCCATCTGATCTGGATCTAAAATGTTTGTAACAGCAATTAAGGAAAATATATGGAGAAAAGGGTTAAAACATTTATCAAGGGTTCTTATTCTTCAGATATTTACGCAACTCAAGGGCCATAACTCTGGGATACTTGTCCATAGATAGTTCGTATATAATTTTTGAACAATTGTTGCACATGTGATGAAACCCACTTGATCAATAGATGTAATGGCAAATCAATGACTCAAAATTCAGCAAGCAACATGTTACCTTTGCAAAGACTTCTGTAGATATACCAAGCAGGCACTTTGTCACTGAAATCTGCGCCTGTGAACACAGTTTCTACAGAGGAAGCATAAGGTGTCCAGTTACCAGTTGTTTCTGTCCCAGCATTAATGATGGTTATCTTTGTTCCATCGTTCTGAAAAATTGTTTTTGTTATACAGGGTTATTTCTGAGGGTGCAATATTTCTGCATTTCTGGGTCTTTGGATGACATCACAGAAATATATCCAGCAGAAAAAAATCCAGCAAACACTTAAATCCCAAAATATCTCATTTTCAAACTAAAATCACTGGAGTCACCATGTCCAAGATAATCCGTTTCACAATACAGATGGGGTAAAGTAATTACAAACAAATACCATTAATTGTTATCTTATTCGCATTGTATACACGTGACATTTGCTCAAACATTTCTCAAACATTCATTTCAATTGAAAAGTTGTTTGAGAATTGTTATTCTTTGATAAATAATATCTTTGCAATTTTTTATAAAATAAAATAAATTAAATAGTAACAGTTATTGACCCATGAATAAAAAGGTTGAATTATATACAGATTGTCTTCCTAAGGATGTTTCTATCACAGTCTTGTTGTTCTTCTGTCACCTTACCCAATTCAACCTGCAGAAATGTATCCTTGTATGTCATGATATACCATTTTCATAACTTAATTTTTCTACGCTATAAACACTGACTGATTTCAATCGAACCTCCCTTAGGAGCCACCTGCATTCAGCAACCACTGCCTTACACATCCAGTTTGAATATATGATTAACTGATATTTTGTTCTTATTTTTACCTGTGTTTAACCCTTTCCTTGATATATACGCATTTTTACGCATGTGGGACCAGTGTAGATCATCCGTGCCGTCTGATCAGGATCTGCACTGGTCGCATTTAGGTCAGAAATAAGATAATGAATCAAAAAGGGAACAGTTTAGATTCTGATCAGACAGCACGGATGTGCCGGCTGATCTGGATCTAAACTGTTTGCCCTAGCAATATAGGAGTATCTATACAGGAAAGGGTTAACAGCTACCTGAGTTAAGCAGCCACTTTCTGTCAATCCTTTGGGTGGCTTCTTAATACAGGTTTGACTGTATTTTGTTTTTTGTATTATATGACATTATGGTTTTACAAGTGGGAAATACAACTGTTTTTCTTTTCAAAGTGAAACTTAATTGTGAATAAATTTAAATGGAAAAAAAAATACCTTCATTTGACTGGTTTTGTTAAGCAGAGCTGAAGCGTTTACAATGTCCGACACTTTCTTGTCCGTGATGATAACAACATTGTGAATGGTATTGAACATAGTTTCAGCACTCATCTGGGTCTCTGCGGCAACCATGGCCTTCAGAAGAGTGTCGACAGCAGTGCCGGACTTGACTTCTATAACACTAGCTTGCACAGACACGAACCTGCAGAACGGAAGAATATGCATATGATATGTAATTATTGATTTAACGCTTTATTCCATATATAAGCATTTTTTCACATGTGCGACCAGTGTCAATCCAGATCAGCTGGCACATCTGTGCTGTCTGATCTGGATCTGAATTGGTGGCATCTTTAAAAAAAATTCTAAGAAATAAGAAAGTGAACAGTAAAGATCCTAATCACACTACAGATTTACACTGGTCGCCCATGCAATAAAAGTGTTTCAATATACTAAATGGTTAACTTCTATTTTTAATATTTTTAACACTAAATAAGGTAAAGAATGGATGTGAATCTTGTTCCTAAAACTTGAAAAACAATGTCACTCATTGTATTTTAAACTATTTTAGCCAACTTGTAAGAATGAAATATAGTGATTAACTAAAACAAGAAACCGTCGAAGACGGGTGATGCTCCTCGAATGGGTACTTTGTCACAAAAACAGTTAGTTGTATAACTATTGAGGTGAATATTAAAAATAGTGTAGTGCTAGGAAATCAGATAATTTTAAATTCCAACTATAAAAAACAGGACATCATTTAGGTTAAAGGTCATGCTGTGACCTTGACCTTCAAGGAAGCGACTCAAATGTTGTGCGACACGTGGCCTCGATATGATAATCATTTCTGTGAAATAATTTTCTAATCCAACTAAAATTAACAGAATTATAGACAGGACACAATATTGCTTCAAGGTCATGCTGTGACCTTGACCTTCAAGGTAGTGACCAAAATGTTGCGCGACACATCGTCTCATTTTGGTGATCATTTCTGTGAAATAATTTTTAAATCCGATTTCAAAAAACAAAGTTATGAGCCGGACACAATGTTGCTTCAAGGTCATGCTGTGACCTTGACCTTCAAGGTAGCGACCCAAATGTTGCACGCAACACATCGTCTCATTATGGTGATCATTTCTGTGAAATAATTTTAAAATCGGACTTGAAATAACAAAGTTATGGGCCGGATAGGATTTTGGTGCAAGGTCATGCTGTGACCTTGACCTTCAAAGAAGTGACCCAAATGTTTCGCATGACACGTCTTCTCATTATGGTGATCATTTCTGTGAAATAATTTTAAAATCCGACTTCAAATTACAAAGTTATGCTGTGACCTTGACCTTCAAGGTAGCAACCAAAATGTTGTGCGCAACACTTGTCTCATAATGGTGATCATTTCTGTGAAATAACTTCAAAATCCGACTTCAAATAATAAAGTTATGGGCCGTACATGATTTTGGTGCAAGGTCATGCTGTGACCTTGACCTTCAAGGTAGTGACCCAAATGTTGCGCGTGACACGTCATCTCATTATGGTGATCATTTCAGTGAAATAATTTTAAAATCTGACTTTGAAACAAAAAGTTATGGGCCGGACACGATTTTGGTGCAAGGTCATGCTGTGACCTTGACCTTCAAGCTAGTGACCCACATTTTGCGTGCGCCATGATCATTTCTGTGAAGTTATTTTGAAATCTGAATTCAAATAAAGAAGTTATGGGCCGGACACGATTTTGGTGCAAGGTCATTCTGTGACCTTGACCTTCAAGGTAGTGACCCAAATGTTGCGCGCGACAAGTCATCTCATAATGGTGATCATTTCAGTGAAATAATTTTAAAATCCAACTTCAAATAAAAAAGTTATGGGCCGGACACAAATCGGGACATACGGACGGACTGACGGACGGACAACCTGGCGACTATATGCTCCCCCAAATTTCGTCGGGGAGCATAGTAATAAGCTAGCTGATGCCTGATTGTCTAATAGTAATCTGCTATTAAAGATAAAGAGAAAACCAAAATAACCAAGCATACCACCCATTACTCCATAAATAAACATTTATTACATGGGTGACCAGAGTAGATCCTTATCAGCCGGCAAATCCATGCCATCTTGATATGGATTTACACTGGCCATTTCTGGGTCAAAATTTACAAAATGAATCTAAAAGTGAACAGTGTGGATCCTGATCAGCAGGGATGTTTTGGCTGATCTTGATCTACACTGTTCGTCCATGGGATAAACGCTTTATATGGAGTTAAGCATTAACTTACCTATCGGATACATCAGCTGAGAATTTCTGAGCTTTTACAAGTACATTCACATCGTTGCTAAGGTACCATATGTAGGCAACATGGAGGGAGTAGGAACACTTGAACTTCTCTGGACAGACCTTGGTCTCTAGGTCGGTTGTACTGAGACTTCCAATTTTATCAACAATGATAACTGTATCTGATCCGGTTGTACTTATAGCCTTTAATTCTTTCTCAAAAATAGAAGTTCCCGTGCCAACGACCACGGCATAGATGTTGTCCTTTTGAACCTGGAAATCACAAGTAGCAAGTCACTTTAATCCTTTCCTCCATAGATACACCTATATTGCGTGGCCGAACAGTTTAGATCCAGATCAGCCCACACATCCGTGCCTTCCGATCAGGATCTAAACTGTTCGCTTTTTTATTTATTAGTTTATTTCTGACCAACTGCTGATCTGGATTAACTCTGGTTGCACATAAGTAAAAATATGTATAATATGGAGGAAAGGGTTAAAGCTGCCTAGTCACAGTTCGCGATGGAAAACTTATACGCATTTTTATGCATGCGCGACCAGTGTAGATCAAGATCTGCTGGCACATCCGTGCCTTCTAATCAGGATCTACACTGGTCGCATTGTCGTCAGAAATAACCTAATGAATCAAAAAGCAAACAGTTTAGATCCTGATCAGAAGGCACAGATGTGCCAGCTGATCTGGATCTAAACTGTTCGCCCTAGCAATAAAGGTGTATCTATACAGAAAAGGGTTAATGACCATGACCTTTGAGATGGTAACCTGGTGTTTGCACGGGACACTCCGTCTCACTGAGGTGAACATTCATCCCAAATATACACAAGATAGCTCATTGCATGTTAAAGTAATGAGCCGGAAAAATCCAGATGGATGCACTTACAGACAGACAGAGGCATGCACTTAAGCACGCACTAATAACTGAACTGCTATTGTGACAACTAAGTTGTGCTCACTGCAAGCAGGCTCGACACAAAACAAGACCACTTCTGTAAAACCCCTCATTACGGACACTCAATATTACGGGCACCCCGGTAATACGGGCAATTTTTTGAAGAAGAGAATTTTCTCTACTTTTTTATTTAAACCCACAATTAACAACAACCCGCTATTAAGGACACTTTCCCTCAGTCCCTTAGGTGTCTGTAATGGAGGGATTTCACTGTATTTACAAAGCACAACTAAAAATATCAAGAGTTATTGATGAAATATAATAATATTTGAATCATAGGATTTATACCTGAGCAGCAGCAGCAGCAGTAGCAGTATAGTTGGCTGAGCGACCATCAGTAATAACCAGCATGGCTTTAGCCGCATTCGCTCTACTCGAACTGTTTAGCATCTGTCGAGCAGCAAGCAGGGCTTGGTCGGTCACAGTCCCATAACCCGCCATTGGCTGTGACCTGATGCCGTTATCGATTGCTGTTCTGTCGTAGGAGAGAGGTAATCTGTCAGCTAGATTGACTTGTAGACCAAAGGACACCACACCAATATTGACTTTCGTGGCAGCAACTTCAAGTCTGAAAATGGATGGGGCTTCACATGTTCTATCTGTTATATTTATATTGTGCTTTCATTTATCTAGTAAAAATCCATTTGAACTCATTACTGTTGTGTCATGTATTAATTTGTTATACACAAACCACACAAAAATGTATTACATAATAGGGCAGTGTTTCTCAGGCTACTGGCGACATGATACATATTGCAATATGGTACTACCAATAAACAATATGTATTGCAAATACTTTCTGTAGTTTTTGTGCTATTAAAATAATCTTTCAAAAAATTGCTATCTAACATATAGCGGGTTATTTCTGCGGTCATAAATTTCTGCGTTGTGCCCTCAAAAATTGATGCAAAAATTTCTACGTTTTTTATTTCTGCGTTTTTGGTTCCCATGAAGAATAAATTTCTGCGGTTCATATTGGGTAAGGTGTCGTAAGAATAACACGACTGTGATATACACATGCTACTGTATAGCGGGTAATCGCAGAAATATATCCAGCAGAAAAATAAACCAGCAGAAATTTAACTTGCAAAATATTATCTCATTTTCAAAATCACCAGAGGGGCCATGTCCGGGATAATCCGTTTCACAATACAGACAGGGTAAATAATTATGATCAATTACCGCACATTGTTATCGTATAGGCATAGTTTAAATGCGACATTTGCTCAAACAGTTCTCAAACATTCAATTCAATTGAATAGTTGTTTGAGAGTTGTTATTCATCGATGAAACATCAACACATCTGTGCCGTCTGATCAGGATCTGCACTGGTCGCATTTTGGTCAGAAATAACCTAATGAATCAAAAAGTGAACAGTGCAGATCCTGATCAGATGGCACAGATGGCCCACTCAATAAAGGTGTGTCTATGAAGGAAAGGGTTAAACAATGGGTATGTACTTACAATAAGACAAAGTTGAGCAATATGGCTTTCATAACTTGTAAATCAATGGTGGAAAAACTGGCCGACTGGTCCATGACAAGGATCAAATCCAGTGCTAGGTCGCACCGACCAATAGGCTGCACTACCTCTGGTTGCCAGGTCTTTGCCGCTGGAAATTAAAACATTCCTGCATTGTTAAGACCAGTGCAACAATATTACATTTATAGGCAGTTTTAATAGGTGATCAGTGGAAAACTTCTGTCGCCCTCAGATACTTTGTCAGAAAGATCTGAATACAAAAAGCTGAATACAAAAAGAACAGGCTTAACTCTGTCAAATGTGACCTTGACCAACAGATTTGGGCTACATCAGAAACCTGTAGTCTTTAGCAATGTAAATTTCAAGTTAGATAAAGAAAATTAAGAAATTGCAAAGTTGTAGCAAACATTACATTTGAGGGATGGTCAAAGCAATACCTATGTAGCCCCTTTTTAAAGAAAGGGTGTTAAAAAAAAAAACTGTTGAGGGTGCTTTTAGGTGATAATGAGCCTGGCCATTTAATGATGGCCTGAGAATAATTATAAATTACAGGGCTAATTTGTTGTCTAAAGAGATTACCAGACAGTAAATTTGTGTGTATATTACATGAGTAAATATGTGTGCTTTCTCATTATTGTGGATGAACCTCGTTTGGTATGAAACTAAAAATGAATTAACAGTAGTAGTTTATGCTATGGATACAGCTTTTATAGCATGGGCCAACAGTGTGAATCCAGATAAATCTACATATGTGTGCATTTTAATTTGAATCTGCACTGTTCGCTTTAAGATTTTATTTCAGATTACTTCTAACCAAGAAGCTACCAGTGTTGATCCAGATCAGACTGCACAAATGGGCATGCTGTTAGACAAGTAAGCAGTAAGCATCTGTGAGCTAATGCTCACTAGTGATACCCCCATTTTGAGAAATATTACTTTCAAAATATATGCATTTTTCAATAAAGATGCCCTTTGGTTTATGTAATGCACCTATATATGGTAAAGATGCCCTGTATAGTGACAAAATCTAAAAGTATTCGGTAAACAGGATGTAGATGAGCAAGGAGCATAAAATCGCTGATTTGAAAGAAACAATAGATAAGCTTTTTTGTAAAACACTGACTTCAATAATCAACTGAACCTACATATCGCGAAAAATTAAAGCAAACATGTATTTCTGCATGAATAGCTTACATGCAACAAATGTTCAAATAAATGAATGGTCCTCCACCCTACTTTTACGGACTAAAAAATAATGTATACAATGTTGTCATTTTTCAATTTACCTGCACAAATTGCTGTATATGCATCGAAATACGGAAGCAGGTAATAATTCTCTTGTACCATCACTTCTTGTGGTACTGAAGCAATTCCCCGAAGCTCATCGAGATAATAGTTTGAACCAATCCCGAGCACGACAATTTTGTAATTCCTCTGCTTGGCAAGCAACGCCTGGTACTTTGTTTCGAAGGTGTTGCGCGAGATACCATCTGTGACAATGAAGATTACTCTAGCGATGTTTGGTCGAGCCAAGTCTTTTAACCTTTTACTTGCCATCTCTAAAGCACTTGCTGTGTTTGTACTCAAGTCACCGCCCTGCAAGGTAAAATTAACACTTTACCCTATGGATACACAGTTAACCCTTTCCTCAATAAATACGCATTTTTACGCATGTGCCACCAATGTAGGTCCAGATCAACCGGCACATTCGTGCCGTGTGATCAGCATCTGAACTGGTCACATTTTAGACAGAATTAACCTAACAAATCAAAAAGCAAACAGTGCAGATCCTGATCAAATGGCAGAGATGTGCCAGCTGATCTGGATCTACACTGTTCGCCCACGCAATAACGGTGTGTCTATGGGGGAAAGGGTAAACTTGCATTAATCTTAAGTGTTACAAATGATGATGCTGATAACTACACTTGTCAATTTTAGATATATTAGCTTAACCCTTTCCTCCATAGACCTCCGAGTATTACCGGTAAATGAATAGAGCAAGTACTTTTAAAAATATATGCAACATTAAGTTTTAAGTTAAAGTTGCATTTGAAAGGGGCATAACTCAAAAAATAGTGAAACAGGAGTTATGGTTCTTGTTTTAGCAATGTTGTTGTTGATGAAGATGATACCGTATAATGGGTATTTTTCGCGAGCATAATATTTTCGCTATTTTCGCGACCGACGTGAATTCGCTAAAATTAAAAACGCTAAAAATTCCCAACAACGTAGGCGTCAATTTCTGTGAGCGCAAATTCGCTAAAATAAAAACCGCGAAAATTAAAATTACGACAAAATCGCGAAATTTTTCGATCGCGAAAATAACCCATTATACGGTATATTCCAAGCATTAAGTGAATAGGACAAGTACTTTCAAAGTTTAAGTCAACATTAAGTTTCATGTTAAAGTTGCATTTAAAAGGGGCATAACTCTAAAAATAGTCAAATAGGAGTAATGATTCTTAATGTAACTGATGTTGTTGTTTATGAAAATGATAATTTCCAAGTATTAAGTGAATAGGACAAGTACTTTCAAAGTTATAGGCAAATTTAGTTTCATGTTAAGTTGCATTTGAAAGGGGCATAACTCATAAAATGTTGAAATTGGATCATTCTTGTTGTCACAGATGGCGTTGTTCATGCTGATGATATATTCCAAGTATGAAGTGAATAGGACAAGTTCTTTCAAAGTTATAGGCAACATTAAGTTTCATGTCAAAGCTGGGGGACTACCGGATGCCGCCGCTGCCAATGATGCCGCTGACGTCGCCGGTCAATAGGATCCCTATGTGTCTACCAGCTATCGCAGGCGACACAAAAAGCGAACATTGCAGATCCTGATCAGACGGCAGGGATGTGCCATCTGATCAGGATCTACAATGTTGGCCCATGCCATAAAGGCGTATATATGGAGGAAAGGGTTCAGAGTTGAATACATTTACAACTATCAAATCAGAGCCCAAGGTTATAAAGCTATGCATGGAAACCAGTCTCAAATCTCAAGCATCTGATTGGCTGAAATGGCAACCAGTTGCCATTTCAGCCAATCAGATGCTTGAGATTTGAGACTGGTTTCTAATCTCAGCTTTATAACCTTCAGCCCAGAAATTCATACATTCTGTACATTTCTAGGTAAACTTCTGATTTCAGCAGTATACAGACTGTATCTTTCTACAAATTTCTATTTGAATTAGATATTGACCCAGCAAGTGAGCACAGCAATACTTCACAAGATGCCGATCACATCTTTAAGATATGCCACTACAATCAGAAGACACAGTCTTTTACTTCCAAACAAGGTCTTGCTGTCAATTAAATTTTTGTCATTGCAGGTTCATTCTCCTTGCAGAAATTAAACAGAAAATGTCGTTTTCTAAATATTATAAAGTTTCGAATGATATAGGTAGCGCTAAAGCAATAAAAAGTGTGGCTTAAAGTAAAGCAACCTGAAGGTGTGAATAACTATGAATAGTGTTCTGTCTATTTAACAATCAAAATATCACTGGCCATGAAACACGTTTGACTCTTTGGCTACAAGCCAAAATCTAACTGAAATAAAAATTCTAGTAAGAGTTACAGCCCTTGAATACACTTACCAGTACTAAATCAGAAATTCACATATCTAGTACAGGGAAAACATTCCATTACCCGAGTACAACTACAACATTGAGGCACTTCCTTTGAATTCCTTGAAACTTCCCAATCCTGAATGTGACTGTATCACAGAGTTACTGCCCCTGAATACACTTACCACCAGGTTCCTAATGGCAGCAACAACTTCAGTCTTGCTGGTAAGAAAGGTTGTAGCATCTGCTTCCAATGTCACTTCTCCGATTCTAACAACTGATATACGTGTGTCAGCTACACCAGCACCAATCTGGAATCTATGAAAGAAAATATTTTCATATCAAAATAATTTTACCTTCAAACTTACAGTCAAGTGATATATACATGTTTGTAGAAACATATTGCAATTTCAAACTTGTTGTCTTACATTCAGTGAATGTTTCTCACTATTCTGCCACTATGTTGTGAGTTGTGCCTGATTTGTGAAGTGGACTTACTTTCCATGAAATCTGGGCTGTAGGTTATAAAGCTGAGATTGGAAACCAGCCTCAAATCTCAAGCATCTGATTGGCTGAAATGGCAACTGGTAGCCATTTCAGCCAATCAGATGCTTGAGATTTGAGACTGGTTTCCATGCTCAGTTTTATAACCTTGGGCACTGGAAATCTGGAAATCCCATTCATAGTCTGAAAAAGTGTAATAATATATCCAAGTGTGAAGCTTAAAGCCTCAGCCCTAAACTTAAGTAAGAATATACTATTGAAAAATCATATTTGTCCATATAGATTCCAAAATATAAACTCTCTAACAGAAAACAAAAGGTCCGATCAAATTCTTTCTTATAGACGGGATTTTCAATGATATTGTTAAAATATCGTTAACAAACTTTTAAGAAGCTAAATATAGTGGAGGTATATTTAGCACCTATTTTTGACGAAGAGACCACTTCATGCGGGATCTTGATTTCTGTGACCTTTTGGAAATCCTACTTTTGCTTTTAGTCGCGCGGACCAAATTTATTTTAGTAAATTAAAATTTTATTAGCCCGAACTAATGCTACAAATTTGTGCCTATAGTTCCAAATACATGTAATATTTCATACAAGAGCGGTTAAATTGAAGTAATGCTGCTTTAACAAACTTTGTGACAATGCATTATGCAGGGTGATCAAGGGAAATAACTGTGTCAATGCCATGTGATAATAAAACTTTTTTCATGCTTAACTTAATCAAACATTTGAGTTGAAAATATGACATAATTGAACTCAACTACAGCTGTTGAACAGACAGTTATTTCTACATCATGAAAGCTTAAAGTTTGAGCACAGAATTGAGTTGAGAACTAAAATGTTTTATAATTATGGGGCCTGAAATGAATCCTACAGCAGGACAATTGGTCAACTATACTGGAATTATAACTGTGTTTTTTTCCAATTTTAAAAACCATTTTTTAATTTTAATACAGATTATAAACAAGATATATAGCTTGAATTACAATTCAGCACCACTTTGAGATATTTCTTGATACTACCGACTTTTCTTACATGACATAATCAACATAAACTCTGAAATCTTTATTATGCAAAAAATGAAACAGATGTCTTTGACCTGGTTATAAATATATTTTTCATTCAGACCTTTAACCCTTCACTCCATATTTACACATTTTTATGCATGTGCAATGCACATGATGATGATCCACAAATTTAAGAACCTACAAAAAAGAGTATCCATCAGAAAATCTTGAAATTCTATGCCCATGAATACAAATATGAGTGCATCCGTGATAACTTAAGCTGAAATACTGACATGTGACAGATCCACTTTGACCACTTACTTGTCTAGTTGAGCTATGAGGAAAACTTTGAGCAGATTGAACTGCAGAACACCGATACTGGCTGTGGAGTCTACCACCATTACTAGATCCATTGGAGTTTCACACACTCTACCTGATGAGAGAATTAAACTTTTGGTCTGAATGCACAAAAAACACTGTTGCCAGAAAAACTTGCTTCCTGAACTCTTTACTTCTTATATACACCTTTTAAAGCATGTGCAAACAGTTATGATCGAGATCAGCCCGGACATCTGTCCCTTCTGATCAGGATCTGCCCAGTTCACTTCTTTGGTCAGAAATAACCTTTTAAATCAAAAAGAGAACAGATCAGAACCTGATCAGACAGCAAGGATGTGCCAGCTGATCTGGATCAACACTGATGGCCCATGCCATAAAGGTGTGTATATGGAGGAACGGGTTAAGAAGACGGTGGTTAAATTCTGACAGCATAGAATGATACACAAACATGACAGAATACTTTACTGTGTATTTCACAGACATGACGTATATTCCAAGTGTGACCAATGTAGATCTAGATCAGCCTACACGTGCTGTGGAATCAGGATTTCTACTGGTCCATTGTAGATTATTGTTAGGCTATTTTGACCTAGAAGCAAACATTGTAGATCCCTATCAAACTGCATACATGTTTAGGCAAATCTGGATCTACAAAGGTTGCTGATTTTATTGAACACATAATAATGACGCTGGAAATACCTTATTATTTTATCTTAAAACCTATATTCCTATTTTTGGAATTAAAAAAAAACAGCCTATATTTTTTGTGGAAAGGAACAGAAAAAAATGGCCCTAGAAAACTAAGATTGGAGACAAGACTCAAATCTCAAGCATCCGATTGGCTGAAATGACGATCAGTTTCGATTTCATCCAATCAGATGCTTGAGACTTGAGACTGGTCTCCCGATTTAGTTTTGTGATCTTGAACAAATGTTGCAGTGAATATACGACAGAAAATACTTACTCATGCAGTGAACAGCCGACAGAAAATACTTACTTATGCAGTGAACAAACAGAAAATACTTACTCATGCAGTGAACAAACAGAAAATACTTACTCATGCAGCGAACAGACGACAGAAAATACTTACTCATGCGGCGAACAGATGACAGAAAATTCTTACTCATGCAGTGAACAGACAACAGAAAATACTTACTTATGCAGTGAACAGACGACAGAAAATACTTACTCATGCAGCAAACAGACGACAGAAAATACTTACTCATGCAGCGAACAGAAGACAGAAAATACTTACTCATGCAGTGAACAGAAGACAGAAAATACTTACTCATGCAGTGAACAGACGACAGAAAATACTTACTCATGCAGTGAAAAGACCACAGAAAATACTTACTCATGCATTGAACAGACGACAAAAAATACTTACTCATGCAGTGAACAGACGACAGAAAATACTTACTCATGCACTGAACAGACGACAGAAAATACTTAATCATGCAGTGAACAGACGACAGAAAATATTTACTCATGCAGCGAACAGACGACAAAAAATACTTACTTATGCAGTGAACAGATGACAGAAAATACTTACTCATACAGTGAACAGACGACAGAAAATACTTACTCATGCAGCGAACAGACGACAGAAAATACTTTCTTATGCAATGAACAGATGACAGAAAACACTTACTCATGCAATCTGTAAGACTGGTAGAGCCCTCAAATCTCGTGACAGGTTTATCGGTAGGACAACTAATACACGATGTCTTCCCACTTTCTGGCTGGTATGTACCAACGGCACATTTCAAACACTGAAGACCATTATTGTAGAATCCTGCATTGCAGTCAACTGTTAAGAAATACAATGAAATGTTTCCAGATGAATCATTATATACATGTACTGGTCTAAATGAAAAAATTCATCAAATGAACATTCTATTAGCATCAAATCGATTACAGGTCCTTTAATTTTATTTTACTATTGCACAGAATGTGAACAAAGTATTTCACTCAAAACCAACTTCAAAGTTTATGACCCAGATTTTAGATTCATTAGATCACTTCTGACCAAGAAGCGAACAGAGTAAATCCTGATCAGATGGCATGGGAGTGCTGGCTGAGTGGATCTACACTTTTCTCCCATGCCATAAGAGTAACACAACGGACCAAAGGGTTAATTAAACAAATGTGTTATCAGATAATTATAAACTTAAAATTTGGTTCTGATTAACCCTAAAGGGAGGTAACTTACTGATACACTGGGTATTGGATTATATGTAAAGGCAGGTAACTTACTGACACAGCGGGTATTGGATTATCTGTAAAGGCAGGTAACTTACAGCTACACTAGGCATTGGATTATCTGTAAAGGCAGGTAACTTACAGATACACTGGGCATTGGATAATCTGTAAAGGCAGGTAACTTACTGATACACTGGGTATTGGTTGTTGTTCCATTGGTGAGTGTGGTGAGCCCAGGACCGCATGGAAAGCAAAACAGTTCCTCTGACAATGACTGATAGGTACCCACTGGGCACACCTTGCACGCTAGATTTGTAGGATCTCGGTAACTGCCCGCCAAGCACTCTATAAAGCAAACCAGAGAATACATAGAACTGAAATACAGTTAAACCTGCCTTATCAGCCACCTTCATTCAGCAATGACCTGTCTTAAACAGCCAGTTTGACTATGTCCTTAACTGACATTTTTGTCTGTCTTAAACAGCCACCTGTGTTAAGCAGCCACTTTTTGTCACTCCCTTGGGTGGCTGCTGAATATAGGTTGGACTGTACTAGAAAATGAGTCCCTGGTGTTGTTGATTATAATTATGATAAACATTTTTCTGGAAGGAAATTACCAGCTTTGTTTACATGTTTTCTGAAAGGTGATAGGATAAATAGACTAATAGGTTGGTGTCCATGTTGAAGCTGATACTGCTGTGCTCAGCATTTTTTTCAGATTCAGCATTTTGCTTGCCTGATAATCATCATTAGTGGCTCTTTTAATGTTTTTAAAGCCTTTTATGTGTTTGTTATTATTTAACTGTTTAAGCTCTAAGCAGGGACTTTGTCTAATCTGGGTCTTAACCCTTTCCACCATAGATTATATAGTTATTTGGTTTTTTGACAGGGAATGTGAGGATATATTGCCGGTCTGGGTGTCATATTACCCGAGCCGCATACTGCAAAGACTTTTTCAGACAAAATTAATAAGAAAACATCGATTTTTCAATTATTTCGCTTATTTAATGCCGAACGGCTTAATTCCCCTCTGAGAACCTCAATAATTACATGTCTGACGTCATTAATTTACCTGCATGACGTCACTTCTTTAGAAATTGAATGGACTATCCATTTGATTTTTATTCACAAAATTTGAGAATAATCTGATCGTTTTCAACGTTAAAAACATAACATAAATATTTTCTGTAACAATTTTAGTAATTCCTAAGCATACCGCTTTATAATTTACAAGATCGGCTTCAAATTATGCATTTTTACGGAAATTCAAAACAAAATGGCAGACGACAACAAAAGGTGGGAGGCCAGACGGGGAAATTAAGGCACGTGCAGTTCATATCTACGGCCGATCCTTAAATACTGATATACATCAGCGGCAAATTATCCAATCAAATTCAAGGAAATTTCTTTGCAGTATAATAAATAACTTTATTGCATGGGCGAACAGTGTAGATACAGATCAGTCGACACATCCGTGCCATCTGATCAGGATCTGCACTGTTCATTATTTGATTTTTTAGGTTATTTCTGACCAAAGTGCGACCAATGCAGATCCTGATCAGACAGCATGTCGCACTGCTTAAAAATGAGTATATTTGGAGAAAGGTGTTTTTATGGCCATTTTTGTGTTTGTTGTTATTTAACTGTTTAAGCTCCAAGCACAGAATCTGTGTTTTTTCATCATAGTAGACCAAGATCTGCCTGTATGTCTGTGTCTAATATGGGTCTTAACAAGCTGCTATCTAGCAATAAACTCCTGTAACTATGAACAATGAATTGTCTGGCCACAACTGATGGCCAGAGTAGTCTGTTACATTTATAAAGAGCTCAAAGGCTTTAAAATTGTATTAAAAAGTATTCTTAAAACAAGAGGGCCATGATGGCCCTTATATCGCTCACCTGAGTACAAAAGTACTCTCAGCTTGTGGTTTCAGACAAGAAGATTTTTAAAGTTTTTCCTATATCAGTCTATATAAAATAAAGTGAACCCTGGGGCAGGGCCAATTTTGACCCCAGGGAAATCATTTGAACAATCTTTGAAGATTTCCACTAGAGGGTGCTAAATGCCAAATATCTAAGCTCTAGGCCTTGTGGTTTCAGACAAGAAGATTTTTAAAGTTTTTCCTATACAATTCTATATAAAATGAAGTGACCCCTGGGGCGGGGCCAATTTAGACCCCTGGGAAATAATTTGAACAATCTTTGTAGAGTTTCACAAGAGGATGCTTAATGCCAAATATCTAAGCTCTAGGCCTTGTGGTTTCAGACAAGAAGATTTTTAAAGTTTTTCCTATACAAGTCTATATAAAATGAAGTGACCCTTGGGGCGGGGCCAATTTAGACCCCTGGGAAATAATTTGAAAAATCTTTGTAGAGTTCCACTAGAGGATGCTAAATGCCATATATCTAAGCTCTAGGCCTTGTGGTTTCAGACAAGAAGATTTTTAAAGTCTTTCTTATACAAGTCTATATAAAATGAAGTGACCCTTGGGGCGGGGCCAATTTAGACCCCTGGGAAATAATTTGAACAATCTTTGTGGAGTTTCACAAGAGGATGCTTAATGCCAAATATCTAAGCTCTAGGCCTTGTGGTTTCAGACAAGAAGATTTTTAAAGTTTTTCCTATATAAGTCTATATCAAATGAAGTGACCCCTGGGGCGGGGCCACTTTATACCCCAGGGAAATAATTTGAACAATCTTTGTAGAGTTTCACAAGAGGATGCTTAATGCCAAATATCTTAGCTCTAGGCCTTGTGGTTTCAGACAAGAAGATTTTTAAAGTGTTTCCTATATAAGTCTATGTCAAATGAAGTGACCCCTGGGGCGGGGCCAATTTAGACCCCAGGGAAATAATTTGAACAATCTTTGTAGAGTTCCACTTGAGGATGCTAAATGCCAAATATCTAAGCTTTAGGCCTTGTGGTTTCAGACAAGAAGATTTTTAAAGTGTTTCCTATATAAGTCTATGTAAAATGAAGTGACCCCTGGGGCGGGGCCAATTTTAACCCTAGGGAAATAATTTGAACAATCTTTGTAGAGTTCCACTAGAGGATGCTAAATGCCAAATATCTAAGCTCTAGGCCTTGTGGTTTCAGACAAGAAGATTTTTATAGTTTTTCCTATACAAGTCTATATAAAATTAAGTGACCCCTGGGGCGGGGGCCAATTTTGACCCCAGGGAAATAATTTGAACAATCTTTGTAGAGTTCCACTAGAGGGTGCTTAATGCCAAATATCTAAGCTCTAGGCCTTGTGGTTTCAGACAAGAAGATTTTTAAAGTTTTTCCTATATAAGTCTATGTAAAATGAAGTGACCCCTGGGGCGGGGCCAATTTTGACCCCAGGGAAATAATTTGAACAATCTTTGTAGAGTTCCACTAGAGGATGCTAAATGCCAAATATCTAAGCTCTAGGCCTTGTGGTTTCAGACAAGAAGATTTTTAAAGTTTTTCCTATATAAGTCTATGTAAAATGAAGTGACCCCTGGGGCGGGGCCAATTTTGACCCCAGGGAAATAATTTGAACAATCTTTGTAGAGCTCCACTAGAGGATGCTAAATGCCAAATATCAAAGCTCTAGGCCTTGTGGTTTCAGACAAGAAGATTTTTAAAGTTTTTCCTTTCGGTTGCCATGGCAACCAGAGTTCTGCATGGAATTGATTTCTTTGAACAACTTTGGAAGAGCTTCATGCAAGGAACATACGTGGCAAGTTTCATCAAAATTGGCCAAGCCGTTTCAGAGAAGAAGTCGATTGAAGCAATTGTTGACGACGCACGACGCACGACGGACGACGGACGACGGACATCAGGCGGCCACAAAAGCTCACCTTGTCACTATGTGACAGGTGAGCTAAAAATGTTTTGTTGTTACTTTATAAACTTAGAAAAACAAGATAAAATACTATAAGTTCATGCCACAAAATGTCATTCTGTTGCAGGAAATCTGGGTAATTTGTTGAATTTTTATTGTTCTTTTCATACATTTTATCTCTTTACAACATAGATACATCTTCATTGTGTGTGCCTCCATTCCATCTTATCAGGATCAGCACTATTCGCTATTTTATTTAAAAGGTTATTTCTGACCAAAACTTGAACAGTGCAGATCCTGTAGACAGCGCAGATAAGCCAGCTGATCTGGATCTGCACTGATTGCATACACTTAAAAAGGAATATGATTGGGGGAGAGGGTTGTATCAGACTACTGATACATAAAAGCTGCCTCCAAAATATTGCATCTTTGCTTAAGAACATTTAATTATCATAAAATCAAATCACATCAGAAGTTTTCAAAATTTGAGGAAGAATGATCTTTATTACTTACCTCCCTTTCTGATGACTGAAAATAAAAAAATATAAAAAATTAGATAACTGAATGGTTTCAAAACTTTTAACGTTTTGAATGTGTGTAGCAGAATAACAGAATCTTACATGTGTTAAGGGGTGTAATGATGCCAAATTGGAAACTAATCAGGGGAAAGAAGGTGACATACATCCCTTCACATCCGTTCTCCAATTAATGTTGTTCAGTAGTACTCAAATGTATGGACCATGTAGACCTGTTGAAATGAATTTCTGTTCTAAAACTTTGCAAATGTTTTCAGCAGAATTGGATGACTAGAACCCTTAGAAGACAACTTTCCCACTGTCCTAACATTATCATAACAACCAGCTAAATACAAAAGAACCCTTTCCTCCATAGATACATTATTGTGTGGGCAAACAGTTTAGATCCAGATCAGCCGGCACATCTGTGCAGTCTGATCAGGATCTAAACAGATCGCTTTTTTATTTATTAAGTTATTTCTGATCAAAATGCGACCAGTGCAGATCCTGATCAGACAGCATAGATGTGCCGGCTGATCTGGATCTACAGGGTCACACTCGCCTAAAAAGACATATATACGGCGGAAAGGATTAAGTGCAAAAAGCACTGAAGGACATAAGTCATTTTAGCCCCAGAGATGACAATAACTTTGCAAATCACTCTTCATAATCTCGGCTAATAATGCGAATGTCTATGAATTATGTATACAGTTTTATCAAAACAGTCTTAGGAAGGTCATGATGGAAGAGTTCTCAGTTTCTCCAGACCAGTCACTATTTTTATGCAAAATGATGGACGAGGAAACTACTTGACTACATAAACTCCCAAGTCATAATTTTGACAAACACTTTTATTTTAGTTCTCATACTTGCTTAAGATAAGCTTAGAGGTTCAAGAAATCAAATACTGTGAACTTATGATTATCTGATGAGAAATAACCCTTTACTCCATAGATACACCTTTATTGCATGGTTGAAGAATGTAGATCCAGATCTGTTGTCACATTTGTGCCATCTGATCAGTCTCTGCACTGTTTGCTGTTTGATTGATTAGGTTATTTCTGACCAAAAAGTGAACAGTGAAGATCCTGATCAGACATCATGGATGTGCTGCTCACCTGGATCTACACTGGTCACACATGCATAAAAAGGCATATATATGGAGGAAAGGGTTAACCCTTTGCATGATTTCATGGTTCCACAGATACACAGATATATTCAATTTCCTATGACGCAATAATGCTAGATTTGCAATGTTTAATTTAAAATCATTGAAATTATGACACCATGATAATTATACAGTAATTGTTTGGTGGGGTGGGGGTGAGGTAGTTGTTATCAAATGAATGGATAACTCTTACATTTACACAGCACCTCCTGCACTTTAAGAAGCTCGGTAGAGTTGGTTAGAGATCCTTGTTGTTTAAAGAGGAACACCAAGCCCGGATCTCCGGTAATGTTACTCAACTCGTCTAGATCAATACTGTCTCCTATACCAATGGCAAGCAGTTTGATACCACTGTTTCTTGCTTCCCTTGCTCTCTGTAACAAAATGTCAAAATTTTGTGCAGAAAAATGTATATTCTTAGAGTAATGTTTGGGACTTCGGTCAAATTTGTGACTTCAACCCTTTCCTCCATACAAAACTGTATACATATTTTTACGCATTTGCTACCAATGTAGATCCAGATCAGCTGGCACATCTGTGCCGTCTGATCAGGTTTTGCACTGGTTGCATTTTTGTCATAAATAACCTAAGCAATCAAAAAGCAAACAGTTTGGATCCTGATCAGATGGTATGGATGTGCTGGCAGATCTGAATCTCAAATGTTCACCCTTGCAATAAAGGTTTGTCTATGGAGGAAAGGGTTAAACAGAGACAGATCAGTGTACAAATCTTTACAGTTAAATTCTAGGGCCTACACTGTTTGCTATTCAGTATATATTTACACACATCTTGCGCTTACCTGAAATCAATTTGGTTTTAAAAACAGTTATAATTTACAAAAAAATTCGTTCAACCCCTACTCCCGAATGGGCAAGGCAATACAAGCCACTCACAAAATATTGGATTGTGCAATTTGTTTAAACAGTTACATCAACATTCATGCATGCTTTGCACAAGTGGATCATAGTGAAAAGTGAGCCATCACTTGTTCTGTTTTCAATGAAGTGGCTTCAACAGCTATTCCCAAAATCCATGGTATCACAAATATTTGCCATATAGTTTTTCAAGAATTTAAGATTTAACCCTTTCCTGTATAGATACACCTTTATTGCTAGGGAGAACAGTTTAGATCCAGATCAGCTGGCACATCCATGCTGTCTGATCAGGATCTTAACTGTTCGCTTTTTGATTCTTTAGGTTATTTCTGACCAAAATGTGACCAGTGCATATCCTAATCAGACAGCACAGATGTGCCGGCTGATCTGGATCGACATTGGTCACACATGCGTAAAAATGCATATTTATCAAGGAAATGGTTAAGAATTGAAATACAATCATTTAATGGTTAACGGATTGCATTCACCAGGATATGAAAACATTTGTCCACCCACACAATAAAGGTGTGTCTATTGAGAAATATTCACACATAGTTTTTCAAGAATTTAAGATTTAAGAAATAAAAGTACAATCATTTAATGGTTAACAGATTGCATTCACCAGGGTATGAAAACATTTGTTTGCCCACACAATAAAGGTGTGTCTATGGGGGAAAGTTAAAAAAATTTGCTAAAAAATGGAGAAATCTGTCTGAACAGAATACATACCGAAACAGTCTCAAATCTATTTTGGGACTTTCCATCTGTCAGTATGATTCCAACCTTTTCTGTATACGGTGTTCCAATGAACATATCAGTAATTCGCTTTATGGCAAGATCTGTGCTTGTCAGCTTGTAATTTGGGTTGATTTTGATTCTATCCATAAATTGGATGTACAGTTCAACGTAAGTCACAAACTCTCCAATTTGTATGGACGGGGACAAAACTTGACTTGCAAAGGCAAATGCTCCCATCTTAACATATGGCATAACAAAACTGCAACAGGAATAAAAAACAATTGTGTATGTTATGTATCTGGCATCCAAGGAGAACAAAAATTCTATAAAACATTTGGTATGGAATACAAATAATACTAATCAAGAACTAATAAGGGCCACATTTTTATTCTGTAAGTTTTCCCGCTTAGATACTTTTACTCTCATGTTCCAGTTCAATAATTCATCTCGGATGACTTATTCATCGGTTTTATCAAATAACAATAAAAACAAAACTAAATGTATCATAAATTCTTCAAAATGTTAACCTCAACAATAATTATTACAAACTACAAAAGTGGCCCTTATCAAATTTTGAGTAGTATATTTCATGGAAATGTAGAACACATTCTGACAATTAACTCTTCCTGTGCTGTATTTATAAGTATCATTCATGTGTGTTGGGTAAAGATCGCGTGATCCGACCGGAGTGAAATATGCACAAGGGCCGTAACGAGGCTCTGCCGATTTACCGCCTAAGTGCATATTTCACAAGGGCCAGATCACTCGATTCTTACCCAATATATGTGAATGATACTTTTTCTTGCATACCATATTTATTTTTCACATTTTGGGGCATTTTCCTGTAAATTTTTCTTTCACTACTTTTTTATAGTAGCGGAATGATATACGAGACATTCCATCGTTCATTCATAACTGCGTAAGACGTCTTAAAAGGCGCGTGACTCATTCTACATGGGGGGTGTAGGATCAAAACTTCCTACACGGGTGAAAACAACAGATGACCTGATCTGGTATGCAAGAATATTTTGGGCAGTTCTATTTCTGTATATGCTGAACTGATAACAGTATTTTAAACAGATCAGAAGTATCATGTTCATATGCTATTAAATTTTGAAAAGAGACAAAGCAGTGACTATTTTCTCCAACCCCACCCCCAAATCACCTGGGATTGGGGGAGAATTAAGAAAACTAAAATTCAACCATTACACATGTTCTTATTTGAGCTCCCTAACATAGACAACATTTCATAGCTACAATGTCAGTCTAATTCAAAATGGAACTGTTTTTTGTGAAGACAATAACTTTGGTTCTAAAGATTGTTTGCAAGTCACTAATTATGCCAAGGTTTTATATCTGAACTTTGAATAGAAAACACAAGGCCATAACAATCACCGTTTGCAAGTCACTAATTATGCCAAGGTTTTACAGTAGACTCCACGAAATCGGGTATTGGCTATAAGAATATATCGGCAAATGGGGTACGATTTTCGAACACAAAACCATTTCCTATATAAGCAATGTAAATTTTATCGGCCATACGGGTATCGGATAAGAGAATATATCGCCAAATCGAATAGAAAATTTGAATTTTTTTTTGCCAAAACTGATTGAAATCAAATATTTTAATCGCCTGTTTACAGGAAATGACACCGGATGTACCGTTTATCGTCCGTATCAAAGCTTATGACACCCTTATTATTTGTCTATAGTCAGCTGATAAATCCAATTAAATATTTTGACAGCGATGAACAGGGACAGTGAAGCCTCCGGGCAAACAAACTGTAACCTGTCACCTCTTTTAAACAGCTTATTCAATCAGGCGTTAAAATCTGTTACAAATACACAGCAGCCTAGGACTATCCGTTATCGAGACGTTATTGGTACATGTACTTACAATAATCCACGTTTAAATTTCATTGTCTCTTTTTAATTATCGCATAAATTAATCCGCACAATTCAGAAACAAACAAAAGGTAATTTCTCAATCATGTTTAAAAAACACTCATAGATTTTTGTACATTTCTTTGATCCGCCTTCCATGTTAATTTCATACGGAGACTGAATTTGATTGACAGTCAGTATGAAGGTAAACATTGATACCAACCGTCAATGAAATGCAACTTCAAAGGAAATTGTCGGCTCGTATCAAGGCTGTGTTTTTTGGTCGGCTCAGCTTTGAAATCGTTTGATCTACAAAACTGTGTACGTGACATTTCACATTTTTAACTGGGTTAGATTGGTTGATGATGCAATAATACTGAAATATGATACTTGAGATAAAATTGTGATGTAATTTATTATGGAATATGTTCGCATTGGTTAGTGTTTTAATACTTATTTCACATTCACGTTGTAAATGTCGCGGTAGCATAATATAATTTGAAACTTCGATTTTGTAGCAGAACATGACAGAAGGGTCGGTTAATCAATAAATAAACATATAAAATAATGCATATTTATCCAGAACACGATCTACCTGACCTCCCTTGTCAACAAATATAATTATGCAGATTTCATGATGAATACGATTACCGGCCAATCGGGTACTCCGGGCAATAGAATATTTTTAGCTGACAATTTGTGTATTCGATTTGCCGGAGTCTACTGTATATCTGAACTTTGAATAGAAAATACAAGGCCATAACAATAACCGTTTGCAAGTCACTAAATTGGAATAGAATCTGAATAGAAAATACAAGGCCATAATAATCAAAAGGATTAAACAGCTTATGGCTGCAATTAGTGTGATTCTTGATATGGCACTTATATCATGATAAGCTTTGCAATTATAAATAAAATCATCACATCTTAATCTTCCTTAATCGCTTTCTCTGCAATTAAGAATAATTTCCAATTTATGAAACATGCTGAAAATGTACCAGTACAAACTGAAAACTGTTCTCAAGGACATGGAATTTAAAGGGCATCAACTTGACAACTAGAATTTGAGCTCAACTTATTATGAGTCCCTAGACTAGGATATTTGACTAAAGAGCTACTCTACTTCCAACATAGTTTTTAACAACCTCGAAAAAACACCACAACAGTTTCTGCTTTTGTTGAATAGTCAAACATTCCAGGGCCCAAGATCCTAAACTAATACTGGAGACCAGTCTCACATCTCAAGCATGTGATCGGCTGAAATGGCCACCAGTCACCATTTCAGCTATCAGATGCTTGAGATTTGTGACTGGTCTTCAAACTAAGGTTTATGATATTGGGCCATGAACTCTTATAGTCTTAACTTTTGAGGTATATGTTTGGTAACTGTCTAAGTTTAGATCTCAACAACTAGCATCTTTAATAATCAAAGCACCTTTTATCCATTGGTTTGGCTTATATCCACTGTCCCTCAAGGGTATATCCATATCAGCCTGTCATTTGTGCAGTCTGATCATGATCTACACTGTTCTTTAAGAATCGCTCGATTTTTTTATAATTCAAGAGTCAAACAGTGTAGATCCTAATCAGACCGCAAAGATGTGCAATTTAATCTCGATGTACAATGGTATTTAAGCGGTATCTACTAAGTAAATTATCAATATCAATAAAGATTTCATCTAGAACTAGAATGTGTCTTCCAACACTGACGCCCACATCCCTACAACAACATTTGTAACGAAGGGCCATAACGCTCATGAAAACGGTCGCAGGAATAATTCTTTTCTTTACGATAATCTACACATCCTGCTTGATCATCTGTGCAAGTTTGAAAGAAATCACCCGATAGTTAATGAGGAGTTGATGCCACCAGATTTGGGGGATGTATGTATGGACAGACTGACATAGAGACGAGCGCAACTCTATATGCCTCCCATTTTGTGGGGGCATAAAAATTTGGATCCTTACCCACTCATCAAAACAGCAGTAAAACTTTTCACATCATCGAATATGTCCGTTATACTATCAGATGCATCCAAAGCAAACACGATTGCAGCATCAGTACCATTACATTGTGCTGAAAAAAAAAGTTTCAGAAATTTATTGCTTTTACCCTTTACTCCATAGAACGCCTTTAATGCATGGGTGAACAGTATTGATCCAGATGAGCAAGCACATCTGTGCCAACTGATCAGGATCTACACTGATTGCTTGTTGATAAGAAACAACATAACGACTCTTAAAGTGAACAGTGCAGATACCGAGATAATCAGATGTGTCAGCTGATCTGGATCTACACTGTTTGCCCATGCGATAAAAAGGTTTATATGGGGCACGTCACGGGAAAAGGTACCTTCAGACAGTTGACATCAATCTTTGAAATGACGTCATAAATTTGAGCAGACAACATTATTGATAATGCATTGCTTGGTAAAAATACCATTTTATTGTCAAAATGTGTAACAAAATCACATTTTAGTTGTAAGAAATTGATTTATAGTTGTAAGTTCTTTCTTCATTTAGTAAAAACTAAAATATCACTAAAAAAAAAGCGAAGGCACCTTTTCCCGTGACGTGCCCCATACAAGAAGTAGAGGGTTACATTAAATTACATCTACAGCTGAGATCATAAGATGACTTGTCATCATTTTCTGGTGTAAGAAGACACTGTTTTACTCTTGGGAATTATTTTGGTTTTGGCTTCCATCAAGATGGAACTTTCAACTTTCCCCAATCTGGCTGTATATGATTCCTTACCTGTAAGGTTCCACTTACAGGATTAACCCTTTCCTAATATACAAGCCTTTATGGCATCGTGAACAGTGTAGATCCAGATCAGATGGCACATATATACCATCAGATCAGGATCTGCACTATTTGCTTTTTGGTCAAAATAACCCAATAACAAAAAAAGCGAACAGAGTAGATCCTGATTAGATGGCAGATGTGCCAGCTGATCTGGATCTTAGAGTCAAGTTACCTATGCTCGGCCAGTCCAATGCTCGGCTAGTTTTGTTTACATCAGTCGTTTCTTCAATAAAAATGTAAAATCAAAAGTAAATTGTTTTTTTTTTGTTTAACCCAACATGGCATTGTAGAAAGAAAACATTACATTGTAGAAAGAATGCAAGGTCTGTTTCGTCAAAGCGCTTGAATGCCGACAGCAGACGATAGTGGTCAGGAATGACAGATAAATTGTAAACGAAAAACATATTTCTTTTAAGTCAAACCATAATGTTCATTTGACCTGGTGTGTATCGCTGTGAAAAATGTGATATTTTTTTCCCTTTAAAAAGTTATGAAAGATTAACACAGCTTTTATAAATGCCGTCTTAACCAACACCCCACCCACTCCCGAATACACTGGGTAAAAATCTGAACCGCACCACGATAATACTAGGACAAAAATTGTTTAATGACAAATGACTCAAAATTTTTTTGTATTAAAGACCGTTTTATCTTTCAAGTTAATCATTTTTACTTTTTTACTGGTTATTTTGACAATGTTTGCACCTTCTTTAAAATCGTACTTTCCGCAGTGGTGAAATAAGAAAACAACAGCATCAGGAAATGTGGGTACATATCTAAAGAGCAAAATAAACACTTATTGTTTTTAAGTTTTTGAATTGTTATATTATTTAAAATATTTAAGCATAATTCTAATATTTTATAACATTATATTCCAAAAATAACCATAAATTGGCTGTTAAACTACCTGGCCGAGCATTGGACCAAATCTACTGAAATTTAGTTGTGTTGAACCTGTTAAAAACCGCGCCGATTTTACCCATTAACTGACGTCATCCAGGCGCTTACATGTATGACCTAATTTTGTTAATACATGCTGACTACATAACATACATAACATTAAATATTTAAGGACGATCGGTAAATAAAATATCTTTAAAGAAAACGTTATGAATCTGGCCGAGCATAGGTAACCTGACTCTAACTTTACGCCCATGCCATAAAGGTGTTGATTTTGAGGAAAGGCTTAAAACTTGTATAGGTAAGGGGTGTGTCCAACAGTCAATGACCACCCAAGGGCAGTAAAAATCCCCTTAAAATTTCAAGAACTTAAGACATTATATAACGCAATATATATATATTCTTGCATACAAATTTTGGCATTTTGGCCAGGTGAGACATACTGGCGAATTTATTTTGGCATATCATAACTTCTGAACAATTATTTTAACGTTCATCAATAATCCACATTTTATAGCAACAAATACAAAATCGGCATACTTGGAAGTCTTAGAATACTGTCAGTGGCGGAAGCTTGAAACTGCCCTCTTGATACTGAAATGAAATAAAATAGGATTTTGTTTTTACAAGACATGCAAATAATATTATATATGATTTTGTTTATACAAGACATGCAAATAAATTAGGATTTTGTTTACACATTTAGTGCAAAGTACCATTCTGGGTAATTTGAATCACAGCTCTTTACCGTAAAATTCCTTTTTAATGCCCCGTACCAAATAAACACTCCCCAATTTATTGTTTTAGGAAATAAATCAGTTAATCCATATTTATTATCCAATATCTTTCAGAATCTATTATTAGTATAAGAATAATAAATATAAAGAATCAACGCCCCTTCTGTCAGAAAATGTAAAGTCCCTGAGGGCATTTAAAAGGACTTTTACAGTATATCAGAATTACTACAGGCTAGATGACAAATCTGCCATAATGTAAGTTCCTTTAAATCTGCCATAATGTAAGTTCCTTTTGATCATAAATTGTCATCATTGTTAAGAAGCTTTACTTGGGTAAGGTCCTATGAAATGTTATTCCTGTCTACTGTTGCATCATTTCATTTTGTGGGGATCAAATATCACGAGGAAGGCATATTTGACATTTTCATGCAGGAATATATTCAACAGTTGTGTTATTCTCACAAAATGAGATTGTATCATAACTTGATTTTTTGTTAAGTGTTTAAATTTGTGCATTTGCTCTAGCTTGAAACACATGAAAATCATTCCGCAAAAATATAATATGATATCACAGTATTCCTATTGTCACATGTAACACAACTTTATGAATCAAAGACCTGTCTATGTGTACAAATAGTGTAAACCCTTTCTTCCATATTTACCCCTTTATGGAACAAACATTGTATATCCAGATCCGTGCCATCTGATCAGGATCTACACTGTCCATCTTTTAGATTCATTAGGTTACTTCTGAACAAGATGTGACCAGAGCAGATCCAGATCAACAAGTACAAATGTGCCAGCTGATCTGGATCTACACTGGATGCACATGCATTTAAACAGATAAATAGGAAGTTAAGGGTTAAAGAAAACCTACATGCTACAATGCCAGCATCCATCCTTGGCGTGATTTCTGCCATCTGCCAGCTGTTCTGGATGAACGCGAGCCCCGCCTCCGAGTTATAAGAAAAGCTCTTCAGGTCAATAATGTCCGTCTCAGGTCCAATGCCAAGGCTCATCACGGCAACACCTGCAATAACACAATTGTCAAAACCTGATGCCCTTTTTTTATACACTTTTATGACAAATTGCAAAATTAAATTCATGATTTCCAGAAAGGGGGTTCTTTTGAAGCAGTCTTAGGACAGTTCCATAGTTTCCAACTCTCTGCCAAAAATCCCCATGAAAATAAAATATTGCTGCCCAAAGCAAAGATGGGTTTTGATCAACCCGACTGTACCCCATGTGGTGCCGCCCCTGAAATGATTCATCTTGGACACCTGCAATAACACAATTGGCAAAACCTGATGCCCTATAGAGGGAATGGATTAGAGGGAGACTTAGCCAACAACCTTACTATAAATGCAGAGGTGTAGAATTCCACTCAACAGCTCGCCATGGTGAGTAAATGATCCGTTGGGTCGAGTGAAGCGGCTGAAACACTCGACCGACCGCCATGGCGAGTAAATTTTTTGCAAAGCTGGTGTTTCTTCGGAAAAATGAAATATGTTCACTTTGTTTACAAAATACAATTCGATTTCCGGTATTTCGGTCGTTTTCCGGTGTATTCGGAACGTTTCTGATGTAAAGGTAACGGCAGCAATTTATTTTTATCCTAATTGGGTTTCCCAAATCAGAACGAGACTGCAAGTGCACGTATTTTCCCGCTATATGTCAAAATGTCGAAACAAATGAAGATAACGTTTTTTACATAATGTAGGGGTGATGATGAAAAGCGAGAGAGTGAGCGAAACAGTAAGAAAAGATAGAACAAAAAGAAAAACGAAAATTGCAACAGAAAGAGTATTTTATTAAAAATGTAAGGGCGAGTGTACTTTCTGTAAGGGCGAGTGCACTTACTCATTCACTCGACCTGCAGGGCGAATGGGTCAAAGAAAATTTCTACACCTCTGAAATGTCAATCTATTATTTTTAATAATTTTATGAAAAATTGCAAAATTGAATTCAAAATTACCAGAAAGAGGATTCATTTCAGGCAGTCTTAGAACAGATACTGTTTTCCAACTTTCTGGCAAAATCCCCATGAAAATAAAATATTGCCACCCAATAAATGGGTTTTTAGCAACTCCACTGTGGGTCTGCCCCTGGAATGATTCATCTTGGACTTAATTTCTACCTGGTCAACTGTATGAAATGGGACACTCGATCTCATTGTGTGAAATGTTTCCATCTGTGTTTACACTTTTACCTGTACAATTTTTTACAGTTATTTAAAGGTAAATGTTTAAGTAAACCCTACTGCTACAGCCTTTTTTTCCACATTTACATGTACTTTACCTGCATTTCTGACTTGTCTGATCTTAGCTTGAAGCACATCATCTATAACCACATCACCCTGCATGATGAGTAGCGCAACCTTGTTTACGTTGGCTCTACCTCGTGTTCCAAACATGGCCAACATAGCATCCAATGCTGCTAATACATTAGGTCCACCTGTATAATGTCATAAAAATGCATTTACCCTTTCGTTCTTGGGATATTGCTGGTATCTCATGGGCAAACAGTGTAGATCCTGATCAGCTGCCACATCTGTACCTTATCTGATCAGGATCTTCAATGATTTCCTTTTTGATTCATTAGGTTATTTATGACCAAGAAGGGACCAGTGTAGATCCAGAGCCAGCTGGGCTGTCTGATCTGAATATTTTCAGTGGCATGTGATGAAACCCATATATATCGAGTAGTTAACTTGACCTTGACATTTTTAACTAACCACTTCCAAAGCAAGTGATGACCTCCTTAAGAGAATGTATAATATCAACCACACATTCAACATATGATGGCCTACATTCATGTCATTTGTTGACCAAATGTTGCTTAAACAGAATTAACGACCAACCATACATATCGTCAACCCCTTAATGACAAATGTTTATATTTCGTTTATTCTACGTTTTCACAAAATGTATCTGGAATCAGTTTTGATGGGATTTTAATGGCCCATTAGCGAGCTACACTTTCATCTTGGTAACCATTTAATGGCATAACAACTAAACAAAACTTTGTCTTTTGCATGAATCGTGATGATAATAATGACCAATAAGCGTAAGGTGAAACGCAGTTCTCCGTTCACAATTTTTTAATTCTATAATCTCTTTTTCTTTTCTCAACTGATGTCTTTTAATTTTGATATTTAATATATAAATCGCGACTTAATTGCCCATGTGATCTTTCAATTAACCATTTTGTACTGTAATCTTGTAACACTAGCACAACACATGTTCAGTAGTTAGAATATTGATGTAATCCAACCTTTCTGAAACTTTGCGATCAACACTTTATCTATCTATAAGCATTTTATCACATTTGCTACCAGACCGAGTGTTGATCCAGATCAGCCAGCATGAATCGTGATGATAATAATGACCAATAAGCGTAAGGTGAAACGCAGTTCTCCGTTCACAATTTTTTAATTCTATAATCTCTTTTTCTTTTCCCAACTGATGTCTTTTAATTTTGATATTTAATATATAAATCGCGACTTAATTGCCCATGTGATCTTTCAATTAACCATTTTGTACTGTAATCTTGTAACACTAGCACAACACATGTTCAGTAGTTAGAATATTGATGTAATCCAACCTTTCTGAAACTTTGCGATCAACACTTTATCTATCTATAAGCATTTTATCACATTTGCTACCAGACCGAGTGTTGATCCAGATCAGCCAGCACACCTGTGTTGATGAGTGATCAGGATCTGAATTGTTCACTTTTCGGTTCATTTTTCGGTCAGAAATAACCTAATAAATCAAATAGTGAACATTCCAGATCTTGATCAGAAGGAAAAGATGTGTGGGCTGATGAGTGATCAGGATCTGCATCGTTCACTTTTCTGGTCAGAAATAACCTAATAAATCAAAAAGTGAACATTCCAGATCTTGATCAAGAGAAAACGATGTGTCTGCTGATATGGAAATTTACTCTTCCCGCTGGCAATAAAAGCTTATATATGGAGAAAACAGTTTACAAAAACAGTAGTGCTCTGTTTATGGAGGCTGATCTGGATCTACACTGCTCACAGATATGATATAAAAAGGTGTATTATATGGGGCGCTTTAGGGGAAAAGGTAAATTCGGTCATATTTTGTTTCATTTTAGCTGTTACTATATTTGGAAAGAAATTTTAGTTTCTCTTAACTAAGAAGTGATTTTCTTTCTCATTTTGACAATAAAATGAAATTTTACTGCGAAAGGCATAATAATATCGTCTTCTCAACTTTATGACATCATTTCAAAGATTAATGTCAACTGTTCTAAGGTACCTTTTCTGTGATGCGCCCCATAAGGTGTCAGAACATTAAGTATAAAACAGTGAAACATAATTATGGGCATGGTTGGTTGTTCTAGATAAATGTGACTGCTTACGATAGTTTATTAAACTCTGTCCAATGTCTAGTTAAGTTCAATGACCATCAAATAAACAGGTACTTTTTCCAAGTCAATCAACAACAACATTAAGTAAATCCTTGTTAAAATGATATTTAACACCATAAACAATTTCATCAACCTTCTTAACCAACAATACATGGAGCCACTTAGATACAACTAAAATCTAAAGATTTCTAACTAACATGCCTATCCTTTAGCTTACGTATAAGCTTCTAATACCTTCTTTAGAACTGCAGGAAAACAAATCTAGATAGAAATTTTATGTTTTCATCATCTAGGCAAATGAAAAGTACTTTGAAGCTGTTGTTTTTGAGATATGAAACACTAAGAACCAAATTGATGCCACACTATGTTTAGTGAACATAAAAGCTAAACAATGATCAACTTGCATTCAAAATCTTTCAACTTGAATTCAAAATCTTTTGAACAAACTAACAAGAAAATACCAAATTGCTATGAAATTAGGTTTTCTTCTTAAATTTAAGGGGGCATAACTATGACAAAATACAGTCAAGGGGCATAACTATGACAAAATACAGTCAAGGGGCATAACTATGACAAAACACAGTCAAGAGTTATGAAACTTATCCTGATAATAGCTATTGTGATGTCAGACAACTATGTTAAGTTTCTAAGCTCTACCTTGAATGATTAATGAGAAAAGTGGACTTAAACAAATAACTTAATGAAATGTAGATGCCTGATCGCCCAGTCAAAGAATACCCCGATCTAATAATTTCCTAAGAAAACCTGGAGTTAAACATGCATTTGCCAAAGATAATAAAAAAAAGGCTGGAAACAAGTCATGAAACTCTCGCTTTGGATTGGTCAGTTTGAAGACATTGTCCAATTTCAACCAATCAATTGCTCAGTTTTGTATAATGGATTCCAGTGTCATATGGGGCACATCACGGAAAAAGGTATCTTCGGACAGTTGATGTCAGTCCTTGAAATGACATCATAAAGTTGTCCAGACGACATTAATTATTATGCAATTTATGGTAAAAATACCATTTTATTTACAAAATGTGTAACAAAATCACTTTTTAGTAATGAGAAAATAATATATTATTGTTAAGTCCTTTCCAAATCTAGTAACAACTAAAATGTCACAAAATATGACTGAAGGTACCTTTTCCCGTGGCGTGCTTCGATTATGATCTTGGTATAAAAGAGTTATTTACCTGTGGGAATCAACTGAAGTCCATAGGTTTTTGCAATGAGACTACTAATGAAGAAGTCAGACCCCAGTAGGATTTCTTTTCCTGCACCAGTATTCACGGCGGCACCAAATGTAATCACACCCACTTGAACCTGACTCAGTCCTATTTCATATCTGAAGGTAAAGTTCAGTCTTCTGTCAGTTTATCATAGGATTTAATTTTAAATTATCTTTTCAGTAAGAGAAAATTCTTTCAGTGGTTGCCCATGTGGTTAAGTGGAAAGATTTGTGACAGACAGTGCACAAACAATGCTGGATCAAAGTTATAAACATATCACATTTAGTATCTAATTGACAAAGAATTTTATAATGTTATTAATAAAGTTAATTCATACTGGCGTTCTTATTGTGCCTTGGGTAGTCATATCCGCCCCGAGGCCAATGGCCAAAAGCTAATAAGACTGCCTGAGGCCCAATAACAAGGCCAATTCGAATTAACTTGATATATGACAATTTAATATTAATCAACAGAATGAAAACACCAAATTCATATCGTCGCCTTATTATTACAATGTTCTAACTTACTTTTTTACAGTTTGGAGAAAATCGTCTTCAAAGTTTCAGATTTCTCTAAAACCTTCATATTCCACCGAATTTGCTCAGAAAAACAGCAGCGTGTGTGTTTTGATGAAGTCTATAAATTACATGAGTTTGTGTTTAGTCTTTATCTTTAACTTTTTAAAAATTCTCTACTTTCGGTTTAACCTAACCAGTGTTCTTGGACTAACCAGTACTAACCATTATTTTCTCCGCAAGTAACTCGTCGCCTTATTATTACAATGTTCTAACTTACTTTTTTACAGTTACTTAGAACAGTGTAATCCTTACACGAGTGTGAATAAACCGCAAGATAGAACATTGTGTGATTGGGAATTTTAAAAACTAAAGTGAATCAACCAATTCTGAAACCATATTCAGATAGGGCTTTTTTCCACGATTACAACGGTATAAAAATCTCATTTTTCTTAAAATATCACTTAGAACATTGTAATAATAAGGCGACGATATGAAGACTAAACTGGGCCAATACAAGAATTGCTGGGCCAATATGAGAATTTTGCTGGGCCAATATGAGATGGTAAATTAATAATAAGCTGTAACAAGACATTTAAGAGAACCTTTATGGCCTCACATTGGAGTTTGTTGACTGTTCATCAAAGGAACCTTACTGCTGCTGCTTTACCCGTAGCGTAAAGGGTAGGCTGGCACCCGGCTAGATGGATCTATATAAAATTCTTTTAATAATACTTTTTACATATTTCTTTTCATTTCTTCATTTCTTATTCTGATTTCGGACAAACCACCTGTGTTCTGAGAGATAAGGGATGGTAAAAACAGAAAAATGAAGTACCTGTCAGAGTTAATATTCTTGATACATGTATAATATTTGCATGACAGAAGAACATATAACAGAACATAGGGACAGGAGCCAGTCTAGGTTAAGGGTTATTGCAATGGTACTTATCAACAACCAGAAAGGCCATCTACCTCTGAAACAGATCCATCATGAACTGTCTAGCAGATTCTCCACCATCTTTCCGTCCACTCTCATCATGCACTAACACAATGAAGTCAAAAGCACCTGTCCATGGAACTAGAAAACATACAAAAGTTGTACATATAATTTTATATGCACAAGATGTTTATGTCACTTCATTGTGTATCACTAGTATCATCTAGAAATTTTGTTCAGGAGATTTGGTACATAAATTGTATACAAATTAGTACACTGCAGCTCTGTTATATCGCGATCCGTTATATCGCAATATCCAATATATCGCGCTTGGTCCGTGGATCCCAATTTTTTTAACATTTACAATGTATATGTTTGTTCATTCTTTGTGGGTGATAAAATGACCAAATGATCAAATCAACATTGGCGACAAATTCACAAAACGCACGCTTTTTTCATGTCGTATTACGTCATTTTCGGCGCACGTTGTTTATTACGTTTTGTATGCTGGGATTTTAGAGGCGATGTACAAGTTTACCAACAGATACAATTTATCATCAAACGTATGAAAATTATTGAAAGTTTTTCTACAATTCTGTTGCTTCTGATTTGACATGAAACCCCATTTGTGACGAACAATAGGTGCGAAAAACACCAAGCTGATACAGTACTGGCAGAATTTTGTTCACGAGACAAATCGCAAATTAGCAACATTTAATTCAAGCTGCTAACCATAATGGGCATTGAGCAGGAAACGTCAAAACAGTTTGTTCTTTTGACATTACCTGCAATCATCGATATAATTTCAGCTGGTTGACGAAGGATGACGACGACGAACTAACATCGCCGACCTTGACCCAATGACAGATCGTCAATCAGTTAAAAGTACCGACACCGTTGAAAATTGATGACGGCGATCTTTGTTGTTCGTAAATTTATTTCTTTTTGTTAAAAATAAATCTTAATAAATAATGTAACAAGAGCCATGTTACACATGGTTCATCCCCCCGCCGGAAATAAGTTACCTGAAGTTTGTACTTTCGTATAATTTACCTGGAGAGAAAATCCTTTTAAGTTTTGGAGTTAAGAAAAAATTTATCAAGTAAATCGGATAAAGGGGAATAACTCTAAACAAGAGCTATGGACCCTGGGTCGCTCACCTGTCAACAACTGCTCATTGCTTGCAGGAGCTTTGTGCAAGTGTGGTAAAATCAAGTCAAATAATTTGAACAAACTTGGTAGACATCCACTAGACAATGCTTGATATCAAATATCTAAGCTTAAGGCATTGAGGTTTCCAGTAGGAAGAGTTTTCAAGTTTTCCTTTTTTACATATTAAGGGCCCCCAGGACGGGGCCAATTTTGACCCCAGGGCCAACATTTATACAATGTTGGTAAAGGGTCTCTTCACAATAAACACCAAATATCTAAGGTCTAGTCCTATTAGTTTTGGAGAAAAATGATTTTTCATGTTTTCCTATATAAATCAACTAAGAGAACCCTGGGGCATGGCCAATTTTGGCCCAGGGGACATAATTTGAACAAACAACGTAGACATCCACTAGACAATGCTACACACCAAACATCTAAGCTTTAGGCAATGAGGTTTCCAGTAGGAAGATTTTTAAAGATTGCCTTTTTCACATATTAAGGGCCCCCGGGGCAGGGACAATTTTGACTCCAGGGCCAACTTTTAAACAAAGTTGATAGAGGGTCTCTACACAATACTCAGCACCAAATATCTAAGATCTAGTCCTATTAGTTTCGGAGAAAAATGATTTTTCATGTTTTTCCTATGTAACTATACATAAACCAAGAGAACCCTAGGGCGTGGCAGATTTTCGCCCAGGGGACATAATTAAACAAATTTAGTAGACATCCATTAGACAATGCTACTTACCAAATATCTAAGCTGTACAAATTGTGGTTTGTGAGAAGAAGATTTTTAAAGATTTCCTATATAAGTCTATGTAAAATGAAGTGACCCCTGGGGCGGGGCCAATTTTGACCCCAGGGAAATAATTTGAACAATCTTTGTAGAGTTCCACTAGAGGGTGCTAAATGCCAAATATCTAAGCTCTAGGCCTTGTGGTTTCAGACAAGAAGATTTTTAAAGTTTTTCCTTTAGGTTGCCATGGCAACCAGAGTTCTGCATGGAATTGATTTCTTTGAACAACTTTGGAAGAGCTTCATGCAAGGAACATCCGTGGCAAGTTTCATCAACTTTGGCCAAAGGGTTTAAGAGGAGATGTCGTTTAAATTAAAAGTTTACGGACGGACAACGGATGCCGGACAAATTGCGATCACAAAAGCTCACCTTGTCACTCACTATGTGACAGGTGAGCTAAAAATAGGCAAGGTAGAGTTATTGGACTTGCACACTGCACTACCTACCAATGTGCTCTGTCAGTGTATGAAATTTGAATAAAATCCCTCAAGTAGTTTTGCAGTTATGCTCTGGACAAAATTAATCAAGTAATTCTGATAAAGTGGAATAACTCTAAAAATAGGCAAGGTAGAGTTATTGTTCTTGCACACTGCACTACCTACCAATGTGCTCTGTCAGTGTATGAAGTTTGAATAAAATCCCTCAAGTAGTTTTGGAGTTATGCTCCGAACAAAATTTATCAAGTAAATCTGATAAAGAGGAATAACTCTAAAAATAGGCAAGATAGAGTTATTGGACTTGCACTCTGCACTACCTACCAATGTGCTCTGTCAGTGTATGAAGTTTGAATAAAATCCCTCAAGTAGTTTTGGAGTTATGCTCCGGACAAAATTGATCTAGTAATTCTGATAAAGTGGAATAACTCTAAAAATAGGCAAGGTAGAGTTATTGTTCTTGCACACTGCACTACCTACCAATGTGCTCTGTCAGTGTATGAAGTTTGAATAAAATCCCTCAAGTAGTTTTGGAGTTATGCTCCAAACAAATGGTGGCACATGGGATAAAAGGTTATTATTGAAGTACAATGTGCTTTTTCTGGAGGCAGAGCTGTAGGAGCATGCAGGTAATTCAATAAATGGTTTATCTTAAGAACTTTAATTAAAATCCAAACAAAGCAAATTGTTAATCAAGTAGCACTCTTCCGATTACAGTTTCAGAAAATGTGGTTGTTATGACAAAAAAAATGAAAATAAATTAATTTGCTTAGAACTTTATGGGATAAAATGCTGTTTATGTCAAAATATGATAGCTTTTAATCAAGTAAATTGGTTTACAGTGTTGTGCTTTGCATATGAATGTCTTTTCGCTGCCATTTATTCTAGGTTTTCTTCTTTTTGCAATTCAAAGAAAATTCTTGGAAAATGTAGCAAATGCATGTAAAAGCAGTATCAGCAGTTCAAGGCACACAGTGCTTGTGAAACCACAATGATTCCTCTCTCATAAATATGATGTTTGTTGATATAAAAAAAAAAAATTATATTTTATAACTAGAATTTGGTGTAAACTGGAACATGTGTCAACTAAAATTGCATAACTTGAAAAATAGTGAAACAGGAGGTATCATTCTTGTTGCCACCGCTTACTTTGTTCATGCAAATGATATATTCCAATTATGAAGTGAGTATATAGGATAATTTATTTCAAAATTATAGCCAACATTAGTTTTCTTGTAAAAGATGGGGTACTACTAGATGCCAACAACTCTACTGGACAATATGATCCCTATGTGTCTACCTGACATCGCAGTTGACATAAAAAAATAGAGTTTTGGGTCTGGTTGCAAATGATACAGACATAGTGATATTGTTTTAAACTCCGTAATACCTAGTTTTTTTTCATGGCTAAATATTAAAAAATTCTGATAAAGTTTGATGCTGATCTAATAAAAAATAATCCTTAAATGTATTTTTTTTATTTGACCCAGTGACGACTTTCTTAACAAGTTCGATGGTAATTAGATGAAAACACATGGATTCAATTACAATGCCAAGACTTGTCATTGGTTAGATCTGGTAACCCTTTACTTCTTATATCTTAGGGGCAAAATGTGAAGATCAAGATCAGCTGTACCCCCTCTGATCTCGATCTACAATATTCGCTTCTTGATCAGAAAAAACATAATAAATCTAAAAGCGAACAGTGTAGACCCCAATCAGATGGCACTGATATACAGCGCTGATCTGGATCTACATCATTTGCACACATGATAACAGTGTACCTATAAAGTTTATTCCAGATGACCAAGATTTACGGTAAAAAAAATTGATTTTGGCACAGATGCACTTAAAACTAAGAAAATTAGTACAATCACCCAAAGTTCTAATTGGTCATTAATTCTATATGTTTACAATGTACGCAAGTTTAGTTGCTTCCACATGTCAAGAGAGGTTGTGAAAAGAACTGTTTTGTCTTGTAATCAATTATTAAATGTCTTTTAAATATTTATTGATTGTTTTTTAACATGAATCCAACACCATTTACTTACACCACAGGGTCAAAATAAGAACAGTCTTTAATTGAAAGGGAGGTAATTATTAAACTGTGTACTTTACTGGAGATTTAAACAAAAATGCTGCTGATTTATAAAAGTGTTATGTTTTGTTCTACTAACAAGGTGTCCTATTAAAACAAAACAATCAATTTAAAGAAATTTTCTGGTTTCTTGACCTTTAATTGCAATTTTCACACTTCGAGCCCCTGTGACCTTGACCTTTGACCTACTGACTCCAAAATCAATAATGTTCTTCTACTCAATAAGGGCTATCACCCTATGAAGTTTGAAGGCTCTGGGTCAAAGGGTACTCGAGTTATTGAGCGGAGACAGTTTTCACACTTCGGACCCCTGTGACCTTGACCTTTGACCTACTGACCCCAAAATCAATAGGGTTCTTCTACTCAATAAGGGTTATCACCCTATGAAGTTTGAATGCTCTGGGTCAAAGGGTACACGAGTTATTGAGCGGAAACGGTTTTCACACTTCGGGCCCCTGTGACCTTGACCTTTGACCTACTGACCCCAAAATCAACAGAGTTCTTCTACTCAATAAGGGCTATCATCCTATGAAATTTGAAGGCTCTGGGTCAAAAGGTACTCGAGTTATTGAGCGGAAACGGTTTTCACACTTCGGACCCCTGTGACCTTGACCTTTGACCTACTGACCCCAAAATCAATAGGGTTCTTTTACTCAATAAGGGCTATCACCCTATGAAGTTTGAAGTCTCTGGGTCAACGGGTACTCGAGTTATTGAGCGGAAACGGTTTTCACACTTCGAGCCCCTGTGACCTTGACCTTTGACCTACTGACATCAAAATCAATAGGGTTCTTCTACTTAATAAGGGCTATCACCCTATGAAGTTTGAAGGCTCTGGGTCAAAGGGTACTCCAGTTATTGAGCGGAAACGGTTTTCACACTTCGGGCCCCTGTGACCTTGACCTTTGACCTACTGACCCCAAAATCAATAGGGTTTTTCTACTCAATAAGGGCTATCACCCTATAAAGTTTGAAGGCTCTGGGTCAAAGGGTACTCCAGTTATTGAGCGGAAACGAAGTGTGACAGACGGACAAGGCAAAAACAATATGTCTCCCCCAGAGGGCGGGAGACATAATCAATGTATCTGAAGTTGAAGATTATCTTTTTAAGACTGATAAAATAATTTATGATATTTGCAAAATGTTGAATCAATACTCCACTCGGCTTAACAATATCTGATAAGGAGCCTAACAATTGTTCACAAGGAAATTAAAGATAAAATGTTAAACACATGTAACTTTTTCCAAATAGATGTTTTTTAAATGAAACATTTTTCAGATTTTAAATATGACTTTATTATATTGGCACTTTAGAGTGTGCTCAAGTATTGACTAACTGGAGAAAAAATCCTTGTTGAAATGAAGAAAATATATAATTAAAAAGCTTGCATCGTTGAAAATTAGAAAGTAAAACTAAAAACTACAAAGGACTACATCGTTGAAAATTAGAGTGTAATTATAGGCTATTTGAAAATTCTGTTGTATATTTAGTACAGTTCACTGTTTGGATTACTTATTAGGTATTTCACAGCCAGTTTTTTTAATGGAGATTTAATATATAAACTCAAGAAGATAAAAGGGAATGTTAATTTCTCCCGGTTATTCGTAAAAACCATCTATAAATTTAAAAACAAAGGTTACCAACATGATATTTTACAGCGCTCTGCAGGCCTGGTGATTAACCCTTCTACAGTTGATCATTATGCTTACCTCTTTGGTTGCACGACGGTGGCAGGGGTTTAAGAGTTAATGAAGGTTTATGGGGAAATCTTTTCTTAAAAGAACCTAGAAGCTCGATTTGTTTCTTTTATCCCTGTCATCTTGTTCTTGCTGATTATACTCCAGGAGCTCTGGTCTCGGTAAGATCATTGAGTACCCGCCCTTTGGCTTTGCAATGCTATTAGCTTCTTATTTTTTATATGTTTGTGTGCTTTTGCATGCAACATTGTTGAGCCGATAAGTGGGTTGGAGTTTTTTCACCAAGACAACTTGTACTTGTTTTGTGTTATGAAAACCTGTTGGGGCAAGTGTGAGGTTGGTGCACCCTAGAACCTGGTTTAAACCCCCAGTGGCAATTTGATTTGCCACTGACTGTTCCAAGGCGGCAACCCCTCGGGTTCTCATTTTTGTTAATTGTTACTGGTGTCTCTTTTGAAACTGATCATTTTATTAACCATGCTCTCTCCCTCTCTTCTTCTTGACTGTGTGGGGAGGCTGTTTTTTCTGGATGTGGCGATTCCTGATATGCATATTTCACCTTTCTTTGCATATCTATAAGCATTTGCAATGAGTATGTCAGCGAAATACAGTCGTTCCGTACTTGGAGCATCTGATGAAGTACCGGACATTTACTGTGAACCTTGTCATCAAGCTGGAAATGTAGCAATAGCAGAGGGTTACTGTGTGGACTGTCCCGAATATCTGTGTGGACCATGTTACAAAAGCCATAAGCGACATAATGCTTTAGCAAACCATGTGCTTCTTGACAAGAACTCAATGCCACTCACAACAGATCCAAGTAGAAGAAATGTGGATGTCTGTAAGAAGAAATGCCCAATCCACAACAGTGAAGTGATAAAGCTTTTCTGCGAGACATGTGACAAAGTTGTATGTCACATCTGTGTGGCAACTGATCATCGTCAATGTGAGAATGTAAAACACATCCCCAATATTGTAAAAAACCAAGAAGATACTGAAGAGTTTCAAAAGTTGAATGAAGACATTAAGTCAAAAGCTATGACACTCTCATATTTTGAGGAAATGTTGAAAGCAAATGTTACTTTTAACAATGAAATGAGAATACTTGCTAAACAAGAACTAAAACGTCAGAGAGCGGAAGTAAACAGATTTTATGAACAACTGGAGAAAAAGATGGATGACCAAATTACAGCCCTAGAGGAAAGAAACAAAGATACCCTGAAAGCAGCTTCTGACAGGATGGATCACATGAAAACAGATCTAGATCAAATAAAGAATGACATAGAGGCAAAGAACACAGAACAAAGATGTGACATGTTCATTGCAATGAAACAGAGCCAGGAGAAATTGAATACTTTTCATGATCAATTTGACAAAATGGATGCAGAACTAAGAATACAACATTATACACTGGTTCCTTCAGAACAGATCCAGGCTATGATGAGAACAACTACAGAGATCTGCAGAATAGCAACAGCCAGATTTGAGTCAGTGACTGACATGAAGACTAGTACAAATAAGATAGAACCATTTATAAATGGTCTTACCATACTTCATGAACACTTCTGAATAGCATCAGACAATAATAACAAAACCATTAAGGTGATTGATACAAACAATAAATGTGTGATCCCAGAGATAGCAATTGAAGCCTGGACCATTTCTTCAGTGACACCAGTAAGCGATGATCAGGTTGCTGTATCAATAGCTTTATCAGATTATAGAAACCAAATGCAGTTCTTCACTGTGTCAGCATCTGGAGCCTTGCAGAGAACCAAGCAGCTGTATGATATTGAACACTTTTATACATGTAGTGACATGGTTTATTGTGCAGGTAATATTTATGGACAAATTTGACAAGACTCAGATAAACTCAGTATGACAGGAAAGATCATATGGACAATCCACAGAGATCACAAAGGTAGCATGAGTGAATAGCTGTTAATTCTGATGGGCAAACACTGTATGTAACCGACTATTACAAGCACAATGTTACCAGTATGACCCTGGGTGGGAAGGTCAAGGTCGTCTATAAGGGCAAGGACCTGAAGAACCCAGATGGTATTACTGTCGACAAGCATGGCTATGTATATCTATGTAGCTGTGGTACAGACAACATTCACCAGTTCACTGCAGATCTCAACAAGGTCCACGTTCTGATAGATGTTTATAGTCATACCATTACATACTCCAGCACTGAGAACAAACTTTACATCAGTTATGGCAATCAACTCCATCAGTATTCCTTGGATTTTAAATAAACAAGCATGTGGAAATGTATACTGAAGTGTTTGAAATGGTTTTCAAATGTTAGCAAACATCACACTTATTTCACTGAGAAATTCTAAAATTCACTTAAAAGCATAAAATAAAAGATAATTATTGTTCCATTTCATTACCTTCACCACTGACAGCAGCCCAACCATTTTATAATTGAATTTACATAGATTCTTGATATACACTGTGCAGTTTTTATACTGTCCGATTTATTCAAATGTATAAGAATACAAGAAGTGCCACAATGCAACGAAACCAGGTTTTCAACGACCAAATATAGACATCTGAGTTATATTTTGATATAAGCTGTCCACACACCAAGTTTGGTGTCAATAGGTCAAAGCAAACTTAAGTTATTACACAGAAACTGAAAATCTATTTTTAACAACAGTGACCTTGACCTTGATCAAAAACATCTATGTAGCAATCCTGACTTTTGACCTACAGACCTGAAAATCAATAGGGGTCTTCTACAGGTAAAATACAGGTCTTCTACAAGTGATAACAAACATTTATACCAAATTTGAGGACCATAGGTGAAAGCATTGTCAAGTAATTAATCAGCCAAGGTTTTTGTGCTGAAGGTCACTGTGACCTTGACCTTTGACCTACTGACCAAACCATCAATAAGGGGGGGGGGGTTATGACAAACCTGCCTACCAAATTTGAGGACCATAAGTGACAGCATTGTCTAGTTATTGATTGGACAAGGTTTTTGTGTTAAAAGACACTGTGACCTTGACCTTTGACATACTGACCTGAAAATCAATAGAAGTCATCTACTGGTGATGACAAACCTCCCTTCCAAATTTGAGGACCTTAGGTAGAGCATTGTCATGTTATTAATTGGCCAAGGTTTATTTTGTTGAAAGTCAAGTGACCTTGACCTTTGACCTACTGATCTGAAAATCAATAGGGGTCTTCTACCGGGGATGACAAACCTGCCTAACAAATTTGAGGACCATGGGTGAAAGCATTATCTAGTTATTGATTGGACAAAGTTTTTGTGTTAAAGGTCACCATGACCTTTGACCTTCTGACCTGAAAATCAATAGGTCATCTACTGGGGATGACAAACCTTCCTACCAAATTTGCAGACCATGTGTGAAAGAATTCTCTAGATATTGATCGGACAAGGTTTTTGTGTTGAAGGTCACTGTGACCTTGACCTTTGACCTACTGACCTAAAAATCAATAGGTGTCTTCTACTGGTCATGACCAACCTTCATACCTAATATGAAGACTGTGTGTCAAAGCAATGTCTAGTTATTGCTCTGACAAGATGTGGTCTACTGACCGACCAACCGACCGTCACGGGCAAAGCAATATACCCCCGCTTCTTCGAAGGCGGGCATAATAACCAGTTTTCATTGAAAACCTGATTAATAACATTTACATTTTCATTAAAAAGGCTAGCTATCAATTCATTTATTACATTTAGTATTTCAGACTGCCATAGATCTACGATTGGACTCCAATTGAAGTTAAATAATCTTGGGGCCTAGTATTTTCATCTTTAAAGATTAATATGTAATAGTTTAAAACCTTTAAAAAAAAATTTTTTTTAACAAACGTTTCCTTGGCAAAATGTATGATATGCATCTATCATACCTAGATTGATATAAGAATGACTTTGATTGGACAATGATTATTTGTATTTACATAGCTCATATAGAAACTTTATTTTAAAGATTTATTTTTGGAATTTATACTCTTTGCTTCTTTTACGCTAGAACTCACATTTTCTGTAAATATTCACCATGTAGATTTCACAGAGTAAAAAAAATTTGTTGATAATTAATTTGGAATTGTATTTGGAATTTGCAATGGCTGTTAGTTAGTAAAATAAGTACAGTTTACAGTCAAACCTGTATAAAGCAGCCATCCAAGGGTCAGTGACAAAATGTGGCTGCTTAACACAGGTGGCTGTTTAAGACAGGTAAAAATTAGAACAAAATGTCAGTTTGGATTTTTTCAAACTGACTGTTTAAGACAGGTGGTTGCTGAATGCAGGTGGCTGCTATCAAAGGTTCAGTGACTATGCAATGGTATCTGATTTCTATATTCTATACCAACTCTTTAATTCAGATGAACCCATTCGAAAGTCCTAAAGGATTTCAATACAATCATTCTGAGACAGTCTGATATGACTGAATGATATATAATGGCCTCTATAGTGTTGAGTAACATACATTGACTTTGGCTTAAATCTGAGAAATTGAGTATATAAAATGTGGCTGAAAGTTCTCTATTTTTATCTATCAAAAATAAACTGTGAAAGATAAATAAACAGATTATATTATAAATGCCTTTCAGTGCTTAACCCTTTCCTCCACAGACACACCTTTATTGCATGGGCGAACAGTGTAGATCCAGATCAGCTGCCACATCCGTGCCGTCTGATCAGGATCTTCACTGTTCGCTTTATGATTAGTTAGGTTATTTCTGACCAAAATGTGACCAGTGCAGATCCTGATCCCACTGATCAGTGTAGATCCAGATCAGATGGCACAGATGTGCTGGCTGATCTGGATCTTCAATGTTTGCACATGCGTAAAAATGCATATATATGAACGAAAGGGTTAAAGATCTAACCTGTTAAAGATTTATCACAACTTCTAGTTGTGAGCAATGTAGACCCAAATATTAACGATCTACAATTATTACCAGTCAATAAACACCCTTCTATTACACAAATAGACTGACCAAAGTTAGATGAAGACTGGTCCATTTCACTACCCAAAAAATTAGGTTAGTGATTGAACTAAGTTTTTGAACAAAAAATTATAAATTTTATCTCATAAAATGTTGAATCAATACTTCAACATCTGTTTAAAACTAGGTTAAAACTACCGGTATTTGATTACAAGCCTAACAATGGAGCAGAAGGAAGTGAACACTTGTAACTACATGCTAAGTGTTGAATAGGCATTTGTTATATGAAACAAATTTCGAATTTTAAACTTGAATTATTTAAACTGACACTTTCAAGTGAATGGGAATACATAACTGATTGACTGGAGAAAAACAATTAGATAAAATACAAATTAAAAAGGTTGCATATCTTGAAGCAGTTAAATAAGCATTGACAATGGCTAAGTCAGAGCAATACAGTCGTTCTGTACTTAGAGCATCTGATGAAGTAACAGACATTTACTGTGAACCTTGTCATCAAAATGGACATTCAGCAATCGCGACGGGTTACTGTGTGGACTGTCCTGAATATCTTTGTGAACCGTGTTACAAGATTCATCGAGGGCATAAAGCTTTAGCAAACCATGTGCTACTTGACAAGGACTCAATGCCACTCACAACTGACCCAAGTAGAAGAATTGTGGATGTCTGTAAGGAGAAATGCCCAATCCACTACAGTGAAGTGATAAAGCTCTATTGTGAGACCTGTGACAAACTTGTATGTACAATCTGTGTAGCAACTGATCATCGTCAATGTGAGAATGTAAAACACATTCCTGACATTGTCAAAGACTTGGAACATACCAAAGAGTTTGAGAAGTTTAATGAAGATTTCTGGTTAATAGCCAATGAACTCTCTAAAATCAAGGAAAAGTTGCAAGCGAATGTTACATCAAACAAAGAAATGGGAACTTTGGCTAAACAAGAACTAAAGCTTCAGAGAGCCCAAGTCAACAGATTTTTTGATCAACTTGAGAAAAAGATGCATGAACAAATTACAGCTATAGAGAAAAAAAACAAGGACACACTGAAAGCTGCTTCTGACAGGTTGAATTACATGAAGACAGATCTAAATCAAATAAAGCATGACATGGAGGCAAAGAACACAGAACAAAAATGTGAACTGTTCATTGCAATGATACAGTGCCAGCAGAAATTAAAGACCGTTTCTTATCAATTCGACAAAATTCAAGAGGAACTCAGAATTCAACATTATGCACTGCTTCCATCAGAACAGATCCAGGCTATGATGAGAAACACTACAGAGATCTGCAGAATAGCAGCAGCCAGACTCGAATCAGAGATTGACATAAAGACTAGTACTGATAAAATACAGCCATCTGTACAAGGTCTTACCATAGTGCATGGACATTACTGTGTGGCATCAGATGACATTAACCAAAGTATTAAAGTGATTGACACAAACAGTAAATGTGTGACCTCAGAGATAGCTATTGAAGCAGTTAAGATTAAGTCACTGACATCAGTCAGTGATGATCAGGTTGCTGTATCAGTATATTTATCACTGGATACAAGACAAATCCAGTTCTTCACTGTGTCACAATCAGGAATCATACAGAGATCTAAAACAATACTGAGATTCAACCAGCGTTATGATGTTGATCTATGTTACGATGACATGGTTCATTGTGCAGGTAACATTTATGGTGTTCTTCCTAGCAGGATTGATAAACTCAGCATGACAGGAAAGATACTTAAAACAATTCACTCTGATGAAAAAGGGCACATGAGAAAAATAGCTGCAAGTCCTGATGGACAAACACTTTATGTAACTCACTTTACCAAGTTCAGTGTTACCAGTATGACTTTGGATGGGAAAGTCAAGGCCGTCTGTAAATTCAAGGACCTGGAAAACCCTGTAGGTATTACCGTGGACAAGCACGGCTATGTATATGTATGTAGCTATGGCACAGGCAACATTCAGCAGTTAACTGCAGACCTCAACAAGGTCCAGGTTCTAATAGATGTTTGGACTTATACCATTACCTACTCCAGCCCTGAGAACAAACTTTACGTCCGTGGTGGTAACAATACTATCCAACAGTATTCCCTGGACTTTAAATAAACAAGCACACAAAACTATCCCTTTCCTCCACAGACACACTTTTATTGCGTGGGTGAACAGTGTAGATCCAGATCAGCCGGCACATCCATGCCGTCTGATCAGAATCTGTGCTGTTTGCTTTTTAATTCCTTAGGTTATTTCTTACCAAAATGTGACCAGTGCAGATCCTGATCAGATGCCACAAATGTACCATCTGATCTGGATCTACACTGGTCACACATGCATTATAATGTGTATATATGGAGGTAAGGGCTATTGTCAGCAATGCTTACAGAGTATTCCTCACAATACATGAATGCCCTACCTGTGAAAACCCCTATCAATATGTTCCATATAGAATATGAATTTTATTATACAACTATTGCATTTCAGTGAGGTGGATATGGTGATTTATCGACCTGATGAAGCATTATTGACTGAGGGCTTAGCCCGAGGTCGATATTGCTTCGACCATACTGACCGAAACTGAAATGCAACAGTTGCTTTATTATTAAATCTTAATTTTAAAATAATTAGACTACTTTCCAAAAATGTCACATACCTTTGTACCATACAGTATGTTTTTTCCTTTTTGTCACTGCAACTGGCAACATTACTTTACCATGAACCATTGCCTGATATAATTACACAGTGCAACACCCAAATATCATAAATTGAGCCAGTTATGTCTTCCACCAGTGCTTTTAGCAGCAGTTTTACTTTTGTGTCTCCCACAGTTGGCGCCATTTGTTTACAATGGTTGTATTTGTTGTGAAATAACAGCGCTGTGACGTATTTCGTGCAACCAAACAGCGCGTGAAATATATTCCGCCCAGGTCAAAATTTGATTTAGACTCCGCCTACGAGTCAATATCCAAATCAATCGCATATCATGTGATCACATTTAATCCAATGAAAAATGTCAAACCAATATGATTTAATAATAATTAAAATTATTGACTCGACCTTTGACCCTCTGGTGAAAAAAAAATGTTGTTCATAATCCTGTTATCACCTGAGCCTGAATAGTATTATTGGATAAAGATAAGTTGGAAATGTTTACATTGGGGTTACATGTAAACAAAAATCTACTATTTTTTATCGTTAATTAAAAAAAAAGGGTCTTGCTCCCAATAAAAGTCTGATTAGCTGAGTGGTCTAAAGTGTTGTAAATAATAATATGTTGAAATGGCAATGCTAGCAACAGTGTTATTGGATGTAGGTTTTGAAGCATGTTTTTTTACAAAACGAACAAAATTAAAGTATATAAAATATGTTGACTTAAGTACAATACATGTACTAAGTTTATTACATTCGGATAATATTGATATTTGGATACAGTCAGAAAAGTCTTATACAACAAAGTTTAGCATAGGGTTTTAATTCGCGCACTCACCATAGTGCGAAATTAATTAACCCTAAGCAAAATAAAATAATACCACAGTATAAAGCTTGCATGGAAAACATCTTAACTTTGTAGATTTATTTATTGGACTTGATAACTTTTATCTCTTGAATGCTAGAACTAACATTTTCTATAAATGTTCACTTTTTGACTTCGATTACAGAGTAGTAGACAACTCTAGGTACATTATTTTGGAATTTTATGCAGGATCGGCATTGGCTAGTAGTTAGATAGATAAGTTAGTACATTTTATATAAAATTTATCAAAACTTTGGGACCACATGTTTTAAAAGGAAAACTTTGAACAAAGTACATAACTTCATAAAAAAATGTTACAATTTTCATTCATGTGAAACAGTGAATGTGTGTTTAGAAACTGGAGTTTTAATAAAATGATTTCAAATCAATGTTGTTGTTCCTGCTTTGTATTGAAATTTGTTAAAATACTGTTTGGTAAAAAAGAATGTTCTGAACAGCCTTGGAAAGAAAGGTGGGATAGCTAGGAATTAAAATGAAAAATTACAGCTTTTTAAATATATTTTCTTTGGGTAAAGTAGTAAATCTTAAAAAATTGGTTTTTATGAATTTTATGACCAAAGGAATGCCTGCTCAAGAAACTTCTAGATCTTGAACTAAGTACACTTACAATATCTTCCCCTTGGCCTTGACAGGTCTCCATCTGAAAACATACAACCAATTGTAACAATACACAGTTGTGTACATAACTTTTCACCCTTAAACCCATGGGAAATGCCTTTTATCCCATTGGCAACCCAGAATGCATTGTATTTTTAAAAGAAACCTCGAAAGGCAACATATTCATGACAGAAAAGTATATAAAACTGAAGAAAATAATGACTTATTAAATTCGAATTATAACTAAGTCTTATTTCCTGCCAGTTCAATTTTTTGCATTTGTGCAAAAATGGTATAACACTGTCTTACTTCAATGGTATTTATACCATTTATGCACTAAGGTAACAAATTGTTCTTTACCATCCTCAGAATGTTGTTACATGTTAGAAGTGCAACTGGCATAATCTGTCTGTGTCATGTACTGTGGTATCAATTAATTTTGCAGGGACAATTTTTTTTGACAAAACTTACAAATGACATATTCGTGCTGGCATGAATTTGCATTATTCTACATACATACTGTTACACAGTTAAATTTTGCTGGGGTTTAAATTGGCGCCGATTGTTGTAGCGGGAAATATTAAAAAATTAAACCATTGCGAAATAAAATGATACCACAGTAAGTGTTAAGCCACTGCATCATAAAGTCCATCAGATTTGTTCACTACAGTTTTAACTGTTAATATCAGTCATTTGTATTTGCTTTCCACACTGCAATATGGTAAGCATCACGCAAAAAGCAGATCGTTTAATGCCATTCAAGCACTGGCACGACCTGATCATGCATTTTCATAACGACATGGCATGATTGCAAATGGTCCGAGAACTAGCGCTCGTTTTCTAGAAACGAAGCCCAGCCTCATCAGGCTAATATAATATCATGGGATTTGCTTCCAACCTAAAGACTTCCCATTAAAAAAGCATTATGATAATCTATCATTAGCAGAGAGTAGGGAAAATGCAAGATGATTTGCTGGTTTGTTGTGCCTCACACTGGTTTATGGTGATTATTAACCAAACATGTTTCCTGGGTTATTACAGAAATAATACACGGCTTGTACTGGAAACACGTGTGACCTAGTTGAAGGAAATAATGTCAACACTGACACTACTGTAAAGCTTATAAATATTGTTCAATTCCAAAAAATGTTCAATTATTATTGCATTCAAAAACTTTCATAGGAATGGATTAATCTTTTTTTTTCTCTACTCCTCATATATGGAATTTATCATGTGTGACCAGTGTACATCTTTATCAGCCAGCACATCTGTGCCATCTGATCTGGATCTGCACTGGTCACATTTTGGCTTATAAATCAAAAAGAGAGCAGTGTAGTGCGAGCAGTATAGTAACATGTAACGCTATTTATTTTTCAACAAATTTATTCTTGATAAATGTTTGAAATAATGCTTTCATTTATTAAAAGCGTTAATAAAAATGAAATTGACTCCATAAAAAGTAAAAACATTTATTTTATAAAATAAACATACACACTGGTACCAAATGAAATTAGTCATGTTTGAAATCATGACAATAATAATTTTTAAGTTAAATGATTTACTGATTAAATCATAGGCCCCTATACCTAGTACAATCTTGCCCTATGTAGTTACTTACATTTTACAAGGTCTGCTTCAAGCTCATTTAACGTTGCAGTGGATGTGATCGAAAAAATCGGGGTCAGAAGTACTGGTCCATCATTTGGTTCAAACATCTACAAAATCAATTATCAGAATGTCACCATACACCATTAAGTTGTGTTCATCGAAGTGCTCTTAAAATTAAACAGTCACATTGAATGGCGTGGGTGCTGATGACATTGTAATTACTGTAATAGTAATTACTATTTATAAAGAACATAATGAGATCAGTGCCCAAGGTCGCCATTTCAGCCAATCAGATGCTTGAGATTTGAGACTGGTTTCCAATCTCAGCTTTATGTTACCTTCATCCCAGAACTCATTAACAATATTGGATACAAACATGAAACAAGTTCTTACATAAAGGTATTTTATGACATCAATTAAAGGACAAATATTTTTTTTAATGAATTTGTCCTTTTAAATAAAGTGCAATGGTTTTGTGATGATCAAACCTAAATTGTCTACAGGCCACATGCAAGTGCAGCTAATACAAGTGCTTGAAAGAATGCTGGGAAAAGACAAATTCAAAAGAAAATATACTGTGGTACACTTCTAACTTCACACAAATTTTTGCACAATCACTACAAAATTTTCACACTTTTTTATTCTTATAAGGTGGTTAAATTTTGCTGGGGTTAAAAGTTATGCTACTTACCTGGCGTGAAGTACGCTAAAAATTTAAAACATTCGCAATTCATTATGATATCAAATAACACGTTCCACTTACTTGGTAACTATTTAGCTCTGTTATGTTAACATCACTTCCAATTCCGATTTCAATAAGCTGGATCCCCTGCATTGCAATAGCCCTGGCTTCCGCTTCTGCCAGAAGTTGGTTCTCGGCTCTACCGAAGGTGATCAAGTAACCAAGTTTGTTTGCAGACTCTCTGTTGTTATTAAGAAAGTACTGTCGCATTGCATCCAAACCTGCAACAAATAATTAACCCTTTATTCCACAGATATGAGTTTTATAGAATGTGCCAACAGTGTGGATCAAGATCAGCCTGAATATCTGAGCAGTCTGATCTGGACCAACACTGTTCACTTCTTGGTCAGAAATAACCTATTGAATAATATAGGTGACAGTGTCTGTTTTGTTACCAGTGTAGAATCAGATCACCCTGTGCATCCATTATACCCGTCACCCACATTAACCATAAAGTCCATGAATACGCCTTTATTACTTAAGCAACCTGTGAAGATCCAGATTAGCTAGCACATTGGTGCCATCTGATCTGGATCTTTTATGTTTGCTTCTTGTAGAGCAGACGTGCCGGCTGAACTTGATCTGCACAGATTGGCCATGGGATAAAAGCAATATCTCATGGAGTAAGACAGGATTCTCAGGCTTATAAACAACAATTTCTGTTAATTGTAATTTTTTTACATTTCTTGGAAGAGAAATCTTTTTTTTTCTTATAAATTTTTTCACTTTTTTGGTAATGATTTTCTAATAAAATTCTGACAGCTGTTAGACAAAATTATCACAACATAATGTTTTGGGGGTTTTTTTTAAGACAATTTAGCCAACTGCAAGAATTTCAGAAGTTTAATTGCTAATAAAACTTCACAATTATCAGTTATACCAGAGCACAAGATCAAAAAACTAAAATTGGAGACTAGTCTTAAATCTCAAGCAACTGAACTCGAGTTCAAATCTAAAGTATCGGATTGTCTGATATGGCGACTGGTTACCATTTCAGCCAATCAGATGCTTGAGATTTGAGATTGGTCTCCAGTTTTAGTTTTATGATCTTGAGCCCAGGAATTCAGTCCATTTTATGCTCACATTGTTATAAGGGAAGTCCTGCGAAATCAGAACTACAACAAGATACTCCAGGGAATTGCTGTAACCACACCAAATAATTTATAAAAACTAGACATCAATCACAAGAACACCTGCCAGTCCTCCAACTATACTTTACTGTATAGACCCAGATCACACTATACCGTATAGCGGGTTATTTCTGCGGTCATAAATTTCTGCGTTTTGTCCTCAAAAATGAATGCAAAAATTTCTGCATTTTTTATTTCTGCGTTTTCGGTTCCCTTGAAGGATAAATTTCTGCGGTTCATATTGGGTAAGGTGTCGTAAGAATAACACGACTATGATATAAGCATACTAAGGGAGACAATCATCTAGGTGCGATATATAGATATTTACTGTCTCTGTTACTGTTACTTGTGAAATAATATAAAAACTGCATATAATTCAATATTTTGATTCATGGGTCAATACCTGTTACTCAATTTATTTTATCAAAAAAATACAAAGATATTATTTATCGATGAAAAACAACCCTCAAACAACTATTCAATTAAATTGAATGTTTGAGCAATGTTTGAGAAATGTTTGAGCAAATGTCGCGTTTATACTATGCATATACGATAACGATTTTCGGTAATTGATCATAATTATTACACACTGTCTGTATTGTGAAACGGATTATCTTGGTCATGGCTACTCCGATGATATTAGCTTGAAAATGAAACAATATTTTGCGATTTAAATTTCTGCTGGTGTATTTTTTCTGCTGGATATATTTCTGCGATTTCATCCGCAGACCGCAGAAACGCAGAAATTTGGCACCCGCAGAAATAACCCGCTATACAGTAGATGCATTATAGTGTGAGGACGGGCTGTCTATAATGTTGGCATAACTTGTAGCCTAACCTATTTGCTATTTTAATTTATTCATTGAATGTAAATCTACATGTTTGTGTGTATTTAAAAAAAGAGCAATAAAATATGTTTTAACTAGTCCTCAAGCTAACATAAGAAGCTATTATCTCTTAAAAGACAAATGAGAAATTACTCAAATTCCTTCTAGATTCAGCGGTCATTCAGGAAGTTATACTGACCCAAGGTGCTCCTCATTTGCGTAAGGTATTACTAAAGTAATAACCATTTAACCCTTTCCTTAATATATATGCATTTTTACGCATGTGCGACCAGTGTAGACCAGATAAGATGGCATATCCATGATAAACATATCATCAAGATCAAACATCTATTAAACAGACTGACGTCATTTCTAATTACTTTAGTTGCTGCATTAGAAAAATATAATTACTTTTCCAGGTTTCTATTTATGAATTGAGGATAAACTTATTAAAAAAATATTTGCTTCTTTTATTTCCTCCCTCTATGAAGTCCCGGTTCATGTTAACATTTCCTTTCTATTCTCTATTTCCGATTTCCTTCTTTCAGAAAACTTCATTCTACAACAATTCCATTAAATATGACTGTGCCCCTTTCTTTGGAATAAACAACATTAGTCTATAGACATAGGCAAACTCAATCTAAATTCTGGTAAATTCTGCAAGGTACAGGCATCCTACTTATATTTGTGTTAATATAATTTCACATTTGGCCAATGTCAATCTTATATTATTTGCAGATATTAAAATTCACTTGCAAATAAAGTGAAAACAAGAGGACATGACAATGCGACAAGACGAGGTTTTCTTCTTAAATTCTTGACATACATTATATATTGACACTGCTCTGAAGATATTGAAAAGAGACAGATGTCTGCTGGTACATCTTGGCATTCTTTTATTAACCCTTTCCTCCATATATACGCATTTTTACACAAGTGCGACCAGTGTAGATCCAGATCAGCTGGCACATTCCTTTAGATCCTGATCAGACGGCACGGATGTGCCGGCTGATCTGGATCTAAGCTGTTCGCCCATGCAATAAAGGTGTATCTATCTATAGAGGAAAGGGTTTAAAAACAGATTTTTTGCCAAACTGATTCACTGACTTAAAAACAGAATCAGGTTAACTTCAAATAAAACAAAATCAGTTTGCAGGAAATTCTCAATTAACTTCAATCACATAAATGAAGCCAGTCACCCACATCATAGAGGTATAGCCTTTTATGAATGTTCTGGCACACAGCATAGACTCACAAAGACCTTTTTAGTGGTTTTATTATATTTACACCCAAGGGGACCTGCATATGGCAGTGTAAAATGCACACCAGAATAATAAAATAGGCAGATTACCAGAACTCTGTATGTGGATAATTTTAGAGCGTAAAACTGGTAGGTGTTGTTAAATTTTTCAATTTTTTCAAGAAGACTTTTTTAAAAACATGCATGCTCTTGAACCTCATAATTATGAATTCTGAGTATTTCCATATATGAAAGTCTACTTTCGGTTAGAAACTGAAACGAAAAAGACTGAACAAAGTGTCTGACAAATGTGAAAACTTGTGTCTCCTAAAGTTGCATTTGAAAGGGGCATAATTAAAAAAATACTGAAACAGGAGTTATCATTCTTGTTGTCAACTATCATGTTCATGCAGATGATATATTCCAAGTATTAAAGCCCCAGCCCTAAACTTAAGTAAGAATATACTATTGAAAAATCATATTTGTCCATATAGACTTTAATATATAAACTCTCTAACACAACACAAAAGGTCCCATCAAATTCATTCTTATATAGACGGGATTTTCAATGATATTGTTAAATTATCGTTAACAAACTTTTAAGAAGCTAAATGTAATTGAGGTATTTTTAGCACCGACGAAGAGACCACTTCTTGCGCGATGTCGATTTCTGTGACGTTTCGGAAATCTTACTTTCGCTTTTAGTCGTGCAGACCAAATTTATTTTAGTAAATTAAAATTTTATTAGCCCGAACTAATGCTGCAAATTTGTGCCTATAGATCCAAATACATGAAATATTTCATACAAGAGCGGGTTAAATTGAAGTTATGCCGCTTTAAGTTAAATAAAAAAAGTACTTTTAAAGTTATAGGCACCTGCTATTGCAGGTGACACAAAAAGTAAGAAAAAATTAAAATAATCATGCCCATTTATGTTGTTGCTTGTGACCCTTGATTAAATGAAAAAAATGTCCCACCACCTACATTTTGTATGCTTTGAAACTGTCCGACTATGGAGTTGAGAACATCTGCATATAATCTGAATTATTGTGCATTTTGCAATCCATATGCCAGTTTCCTGATGTGATTTGCCATTTACGTCACTTATATGAAAAGATGTGACATTAGTAACAAAACCAGACTAATTTATGTGTTATTTACCGACTTGTTATTTTCGAAAACGACTATTTACCATAATGATCCAAGCAATTATCACCGTCTTCTATCGTGATGCCGAAGCATCATCAGCTTAGTCAAAAGATTGCAGGATTAACTGTTTATTATTCTATTCTGCAACATCAATGTTTGTCAACAGGATTGGTGGTGTTCAAAACATGGATAAACACATTTTTGATTATGGTTATGAAAGAAAGACATCACTGTACAATAGCAATGATAATATATTTACATTCAGCCATCCTTTACAAACACAATTTAAGGTTAAACTACAGTGAAACCCCTCTATTACAGACACCTAAGGGACTGGGGGAAAGTGTTCTTAATAGCGGGTTGTTCTTAATTGTGGGTTTGAATAAAAAGGAAGAGACAATATCTGTTCTTTAAAAAATTGCCCGTAATACAGGGGTTCCTGTAATATCGAGTGTCCGTAATGAGGGGTTTTACTGTATTGGGTTTAAACATTTACTCCATATTTACAACTATTATCACATTGGTGAATAGTGTATATCCAGATCAGATCAGTCAGCACCTCTGGATTTACAGTAAATGCTTTTTGGTCAGAAAAACCTAATTAATAAAAAAACGAACAAAGCATTCCTGATCAGATGGCAAGGAATGTGCCAACTTATCTGGATCTACTGTTCACCCATGCCATAAAGGTATATATAATGCTCATCAATAAACACAAACTTAGTAGTTTGTATTTTGTAAATCAATTCACCGACTGGATCTACTAAATTCCTTGAAAAACAATGAACAGACCGTCTCATATTCATAAAAAAATTAATTCATAATATTTATAACCAGGTATATTAAAACCAAGTATAACTGTTGCTATAGTTGGCTTGGCCTTATTGGTTTTACCAATACAAGTCTAGCAAGAGCGATGTAAAAGGAAATTAAGGAAGCCTGGAGACCTATAAAAGCAAAACCTCATCTGCCCATTGGAAACTTCTGGAAGCGTCTGTTGGGTATATTTACTGTCAATGATTTGCATTAATGACTTTTAAGGGTATATTAACTGCAAATGGATTGCGTATAAATGACTTTAAAATTATTATTTTAAAACAAAGCAAGCAATACTAAATCTGAGTGACAAGGTATTTTAATTAAAGTGAAACGTGAAGTGACTGAGTTAGACATTTAAAACATTTTCAGCACAGACAAAAAGATTTTTGTTTAAAGTTTTGCTATGACATTTAGTTTGCAACTGCAAAAAATACTCTAAAATAGCATGTTATAAAATTTTGTGATGAAATTTAAAATACTGGTGCATATAGGTATAGTAATTTTACTTAACTTCAGACGATATAGATATAAATAAAACAACAAACAAAAATGGAATACTACAATATATGTGGCTTAATCATAAAAAAAACTTGATATTAAAAAAAAATTCAAGACACAGGAATTTCAGAATGGAAGAAAACATAACATTACCGACAACCCAGAGCTATATACCGTACACACTTTCCGGGCAACAAGAGTTCATTTCTACCTTTCTTCTAGAGAAAATTTATAAAATTGTAATTACGATAGTAGGATTAATTGGGAACGGAATAACTATATTCATACTTGCGAATAGGCGGAACCGGAAATCGTCAACGGCAATTTACCTCACAGCTCTGGCTGCATCGGATATACTAATACTTTTGTTTGGGCCTTTTTGTGATTGGCTCGAGGTAATGTGGAAGGTGATTATAAAGGATTATGGGACATACACATGTAAGTTACAGACTTTCATGCAGTACTCAAGTTCAAGTACGTCATCATGGCTTCTAGCTGCTGTGACAATAGAAAAGGCCGTCAGCGTCACTTTTCCGTACAAGGTACACTCAACACGAACCACGAAGAGAACTTTTATCATTATTGCTGTTATATGGATAGCAGTTTACGCCACAAATCTACACTTTTTGTTCGGTATGGGACACACGTATAACAAAGTGTGCACAGCCACTACAGTGCTGTACATGAATTTTGCCGTGTATGTTTTACCATGGATTGATTTTAGTCTATGTTTTGCAATTCCCTTTTTCTTCATATCATTAGGTAACATTATAATAATTCGACAACTTGCTGTGACACGAAATAGAAGAAAATATTTGACTAACTCGAAAGTTTCGAAAAGTTTGTCAGTCTCGTTAATCCTAGTAACGGTGAATGTCGTATTCATCATGTCAGTCGGGCCAATTTACATCTTCTCGGTAATGTTTCCTTACCTCATTGACAATCTAGAATTACAGCAAAAGGTTTCGGTGAAAGACTTCTGGGGCCCGATGCTCAATGGACTATGGGAAACAAATGCGGCCATTAACATGGTGTTGTATATTCTCAGTGGATCCAAATTCCGCCAGGAAGTGAAAAATCTCATCTGCTGCTCAAAGGAACTACCAAACCTTGGCATTTTTGAAAACTCACTGATTGGAAACAAAATTTATACGTTGTCTTCGAGGAGGAAGTATTTTATGAAACTTGATCAGATGAACAGTAATAATTCTTACGAACTACAAACCTTGAAGTCAAAGAAAAGTGACACTAGCTTGAATTGAGCTCCGCCATGAACTGAACGGGTATTTTGGGTATTTCGGATGTTGAAACCATTTCTGAATCTGTCTTAATATTTAAAGCAGACCTATTTACCTTTGTAATATAAGATGTGAATTATAATCAAATTGTTGAAAGAAAAACTCATAAATCATTTTAAGAAACATTCTATTGCTTGATTCAAGTGAGCCGAATTAGTGGGATTTCGGTATAGAATCCAATTACTATCGGGAATAGAAACGCTAAAACTGGCAAATTCACATACTTTTCAAGGATTTTGTGATTTATTTTTTATAGTTTGTAATATAGTATATTATCGATAACTTAACAGTCATGTGACAAACAAGTTAATACTTTCCTCCATAGATACACCTTTACTGAATGAACCAACAGTTTAGATCCAGATCAGCCAGCACATTGGATCATCCCTGCCATCTGATCAGGATCTAAACTGTTCGCTTTTTTATTCGTTAGGTTATTTCTGACCAAAATGCGACCAGTGAAGATCCTGATCAGACGGCACGGATGTGCCGGGAGATCTGGATCTTCACTGGTCGCACACGTGTAAAAATGCATATATATGGAGGAACATAAAAATTGTTTATCAATAAAAAGTTTACAATAATGGTATCACCAAGTTCTCTTGGTGAGCACTGATTACCGATTACTGAGGAACAAAAAGAAACCCGACACTTTTTAACTTTAAAAAAACTATGAAATACATAAACAGAATCTGCTTTTATTCATCCTTTTATAAAAGCCAATGATTAAAATACTTGTGTCATATATTTTAAAAATATCGAAATGCACAGATGCCTTTAAAACACATTAAATTTTCATTTCCAACCACAGTAGCATAGCTTGTCAATCCATTTCCAGGCAAAATCATCAAATATGCAGTGTCTGGTTTCTTTTTTTGTTCAGCATATATTCCTGTAAATCAGTTTTTTTCCTCTTTACACTGAATTCTTGATTTTTTTAAATCTTACTAATCTTTAAATTATACCATTCTTTCAATAACTTTTGCATTGAGCAAACACCGTAAAATTCCTTGTAAACACCCCCTTGGGTGTTATATTTTCTGAAAGGGTGTTGCATATTATTTACATTTATATTTTTATTTGGATAATAAATTTAGATTAACTGACTTTTTTTCTTAAAACGAACATGAAGTGATTTATCAGGGGAGGGGCATTTAAAAGGAATTTTCAGTATCCATGTGTAAACCAATTTTCTTCTAGAGGCTCAATTGTAGACCTTTAAAATATTTAAATTATACCATTCTTTCAATAAACTTTCCAGGTAAATCTATCAGTTTAACCCTTTCCTCCATAGACACACCTTTATTGCGTGGGCGAACAGTGTAGATCCAATCAGCCAGCACATCCATGCTGTCTGATCAGGATCTGCACTGTTTGCTTTAAGATTCCTTGGGTTATTTCTGACCAAAATGCTACCAGAGCAGATCCTGATCAGACGGCATGGATGTGCCGGCTGATCTGGATCTACACTGGTCACACATGTGTAAAAATGTGTATTATTTTATGAAGGAAAGGGTTAATTCCCAACAACAGAAAATTTATCTCTATAGTATTGTTTATATTGTAAAATTTTGTTGTTTAAGTTGTCAAAGCCTGATTGTCATATCGACATATTATATACCAAAAGTTTCAGGTTTCTGAGGTATTTGTAACCCTCACACAAAATATAAGCCTTTAAATGTGGGTGACCAGTTTAGATCCAGATAAGCCACTACATCTGCATCATCTGATCAGGATTTCAAATGTTTGCCAGTTCATTACAAATAACCTAATGAATTCAAAAGCAAACAGTTCTTGCCAGCTGATCTGGATCTAAACTGTCCACCCAAGCAATAAAAGCCATATCTATGGAGTGAAGTGTTTAATTAATGCTTTCTCCTTATTTACAAATTCCCTCTCTTCAATTTAAACGTTCTTTCCTTTTGCAATTTTTGAATAAGATACTGCGCATGTTTAACTGTCACTTTTTATTCAGGCTTGTTCTTTTGAATATTTGCAGTAACACCCAGAAAATGTTTAATTTTTTCTTTAAAGCATAGAACAATCATTCTTACATTTAAATGCAACATGGAAACACTTAGCACCATTTCCTTCTTGATAGATTTTTGCAGTTTACATAAAACTCCCATGTTTAAAATGATTTTTTTAACTTAAAAGTCACCATTTTGTGAATTCTGTCAACTTCACAAGGACATTACTATTTTCTTTTCTCATTTTATAAAGAATTTTACATTACTTACATACATTAATTAAAGTTGGAGTAATTTTGTGTAATTTTATGCTGCTTATGATAACGTCACTGTCCTTGTTGCTACTGCTTATGATGATCAAAGCTAAGAGAAAATGACATAGAATAAAATAGCTTAAAAGCTGGCCTGACATTGTTGTAATTGTATGCCCTGTCCACACCATACAAATTTTCTCAAAGTCAAAGTGGGATTTTAATTTCAATAGTTGTGTAATATATACTGTGCATAATGATAAAGTTTTGTGGTTTCCTGTATAACAACATTATTTGGGGCATTGCGTATCTTCAATTACAGTTGTTTTGTAGGAACAGACGTTTTTCTTTGAAATGACATGGCTTATTATGCATTTAATGGTAAATATAATAAAATATGCAATAGTCAAAATTTGTAATAAAATCCCCAAGTAGTTATAGAAAAATAATAAATAACTTTTAGCTTTTTTCATAGTAGTAGAAACTAAAATATGAAGATAAAAATCACCAAAGACAACTTTTCCCGTGACCATTGCCACATTTTATGTCATTTTATGTTATTGTTTTTTCTATTTCCTAAAATTTAATTGTCATGATTGTGTTGTTTTTTTAATTGCTGATGCATCTGCCACTAAAATCCAAACAACATGTTTATGAATTTGTGTTTATAACATAACTGTTATAATATAACCAAATCATATAAAATGGTTTAGTTGTTTATTAGACAAAATTTTAAAAAAAATTGCAAGACATGCTGACCCCTTTACTGCATTGATATGACTATTATTTAGAATTTGTGTTATGTTCACTGTTGTGTAGATCCAGATCAGCTGGCACATCTGCTGTCACAGCTGGATCTTCACTGTTGTGTAGATCCAGATCAGCTGGCACATCTGCTGTCAGAGCTGGATCTACACTGTTGGCTTCTTGGTAAAAAAAATAAACTAATGAATCAAAAAGTGAACAGTGTAGATCCTGATCAGATGGCATGGATGTGCCAGCTAATCTAGATCTACAATGTTGGCCCACAGATAACAGCTTTATCCTACAGATTTAAGGGTTAAATAATGAAGGATATGTTAAGAGTGAAACAAACACATCCTGGCCAAAGATCATAAAACTAAGATAGGAGACTGGTCGCCATTAAGCCAATCAGATGCTTAACTCAAATATCAGTTTTAAGATCTTGGGCCCCTACTGTACAAGACTGGTTAAAAACTATGATATTGTGCTGAAACTTACTTTCTATAGTTTTCACATTTTTTGTTCAGAATCTTCCTTATATTCTCAGCACTGTGTTGTCAGGTTAGTCCACATTATGCTTAACCCTTTACTCTATATATATACATTTTTACGCGTGTTTGATCAGTGTAGATCCAGATCAGATGGTACATATGTGTCTTCTGATCAGGATCAGCACTGGTCGCATTTTGGTCACAAAAAACCTAAAGAAACAAAAAGTGAACAGTGCAGCTACTGATCAGACAGCACGGATGTGCCGGCTGATCCGGATCTACACTGTTCCCCCACGCAATGAAGGTGTGTCTGTAGAGGAAAGGATTAACCCTTTGCTCTATAGATGGGCCTTTATTGAAAGAGTGAACAGTGTAAATACAGATCAGCCAGCACAATATCTGGTTGGTTATTTCTTACCAATATGTGGCTAGTACAGATCCAGAGCAGATTGCAACATCTTCACTGGTGGTACACATGTTAAAATGCATATAAGGAGTAAAAGGTTAAGATGATAAATTTCAGTAGAGGACCTTTAAGAACAAGGAATGAACTGGGTAATTGTTTAAACCTTTAACCCTTTCCTTAATCGATACACCTTTATTGCTAGGGCGACCAGTTTAGATCCAGATCAGCCGGCACATCCGTGAAAATAGTGAAAAGTGTAGATCCTGATCAGATGGAACTGACGTGCCTGCTGATCTGGATCTACACTGTTCGCCCATGCCATGTAGGTGTGTGCATTGAGTAAAGGGTTAAAGGTTTGTACATCACATAAAATCTGTGCTTAAAGAGTGAACTGGGCGAAATCAAGTTGTGTTTAGTCACTGACTAATAGTCAGTGACCATGAATAAACTGCTTATGTTCTTCATAACCAAAGACTTAAACATTGTTGACAAACAAAATTACATTATGTGTAAATACAGTAATAGATTTATTATTTTTATCTATGTTTGTTTTTATTTTTCCTCAAAGTCAATACATTGTATTTGATTTGCAAGAATCTAGGAATTAATTTTCTATTGCCTAATGTTAAAGAACATGAACTAGAAGGTTGTTTTCTTGATGTAAAACTGAGGTCTCATCTAATGTTGCTGTCTCAAAATTGGACCATCAACTACCCCACCCACCCTATTCTTAAGAATTTTTTCTTCGAGTTGAGAATTTTGTGTTTTGAAGGGATTTGGGTACCAAATCCTCTTTACACACCCAAGGGAATGTTTTTATTTCCTTAGCCATCAACTATGGCATGCGGTTAGCACAATAATTACTTAAACCACAGGTTTAACTGTTAAATCCATAGTTTAACAGACTTAAACCTAGGGTTTAAGAGTCTTAATCCTATAGTTTCAATTTTTCGGAATTAAAACTGTGGCTTAAGACCTTAAACTATATGTTTAACAGTTAAACCCTATGTTTAACAGTTAAACCCTATGTTTAAGACTCTTAAACCTATAGATTAAACTTTATTTCTCTTAAACATATAGATTAAGGACTTAAACTATAGGTTTAACTGTTAAACCCAGAGTTTAAGACTTCATTTTACTGTTTTCTCTTAAACCTATAGATTAAGACTTTAAACCATAAGTTTCAACTTTTTTGCTAAATCCCATTGATTAAAGTTTCAGTTTACGAAGTTTTGTCTTAAAACTAAATGGTTAAGAGATTTAAATACTTAAACCCGTAGATAGAAGTCTTAAAGTATGGGTTTAAGTGCCGTTTGCACATTTATTACTTAAACTATATGTTTAACACTTAAACCCTAGGTTTAACAGCGAACCAGTAGATGGATAAAATAGTCGGAATCTTGTCCAGTTGTCAAAACCCCTTTTATCCGGAAACCCCTTAAAACCGGAAATTTTGTTCAGTCCCGACCTCGTCCGGTATAAAGGGGTTTCAGTGTAATAATATTGAACATAAAACACAAAGCATCCATATTCTAAACAATATCGCGTATTTACATGCTTTTATTTCCACAGGTTTATGATTGATAAACTTTGTATCAAAAGTTTATTGATAAACTTTTGATATTACAGATAGATAAATTATAGTATTGTTATATGAATATGGATTTTATAAGTTAAAACCAAACTCAGGAAAAAAGAGAAGCTGCTGGAGTATACTGTTTCTTTGACCACAAAAAGGGATCCATAATGGCGAAGTTTTAAAATAAATTATCCATGAGGAATATGTAACATAATCTCGAGACTTGGCAAAGTCGACTGTCACTGATAACAAAGAAAAAATATGAATCACATCCTCCTCATGATTGTAATACAATGTATGTTATTGTCGGTCATCCTGATGACAGACATATTATAATGGACCAAACTTGAGCTTTCTACCTGAACACCGGTTAACAGCGATGTAAAGCAAAGTTCACGGACCAGACGGAACAAATAGTATAGAAAAGTAGACTCTTACTAAGTTGTTATTTATGGATAGACTCTTACTCAGTCGTTATCTATGATAACCTAGAGGCCTCTTATTGGATGTTAAACGACGTCATATATGGAGTCTGTACCCATTCTTAAATCCTCTCTCCAGCTTCTGATCAGCTAGGCTTATAACTCATAAAGATATTTCCGACGAAGAACAATAAACATATACATGGATTTTGTCTAGTAAATGTTTACTGTGTATGATAAACAAAAGATGTACAGCTTATGACTCTATTAGCAACTACAATGTGTAGAGAGCACTGAACAGAGATTAGCTAATTATTTTGCTTTATTTTCTTATCTACGAACTTCTGCAGCATTTTGTGAAACTCGGGAACAGGGGTATCACGGGGAACGTTTTTCATGTTTAAGGTAGCTCGATATGGATTACATTCTCATTACTTTGATAAGTTTGCTAAACTGTAATCTTGCATTTTGCCACTCAACTGGTTATTACAGTTTTATAATGTTTTGAATGTAAAAAATATCATTCGAACATCAGAACACACATTTTTGCAGGAATCTTTAATCGGGTCATGAAACTGACAATAATAGACAATACAAGTTTTAGCTTTCCAAAGTTTTAATTTGGTTTTGAAGCTACAAAATAATCTTTGGAACATGCGAAAACACATATTTTTGCGGAAGTTTCAAATCGAGTCATGAAACTGTCAATAATAGACAAAACAAAATTATGCTTTCCAAAAAGCTAGTCGGTCATTAGCATAACTCTTTTTAACAAACAAAGACGGCGCTGAAGTGCATACTTTAGGCAAATTTGAAATTAACGCGTTTGGTTGTTATTGGAAGTCATAAGACATTCTAAGTAAATACCAACATTCTAACGAAATTGTTCTAGATCAGAAAGAGCAATTTTATACCAGTGAGTCCCGGCCAGACTGTGTGAACATTTTTCTCTCCCACTCTGTGACAGTGAAAAACTTTGTTTTTTAAACATATTCTGAAGCTTTTGGTATATATTTACAGCTTGATTATTGTTGCTTTCTAACACTTTGTGACACAAAATAGTGTTTGATAAACTTTTCAATTTCGGTTTACCTTCAGGTGAATTATTCTGTTTGCAAACAGGGTTAGTTTTATCACCTGCTTAAATACATCTCCTTCGAAAGAAGGAATAACTATAAATAAACCTACATTTTTGAATGACATCCAATAAATATAAAGCGCTTTAATTTCAAGTGGCTTAAAGTTTAAACTTTTGTGCCGTCTTCTTAAAAGGTTGTGCTAATGACCAACTAGCTTTTTGGAAAGCTAAAACTTGTGGTATTTATATGGCTACTTCCGATTAAACAACAACAACAACTTCTCACGTTATAGGCTAATTACTTGTAAATAGTCCAGCGGATGTTCCTACTCGGGCTAGTCAGATAATGGCTGACACTAAATAGTCCCAATTTTGTTGCCTTTTGGGGGCATTAAATGGCTAGTATGGCCTGAAAGGAACATGTTAAGTAAATGAGATGCTTTTACTGACACACTGATAGCAAATTTATGTTTGGAAATGCAGTATATGAAAAAAGGCCCTGGTTTTAGGACGGCATATGTAAAACAGTTTTGAAGTTCACACAGAAGTGAAAAAAACAGACCACCGGTTTCAAGGTGTCAAATCTCTGTTAATTGATACATGACCCCTACTTTTCTTGCTGGAAATGGACAGTAGAAACAATTAGCTTTAAAAGCATGTAAGTTAGCCCTTATTAAAATGGTACCAGCTATGATTGCCAGCCTTTTGAAACATGTCATGTTTACTATAGTTTATATAGGGAAGTCTATTTACAGGTCTTACACCTATAAGAAGTACAAGTGGAGGGCAGCATTTGAATATTTATATTGTCTGCAATGTTATTTTCCACTAAAATTGTGTGCTGACCAATTTTAAGCAAATTTGAAAGTCAAAAATCAGTATAACTGTGTTACAGGAGGCAAACTTAGGTTTTAATTAGGTTTGGGGTCATTTTTAACTGTTTTTGCCTTAAAAATGCCACAATTGATACCCTGTGTGGCCCATTTTGCATGTAACAGCTCAAAAAGTGAATTGCTTTTATTAGTTGAGATGTTTTACTATTATTCATAACCATGTTTTTGAGAAATTTGATGTTTTTCCAATTTGTATTAGCAAGAAATGAATTCTTAGGTTTAGCCGATTGGCCGCAAACGCGTACCAGAATAGGTGGTGTTGGAAAATTCCTCATATTGAGTTCATTTTTGCTAACTGAAAGCTGAAACTTGGTAGATATATTGCAAACATCATATTATTGAATAAAAACAGAAAATATAAGATATTGAAAAACACAAGTTTTCTTATAGGCTAATTACTTGTAAATAGTCCAGCGGATGTTCCTACTCGGGCTAGTCAGATAATGGCTGACACTAAATAGTCCCAATTTTTTTGCCTTTTGGGGGCATTAAATGGCTAGTATGGCCTGAAAGGAACATGTTAAGTAAATGAGATGCTTTTACTGACACACTGATAGCAAATTTATGTTTGGAAATGCAGTATATGAAAAAAGGCCCTGGTTTTAGGACGGCATATGTAAAACAGTTTTGAAGTTCACACAGAAGTGAAAAAAACAGACCACCGGTTTCAAGGTGTCAAATCTCTGTTAATTGATAAATGACCCCTACTTTTCTTGCTGGAAATGGACAGTAGAAACAATTAGCTTTAAAAGCATGTAAGTTAGCCCTTATTAAAATGGTACCAGCTATGATTGCCAGCCTTTTGAAACATGTCATGGTTACTATAGTTTATATAGGGAAGTCTATTTACAGGTCTTACACCTTATTACAAACTCGAAAAATGATTAGATACCTCTTAAACCATAGGTTTAACAGTTAAACCCATAGTTTAAAGTCTTAACTATAAAGTTAACAGATTTTGAGGATTATTGTGCTTATTAAACTTTAAAGTATAGGATTAACTGTTAAAATATGGATTTAAGAGTTCAATCTATAGGTTTAAAGAAAATCCACTTAAAACTATGTATTTAAGTCTCTTAATACCATAGTTTAATGGAATTTTGTTGAAAATCTCTTAAACCTATAGATTAAGGTTTAAAACTATAGGTTTAACACTTAAACATAGGGTTTAAGCTGATAAACCTATAGTTTAAGTAACATTCTGCACAATTTTCTCTTAAACCCATAGTTTCAACTCTTAAACTATATGTTTAACTGTAAAACCCTAGGTTTAAGTCTATTAAACTATGGGTTTAACAGTTAAACCTATGGTTTAAGTAATTATTGTGCTAAACCGCATGCCATACATGAACACTTCTAATATATGTATCCATAGTTTCATAGCTTTAGGTTCAGCATTATGTAACAAAGCAATTGGCATAACATACCACATGACCACGTTTTCATAAGCAATATAATTTGCAAGTATGAAGAAATATAAAGAAATGGCAAATTTATAGCCAACTTTAAGTTTTCATGATGAACAAACCGACATAAAAAGCAATCCTTCTGTATCGCCTTTTCTTCGAAATGGCAACACAAAAAGGTTTTTCTTTGGCTGGCAGAAAAAATGTCAGCTTGTTTCTATGAAATCTGAGTTTTACATTGAAATAGACAATGTTTTGAAAATTAAACAAATCCAAACAGATTTGGGAAGCACATTTTTGGCTGACAAGTGAGGATTTTTTACTTCTCCATGGACAAGTATGTTGTTCAAAAGTATTTCAGCGTTTACTTTTCACAGAGCATTTAATGAATTGTAGATAGAGATTCCTAATTTTCGAAATATATTCTTGTTATCAGAAGTTGATAATAGCCTAATATATTTAACATTATCATCAATACAATTGAACATCACATTCAAAAGTTGCATTTCCTTTACTATCTAAGGAAACCAAACAAATCAATATTGCAAATAATGTTCAATTCTATTTCCATTTTAATGATCAATTTTCTATCTTTCACAAAGAACTGGTGATGCAGAAAGCAATTTGGGTAGATCTTAATGGAAGTAACTACAGCAATTAAGGCAAGACGGCCAGATGGCCTTAAATCACTCACCTGGGAATAAAAAATGTGGTGGCATCTAGCTTGGTATCAATCTTTTCCTTTGACAAGTGACCTAGTTTCTGAATCCAGAGGGCCCAGTTTTAAAGGAGGCTTGGAAGACCATTAAGACAAAAATACTGGCCAGGATTGTTAAGATGAAAATTGTGAACTTTAAATGTCATAACATTTAACTTTGCTTTCATTGGACCCAGTTTCAAACTTAACCGAAAAGAATGACCTAGATATCAAAAAAAGCACCCTGGCCAAAATTAATTATTGAATAAAAGCTTCAATGAGGTTTACTGACCTAACTTTTGAAACCAGCTGAAAAAGTTTCACAGCTTGCCAATACATCATCAAAAGTTTTATTATAATAATGTAACAGATGACCCTGTTTCAGCCTTCACCACGACAAATATCAATACCAAGGCTGAAGGTTATAAAGCTGAGTTTGGAAACCAGTCTCAAATCTCAAGCATCTGATTGGCTGAAATGGCGACTGGAGAGCCCCAAATGATACTCACCAAAGGTAATGAAAATATGTGGAAAGAAAAACGCAGTCAGAAAGAAAGAATGAAAAACAAACATATAGATGTGCTATTTTATAAACCCTTTATTCTATGGATATGCCAATCACATGGGCAATCTGTGTAGATCCAGATCAGCCTGCACAGAATAATCTGAAATTTTTTTAGTGACAACAGTTAAACAAATTAATTAACAAATTTTGAAAGTGATTTGCAGATTATATTCATATTTTCAACATGTTTGTTTTTTTGTTTTAGAAACAATGAATACCAAATCCAAAACGTCCTATTCATCCTTTTCCCCTCTTTCAATGATAATTATCAAAGAACTAATTACCATCTTAAACGATTGGCAATCAAAGACAGTGATCTTAACTGCAGCTAATGGATAAGCTGTTTAGAAAAGCCTTACAGATATCGTAAATTTCCGGAATATCATTGACTTGGCAGATTTCCTGCGTCATCCACTAATTGAAGATTTTCTTTGTTTATCCCCGATTTGTTAAAGAGAAAATGAGATATGTAAATAAGATTTTTCGCTAAACGTTATGTTGGTTTTGAAAAAAATGAAGCATGAAGCCTAATGGGAAATTCGGTGAAATTTTTTAACAATTTAGTTATCACTACATGTACATTTCGAAAGAACAATTTTACCACTAAAAACATAATAAATAATATACTTCTCAAAATTTGATAAGGATCACTTGAAAGATTGTGTTTATTCTAACATAAAGTTGAAACAATAAAATATATGCTGTAATTCTAAAAATTGGTTTATTTGACATCAGCTTTGTGCCAAAAAAGGGAATGAGCTGACAAACTGTTGAAGCGGAACTGCGGTTGAAACTTGGTAGGAGCAGTAATTTGGGATAAAATGGAAAGTGATCCTTAACAAATTTTGAGTAGTATATTCTCTGCTCAACTTTCAGACATCATTTCAACAATTGATCATTCTGTGTTCATCAAAAGGGCCATCAAAGCAAGTATTTACAAGGTAGAATGAGGCGCTTTCTAAAAGGTTTGATATTTTTAGAACCACTCTGGTATTTTGACAATATAGTTTAAAGAAACAGCAACCCTGTAACTAGTTTGTTTGTTTTTTTTTCATCAAAATGGACTTCAATTAAATTACTTACTTTATTATTAGATTGTCTAAAGCACATAATTATCGACAGTTTTGAACTATATGGTGTTTGTGAGAAATTATGTAATTGTGTTAAAATACTGGTCGACTGACCATTCCATGTTCTTCTAAATGGCCATCAGGGACTTTTCAACAGGTTTTCTAAGATAAAGCAATGCTATCTTGAAAACAAGAATTTTCGGACCTGTTAACATATCTTTTGGCCGTTCAACCCTATTATCAGGATTGGCTTTTAAGAAGTCTAAAAATTGTCATGTTTTAATATGTAATGGTCGTGAAAACGATATGTTTTTATATAATAAGTCAGACTACCCAAGAGATTTAAAGAATTATCATGAATATTCCATGTCTCAATAAAAGTACATAATATGTACTTTTATTGAGAAGAGTAATAATTATTCATGACGATGCAAATTAAGGTTTTGCTGTCAATCAAATTTTTGTCACTCTGGGTTCATTCCCCTTGCTGATGTTGAAACAATAACAAAAGGTGTGGCTAAAAGTTAAGTAACCTGAAGGCGTGATAAACAATGAACAACATTCTGTCAATTATACTTTCCTGCGCTAATTCTCAACGAAAATATCAGTCGCCACTCATCGTGCTTGATATTTTGGATGCACGCCAAAATTTAACTGAAATCGACATTATTATGCTTTGTCAGCAGAGACTATCCTCCACCTTATCTGTAAAATAATGTTCATAACTTCATAAGAAAATGGCAGACTCAACAAATATGGATAAGGTATTATTGTTCATAAACATCTCATAAACCAGTAAATGATGATCCAAGTCTCTGAAGAGAAAGGATAAGCACTTACACTGAAATTCCAAGAAATTCTTATGTTTTATGTTTGTAAACTCAGTTGATCAAAGATTAATGCAATAAAAAAACTAGAATGTGTTCTCAGACACTGATGCCCCCAATGCTCCAACAACATTTGTAATAACAAAGGGTAACTCTGGTAAAAATCGTCGCAGGAAAAAATTCTTTCTTTACGATCATCTACACATCCTACTTGATCATCTGTGCAAGTTTGAAAGAAATCCGCCTGATAGTTTAGGAGTTGATGCCACAAGATTTTGGGGGGCGTGCAGACCGACATATGCGGACAGACAGACATATGAATGGATGGACAGACGTTTGTATGGACGGACGGATGGAGGTAGGGACATAAGTTCAAGTGCAACTCTATTTGCCGCCCACTTTGTGGGGACATAAAAATGTTCAAGTTAAAATGTGCCATACACCCACCATCCATTATGGCCTGAAGAAAATGACAGGACAATTGATTACTGATTACTTGGAGGATTTCATCCAACTAAGATGTCCAGAAGTTTCTTTCAATGTGTCATAGGTCAGAATTGGCAACCATTTTGTGGTCTGATCCCAATCCGGATTTTTAATTTCAAGATTTTCAGTTCTTGAACCATGCCTCAGCCCCACCCCTCAAACTTCTGGGTGCAGTATAAAAAAGAAACAATATCACATCTAAATATTATAATATGGACATCTAGACAAATATTTTATCCCTTTACTCAAAATAAACACATTTTCATGTGTGTGCTACCAGTTTAAATCCATATCAGCTGGCACATCCATGGCATCTGATTTGGATCTGCAGCAGTTGCATCTTAGTAAGAAATAACCTAATGAATCTAAAAATGAACAGTGTAGATCCTGATCACACAGCACTGATGTGCCAGCTGATCTGGATTTACACTGTTTGTCCATGCAATAAAGGTGTATCAACAGAGTAAAGGGTTATATTAAATTTCCACTATACTGTATGTTCTAAGAATACAGAAACTGTAAAAGGGAAAGCTAGCTATCTAATTGTTCAGTCTCCTAATTGCTTAAATCTAATATTCCAGACAATGAGCACTCTATTATATTGATGATGCTATTACAGTTCCAGATATGTCAAGTTAGATTTTTGTAGCTTTTAACCCTTTCCTCTATGTATATGCATTTTAATGCATGTGCGCAAGTTCTTCACTGTTCACTTTTAGTTTAATTAAGATATTTCTTTCTGACCAAGGAACAGTGTCAGAGCCTTCTGCTGCAATACTTGCTTGTATTTCAAAATGACTGTCGATCTCTGGATCATAATTCACTGGATCATGAAAGTGTTTGCATGAAAAATAAGTTTGATTTTTCATAAGGATATCAATTAGCAAACAGTGAAGATCCTAATCAGATGAGATGGATCCCAATTTTCACTGTTTGTCCTTGTGATAAAACGCATAATACTGTGGTATCACTATCTTTCTTATTTTATTTTTCGCTTATTTTTCGCTATGGTAAACGCGCGAAATCAGACCCTAGAGAAATTAAATAATTGAATATCTAGTCTTATAACAATAATACAAGTGCGCGAATTTAAGCCCTCGCGATAATGCAACTTATGTCATTTGCGCGAAATTTGATCCCCGCAAATTTGATGATACAACAGTAAAGTGTTTTAAAAAGCCAATTCTTTTTTATTAACTATTGTTGTCATGTGACAAAGCAATTACCGTCGTAAACCTACATTGACAGGAAATCTGTGACATCAGGAAGCTCTATCTCTCGGAACAGGAATCATTAGATACAATATAGGTTATTCTCATATTAGAAGATCTGTGCTTCAGATCATTTTTTATTTTATGCTTTCCAGTAAATTACAGAATTTTCTCGGTGAAATAAATGTGGTATTTCACTTTTTTTGCGCCATTAATGCAATTTTTTCGTCAAATTCAAGCAAATTATGCACTAAAAGCATTAAATAAAAAGAAAAGTGAAAGACAGAAATAGTTTTCACTTGTGAACTCTAGAAATATGCATTTTGCCATTCGTGAAAATATGAATTCTGGAGCTCACTCGGTGAAATATATTTCTATATTATACTGGTTAAAACAAACATCCACTTTATCTCAGATGGTATACTGTAAATAAATTAATATGCACGCCTTAAAATTTTCACATTTTGGCAAGGTCCGGCATATTCATGTATATTAATTTATGCCTTTCTTTTGCCTTATTTCTTGCAAATAGTTTTCATGGAATTGCTATGCAAGCGTCATAACAAAAATATAGACATTCAACTTTCGCAAGTATTTTCATGTTAAGTTTGGCAATAGTTGTCAGCGACCAAGAATAAAATCAGCTCTTTTAAGCCACAGTTTCAATTCAATAAGCACACATTATTGAAAAACTTTACATGGATAGCATGTTTTTGTTTATTAATGCCCTTGCATGTTTTTTGATTACTGAATATTTTTTCACAGTTTGTAGCCATTATTGTTTATTTTATATACTTATATTTGGTTTCACCAACTTGATATCGGAATACCGTATCCAATCATTAAGCAATGAATTTTTGATGAACTTAAAACAATCGTGGTAAGCTAATATTAATAAACTAGTCGACTAGAATCATATCGTCTTTTCAAACATTATTTCGGTTTAGAAATTTATTTTGATCTAGCAGTTGATTGTAAATACATCCGAGCACTAAATGAATTTAGACTCTCTTCGCATAACCTTAAATTTGAAGCTGGAAGATTTGATAATACACCTGGAGAACTTAGAATTTGCAAATCCTGCTCTTTAAAATCTGAGTACCATTTTCTTCTTGTATGCCCCAAATTCAGACACCTACGTTTAAAATACTTCAAACCCTACTTCTATAAATGGCCAACTATTATGTTCGAAACAATTATGTCATGTAAATCTTTAAAAACAATAATAAGTGCTGCAAAATATATTTTCTTTGCATCTAAGTTAAGAAAAGATTAATATACATTATTCTTCTTATCATAAAAGCCATCACTGTGGCTACTGTTGGAATTATTATATTATGAATTGTGAAAACTTATTTTTAAGTGTGACGATTTGTTCATTTGTTCATGCTGTCATTATAAATTAATTTTGTATGTTTTGCTATAAACTACTAGTTTTACACAATAGAAGTATTGGATTGGATGTTAACAACTTTGTTTTGATCCCTACAATAGTGCTTTTGATATATTATTTGCTTGGTTAACTAATAAATTAATAATTTATTAATATTCTGTTGTAATAATTGTTTTTTGAAAACAACCTGTTCAGTTAATAATTTATCAAGTAACAATATTCCATAATTCCGAAAGATTTATCAAGTTGGCAGTAAAAAATAAATTGTTTGTCCAAGATCACTTTGTAAATGGAAATTGAAAACTAATGCCTTTTTTTAAATTACCTCCTTATAGATATGTTGTATTTTCCATTAAACTGATAAATTTAAACGGTCTTAGACTTGATTCTGTGTATACCAAGCACATTTTACTGTGTTGACCAACATTCCTGTTAAACTTTAAATCACAATTCCCTGGCATAACAACATGTTTACATTTACCTGGTATAAGAAACATGTTTACTTTTACCTGGTATAAGAAACATGTTTACATTTACCTGGTATAAGAAACATGTTTACTTTTACCTGGTTTAAGAAACATGTTTACATTAAATTGGTATAAGAAACATGTTTACATTTACCTGGTATAAGAAACATGTTTACATATACCTGGTATAAGAAACAAGTTTACTTTTACCTGGTTTAAGAAACATGTTTACTTTTACCTGGTATAAGAAACATGTTTACATTTAATTGGTATAAGAAACATGTTTGCACTTAACTGGTATAAGAAACATGTTTACATTTACCTGGTTTAAGAAACATGTTTACATTTACCTGGTATAAGAAACATGTTAACTTTTACCTGGTTTAAGAAACATGTTTACATTTACCTGGTATAAGAAACATGATTACTTTTACCTGGTTTAAGAAACATGTTTACATTTAATTTGTATAAGAAACATGTTTACATTTACCTGGTATAAGAAACATGTTTACATTTACCTGGTATAAGAAACATGTTTACTTTTACCTGGTTTAAGAAACATGTTTACATTTAATTGGTATAAGAAACATGTTTGCATTTAACTGGTATAAGAAACATGTTTACATTTACCTGGTATAAGAAACATGTTTACATTTACCTAGTATAAGAAACATGTTTACTTTTACCAGGTTTAAGAAACATGTTTACATTTAATTTGTATAAGAAACATGTTTACATTTACCTGGTATAAGAAACATGTTTACATTTACCTGGTATAAGAAACATGTTTACTTTTACCTGGTTTAAGAAACATTTTTACATTTACTTGGTATAAGAAGCATATTTATGTGCAATAACTAAGAAATGATTTCCTTGGTGTTGAATAAAGAGACTAGCACTGATTTATCTTGCTACATAACAGTTTGTCAATATGCTAGACAGTGTAATTGTGAGAATGATGGACCAGCAGAATCTGATCTAATCTATTTAATTGCCATCATTCCTTATAGCGGTAATAAACTGCATGCTTCAATAAAATGCTTACAAGATTATGGCGACAATCAATGCAAGTGGGTCAAAGAAAAATTACCCGATAGGAATTTTACAAGACAGGGCTTTTCTTCCTTATATATCAGAGGCCTGTAAAAGGCCTCTTCCCAATCCGAAACGGAAAACCTACAATTAAGCGGTGTCTGGGATTCTCTTGAACAAACTTTACACATTAACATATTGGAAATTAAAGCTGGTCAGTTAACTATTACATCGTTTTGCAATAATAAAACCAGTTTACATGTAAGGATCTACACTGACAATACAACAACATGTGCATATATAAGCAAATTTGGGGGGAAACATTCACATCTGGATTACATTGCAAGAGATATATGTTATGGTGTGTAGCTAGAAACATTCATCTGACTGCAGCCCATATTCCAGGCAAAGAAAACACAGTGGCTGATAAACTATCACGTTCCAAAAATGATGATTTAGAATGGGCCTTAAAACCAAATATTTTCAGTGAAATTCACGATATATTCCCAAATATTTCAATTGACCTGTTCGCCTCAAAAGCTAACTGTAAGCTTCAAAGATACGTTTCGCATTACCCAGATCCTTCTGCATGTGCTGTCGATGCCTTTTCTTTGACCTGGAACAATGAGTTTGGATATATTTTTCCTCCTTTCAGTTTAATTCCACGCATTCTCAGGAAAGTTGTCGAGGACCTTGCAGAAGTTATTCTGATAGCATCAATCTGGCCGACGCAGAGCTGGTGGCCCAGCTTACACCATCTCATCTGCGGCGACTGCTATCGGCTGCCAAAGGTGAGACAGGTTCTATCACTGCCACACAAGCAGGAGTACAACCACCCCTTGCCACAACTGAATCTCGGACTTTTTCAATTATCCGGAAATGTCTTAAAAACAAGGGAGTACCAAAACAAGCGCGCAACATCATTATTAAATCATGGAGAGAAAGCACAAAGAAACAATACAACACTTACATCGAAAAATGGATCAACTTTTGTGACAGAAAAATTAACCCTCTTCAACCCAACATCAACAACATCCTAGATTTCCTTTGCCAACTGTTTAATTCAGGCCCTAAATAAATGTCGATTGGGGTGGCAAGGTCAGCTCTGAGTGTTTTTCTTAAGCTGTGCAGCAACATTGATATTACATCGTTTGAAGAGATCAGCAGATTTATGAAGGGTGTGTTTAATGAAAGGCCGGCACTGCCGCGCTACACCACAACATGAGATGTCAATATCGTATTAAACTGTCTATAGACAGTGCAAAACAGTACATTATTGCAACTTTCATGTAAATTTTGCATGTTATTCCTGTTGCTGACAGCACAGAGATGTCAAAGTTTGCATCTTTTAGAACTCTCCGATATAAATATTGCTAATGATTATGTTACAATATATCCAAATCATTTATCGAAACAGTCAAAACCAGGTCATCATGCTAAGGTTATAAAGCTGAAAGCTTTTAGGGCAGATCGATCTTTATGCATTGTTCAAACACTAAAAGAATATCTGACAAGGACTGAAGTCTTAAGGTCAGGAGAGAAATTGCTGGTAAGCACAATGAAGCCGTACAAGGCTGTCTCAAAAAGCACCATTTCGAGGTGGATACGCCTGGTTATGCTTAAGGCAGGGGTGGGGCAGGAGTTTGCTCCCCACAGTGTGCGATCTGCATCTACCTCGAAAGCTAAAATTAAAGGTGTACCTCTAGAGGTCATAATTAATACAGCCGGGTGGTCAAATGCTTATGTATTCAGAAGATTTTATGACAAGCCTATTGAAAACCCACTTTCTTTTCAAGATACAATTTTGCCAGAGTGCATGTGACTTGTATTAATATAATGGTTAATTTACATTAATGCATAAATAACAGAATTAGAATTTTAAAAGCTGTTGTGTTTTATACGAACTCAAATCTTTGGAAAAGGATCATCTCTAAAATCTCTGTGGGGCCCTAAGGGGAGTTATGTGGGAGATGAAATTATAAAATTAAACGATACTTACCTTTGAAGAAGGTGAGGTAAAGTTTAGTTGTAATTTCATCGACCACAAACTCCCCAGGGGTCACACACCCACCCACCCACCCAACCCTTTAGATCCTTTTCAAAGATGTCAGGTTGTTGTCTCCTGCATGGCAGTTTGCAACAACTTGACAATATGCTCTGAAGACTGATGAGTAAGGATGGACGCTGCGTCATCTCTCTGTGTGACCCCTGGGGAGTTTGTGGTCGATGAAATTACAACTAAACTTCACCTCACCTTCTTCAAAGGTAAGTCTCGTTTAATTTTATAATTTTTTCCCCAATTGTGGCAGAGACTCTTCCCAAAATGCTAGGTAAGATGTCCAAAAACTTAAAATTAAAACTCCTCTGAGGGGTGTTGAAAAATTGAATTCTGAAAAATAGAGTGCTTAAAAAATTAGATTTATGTTAAAAATACCTATTACAATTCAATTTTATAAACTAGAACCCATCTTTCAATTAATTTTATTTTCCCCCCAAAAAAACAATTATCGTGCATAAATTTCCCAATTGAAAAGGCCAGGGCCTCTTCCCAATTTTCTGATGAAAAGCCCTGAGTATTCTGCAAAAACCAAGCTCTAATATCACAAAAAATATTGTGCTCCAACTCGATTTTCAAATCAACATGTTAAAAACAAGTAAGCAATCACTAAGGCCGTAATTTCTTACCAAATAGCATGAATTCCAAGTTTAAGTATATGTCATTGTGTAGATACTACCTTAGCAAATGCTGGTATCAAAGAAACTTTTATCAAATTGCTTAACTTCTCAAAATGACAACGTAAGCTCAGCTTATGCAACACACACCTCAGAGGCAGATACCAGATACCCCTGGATCAAAATTGAGAATATTTAAATATTTATGATTGCACCAACACTGCTTAACTGTAAACAGCATCCTGGTACCATATGGTTTTAGTACCATTAAAAAAGGGAATTAAACTGACAACGATGATACCAAGAATAGACCTTCTCATCAACAGAATGTTCAACAAGTGCAGTACAAGATATTAGGGATACAGGTACTTACCGACAGAATTATCAACAACTGCAGTACGAGATATTAGGGATAGACCATCTATCAGCGCATTCAGCTGCGTGTGGTTGTCATTGTATGTTCCAAAATGTAAGATATTGTAGACACCGGCAGCATCAAACAACATCAATGCAACCCGTCCCTTATCCGACCCTAGCTGTATTCTGCAAAACAAAAATAAAACATTTTAGCACAAAAACGTCTACGTACTACTGATAATAAATAACAAGAAAGACACATGACACCATAATAAATATATATAAGAAATATGAAAATAAAATAAAAATACTGTCACAAAAGAACCTGTTGACTATCCTGTATTAAATTAGCAATTTTAAAAAAATCGAAAACATTTTCTTGGTTTAGCATATATTTCAATTGTAAAATAAATGTCTATACAACGTGACTGTCTACCTAGCAATCGCACGACTGTATTTTTTCCTTACTTCTGATTTTCTGGCTTTTAAATCACATAACTATGTAAATGCGTAAAAATTAATTTTATTAAACCAGCAAAAATATACTGGTCACAGTAATCGATTTCTAAAACACATTCCCTAAAATCACAGTATCTTCTGAAGTTGACCCTAGCCTCCATACATACACCTTTATACCGAGGGCAAACAGTGTAGATCCAGATCAGCCAGCACATCCCAGTGCAGATCCATATCAGCTGACACGGGTGTGCTGGCTGATCTGGATCTACACTGGTTGCACATGCATAAAAATGCTTATATAGGAAAGGGTTAAGCTATATGTTTACAGACAACATAGGTGTGCAATACAAAGTATCTTCCTTGAAACCAAAATATTTAGCTCTAAAAAAAGTCTATGACATAAGCCAGTGCTGAAGATCATAAAACTAAGATTGGAGAACAGTCTAAAATCTCAAGCATCTGATTGATTGGTGACCAGTCATATCCTCTGGAGTTAACCCTTTCCTCCATAAATACGCATTTTACGCCTATGCGGCTAGTGTAGATCCAAATCAGCCGGCACATCCGTGCCGCCTGATTAGGATCTGCACTGGTGGCATTTTGGTCAGAAATAACCTAATCAATATTAAAGCAAACAGTTTAGATCTTGATCAGACAGCACGGATGTGCTGGATCCATGCCGGCTGATCTGGATCTAAACTGTTTGCCCATGCAATAAAGGTGTGTTTATGGAGGAAAGGGTCAAGGGGTTAGAGGTAAACAAATTGCACATACTTGTCAGCTAGTGTCTTTATCACAAATTTTATAAGAGCGAAGCTTGGCCCGATTTTCTGCATAGCCCCCGAGCCGTCTACAGCAAAAACTATATCCACCATGTAATTTAATCTTCTCGAAAATCCTGCAAGCAACATTGAATAATCAATATAAATCTAAAGCAAACAGGAAAACAGTTTCTCATTAATTAAATGTCTATTATCATTTAAATATACTGCTCTTACTACAATTAAATTAAAGAAAACCAAAGCAGCAAGTTATGTTTATATATATATACAGAACATTATTGTTTGTAAATTTCATCATGACTCGAATAACAGAAGACATTACATAAACCGAATTCAAAATTAACAGGATTAAAATTTTCTTTAACCCTTTCGTCCATAGATACACCTTTTTTGCATGGGCTAACAGTTTAGATCCAGATCAGATGGCACATTCGTTTTTGATTTGTTAGGTTATTTCTGACCAAAATGCATTCAGTGCAGATCCTGATCAGATGGCACGGATGTGTCGTCAGATCTGGATCTACACTGGTCGCACATTCACAAAAATGCATATATATGGAGGAAAGGTTTTAAATACATTATTTTTCCAATGCTTAGCCTTTCAGCTATCAATTTCAAAACATTATTTTTATTTTAAATAGAAGAAGGAAATTATAAAATTACCTTTTAAAAATGCTATAATTTACGGTTGTTTCAAGGAAAAATATTATAACCGGCCATGTTTAGACTATTTTTTTGAAAATTAATAACTTCAGACCAAGAGAACTCTTCAGAAATTAATACTAAAGTTGAAACCATTGCTGGTAAAAATTGGTATGGTGTTTACAGGGGTTGAGGTTGTTGATTTAAAACATACCTGTGTAAAATGGTCATTCATTACATTTTTGCTTGCAAAATGCCTTGCTGCTGAAAACTGTGCAAATCTTAGTAAACATGTTTTGTGATAACAGATTATTTCTAAGAAACGGATCTTGTAAATCAAATACAAGCCATATTGGAGATACCACAACTTCATTGATATTCTGAATTGATCATATGAAAGTACTTGTAGGATTTCATTGATCATATCTGAACTAGTAGGATAGCACAACGGTGAACTCTGGATATCTTAATACTTATAATTACAGCGGTGGATCCAAAGGTTGCTCGAAACCCCTTCTGGGGCAGCAGTATTTAATTTTTGTTAGAATTTGGCCAGAAAGTTTGAAACTATCATTAACTACCCTAAGACTGTCCCTAACTACACCCTTGTCCTTTTTCCTTTATAACCACATGTTTAACCTGAATAAATAGATTCCCAAGCCAAAACAAAGTTGGTAACTAGAACATATGCTAATGGACAAAAGTTTTGTCCGGTAAGAAGATCGAAACATTTTGCATGCCAATTTTCAACACATCACTCTACCGGCATAACTGGCTCAGATTACAAAATTATTTTTTCACCAAATGCATAAAAATGTCCTCTTTCCGTCGATAGCAAATTTATGCCTGTATAAAGTACTAGCATTTTTGGACTTCACGCGTTTCAAAGATATTATAGAAAAATATACCAGACAAGACTTTTTGTCCATAAGTATAGTTATAAGAAACATGCTTTGATACTCTACCTGTTGGCTGATAGGTTCCAACTGCAACTGAAACAAATAGAATTTAATTTTAAGTTTAAATTCACATTACAAATGCTGAATCCAGCTGTCATTGCAGTGATTTACCTTGTACTTTATAACAGGAATAGTCACAATTTATTTTTGCAGCTTTTAGGTTAACCTTTTATCCCATATATATGCATTTTAACACATGTGTGACCAGTGTAGATCCAGATAAGCCGGCACATCTGTGCCATCTGATCAGGATCTGCACTGGTCGCCTTTTGGTCAGAAATAACCTAATAAATCAAATAGTGAACAGTGCATATCCTGATCAGATGGCATGGATGTTCTGGCGAACCTGAATCTACACTGTTCAACCATGAAATAAAGGTGTGTATATGGAGCCCTTCACCCCATAGATATGAGTTTTATTCCATTTGTAGACAGTGCAGATCCAGATCATCTGGCACATCTGTGATGTCTGATCAGTTTCTACAATTTTACGTTCATTAGGTTTTTTCTAACAAAGAAGCAACCAGTGTAGATCGAGATCAGATAGCACTGATGTGCAGGCAGATTTAAATATAGACTGGTGGTGCACATGATAAAACCTTTATATAAGGAGTAAAGGGTCAAACAAAGTTTATGCATTCAGATTAAAGTGATAACCCACAGTTTTAAACCAGAAATCGTCAATTGTCATTTTTTATTGAACTGTTTCTTTTTGAATGGAATTCAAATGACATAATTATATTCAAACTAGGAACCATGGAATAATGTACTTTCACTAATGGCTACACCAATTATGCAAATAACATGGTAAAATATATTTCTATCTTACTGCTGGTTTAAAACAAATACCATCTATGTCTTTAACTTTTAACCCCATAGATAAACTTCTATACCAAAGGCGAACAGTGTTGATTAAGTCCAGTGGACACAAACATGCCATCTGATCTACCCTGTTTACTTAAAAATTTAATAGGATATTTCTGAACAAGAAACAAAAAAGTGCATCTGTGCCGTCTGATCTGAATCTACATTTGTTGTGTTTATAAAGTAAAGAGTTAATCTAGAAAATTGCAAACCACTAAAACCATTGTTGGTTTCAGTATCTCTGTAGTGATATAAAATTGAAATATTGGAAGAATAATTTCTTCTTTTCTAAGAAAAGAGCAGCTGCTGGTTCGATGGAATTGCTCAAAATAAACATTAGCTGGTTTGTTTAAGATGGTGACTTCATAAAAGCATCATAAAAGTGACTATGTTTCAGATGGTAACTTCATAAAAACATCAAAAGTGAAATTTAACACAAGGCCACATACTAACAAAAAAACACAAACGTTTTTCTTCCTAAATCAGTACCTTAACCATTTCCTCCATTTACATGCTTTTATGGCATTAGCAAACAGTGTAGATCAAGATCTGCTGGCAGATCTGCGCCATCTTATCAGGATCTGCACTGTGCCCTTTTTGATCTATAATGTTATTTCTGACCAAAAAGCGAACAGTGCTGATCCTGATGAGACAGCACTGATGTGCCAGCTGGCCTGATCTGGATCTACACTGTTAGCACACATGTAAAATAGCATATTTATGCAGTAAAGGGTTCAATGATTTCATTAAGATTATTCCTCATTAACATCAAGGTATTTCCTACTAAATTGGTACCTTTTAATATTTTCTTTTTGATTATTCTTTATTAATCAGGAAGTATGGTAGGTTACCTTGATCAATTAATCCTATTAATTGAAAACATTACTAGGTTATTTATCTCTATTCATGTCTTTCATAATCTATAATTGAGTTTGACGCAGTTTATTAAAAAACTGGATTATACAGAAAAAACACCTTTTTTTCTTTATATGAATACACACAGAAACTTCTGGTCATAAAAGCAAAAAAAAATCACTCATTATTAAAAACTACATTATCGGGGAGGAAAAGTGCATTTCAAGGATCAAGAGGAAAGCAGGAAAGATACGAGAATAAATTTACTGATTTTATTACGATAGTGACAAGCTAAAGTTAATTGTTTGATGAAATCCATTAGCTTTCAGGCAAAGAAGGCCTAACCCTGGAGGAAATGTCACAATAGATTTATAGGCATGTTATTAACATCTTATCGGTACATATTTGATGTGCGTCATTTTAACAGACTTTCCAAACAGTATGTATGCAAAATCCCTTACATGGAATTTTACAAACTGAAAAAAACTGGAATGTGTCCTCGTACAATGATGCCCCCACTGCTTCAACAACATTTGAGATAACAAAGGGCAATAACTCTGGTAAAATTGGCCGCAGAAAAAAAAAACAAACTTTTGTTACAATCATCTACACATCCTGCTTGATCATCTAGGTGCAATAAATCCGTCTGATAATTTAGGAGGAGTTGATGCATCAAGATTTGGAGGAGGTACGTACGTAGAGACGAACAAATGCTCCTCTATATGCCTCCCACTTTGTGAGGGCATATAGATCTGTTAATATTTTTACACTGTTTTGAAAACTCATTATAAAGTATTTTGAAAACTTACTCTTTTTCCATAAAACTCGTACTTATTCAACATCACTTAGATATTTGATCCAAAGACACTGAAAAGACCTGCATTTACAGATTTCTGTCTATATAAACTTCATTAATGATTTTAAAACTTTTAATATCATACAACAATGAATAGTTTTTCTGTATAAAATGTGTCCTAGTGGTCTTTGACAAAGCTATTAATACCATAAAATCCCTATTAATCGCTCTTAATCAAATGATTGCAGCAGCCCCATCCAAAAAAACTGAAAGATGAAAAAACAAAAAAACTTTTACTATGTTTACCTAATTACCAGAATTAAAACAAGCATTTCACTAAGGTAAGTTTTTATCAACTGACAAAGGCACATGGTTTAACCCTTCACTCATTATATATGGGTTTAGGCATGTGTGATGTGTGTAAATCCAGATTATCAGATTATCTAGTACATATGTGCAATCTGATCTACACTGGTCAATCCTTGGCCAGATATAACCTATTAGAACAATGTAGATCCTTATGAGACTGCGTAGATTTGCTGGCTGATCTGGATCTACACCGTTCACTCATGGAATAACAGCCATATCCCATCGAGTAAATGGTTAAAGTATCTCAAGTGCATTATCATAATTAAAAATGAAACTTTACTTTCAACTAAGTTTTGGTTACAGATATATATCAATAAAATATGCTTTTTTTATTCTCTGGCGCTCTTGTACAGCCAAATAAGCAGTCTTCCTGACTTACTGTAAATTATCCCCGATTTATTTTATGCTTTTCAGTGAATTATAGAATTTTCCCGGTGAAATAAAAATGGTATTTCACTGTGTTCAAACAGTGGAATATCATTTAATTTTCACCGATTTTTTCACGTTGGAATCCAAACGCACATAACATACAAAATGATAACGTTTAGAAAACGGGCTCAAATTTGTATTTTTGACGTCAAGACATCACGACATAAAACAAACGGTTTTGGCGCCATTTCTTGCAACTTTTCTGTCAAATTCACGCAAATTTTGCACTAAAAGCATAAAATAAAAAGAAAATTTGTTTTAACCAGTGAAAGATAGAATTATATTTCACTCTTGAACTCCAGAATTCTGTAATTTCACTGTGGCTTCGCCACTCGTGAAAATACGTATTCTGGAGCTCACTCGGTGAAATATATTTCTATCTTACACTGGTAAAAACAAATATCCTCTATCTCTTCTCCAGGACACAAAAATTACACATATTCATCATACAGCTTTCATGAAAGAATTCTTAAATAAAATTTTGTTAAGCTATGAATAAAAATATTGTAGTTTACCAAACAAATTAAGATGAGAAACAAATATTATTTAATTTTGGGCAAAACTTGAGCATACATAATCTGTCTGGTGCTAACTGACAAAAGATGAGGTACTTGAAGGGCCAATTTATAAGTATTACTACATGCACATCCTTTTACAGGTCTTCCTCTTTTACGGAGATCTTATTAAGCCTGCAGGTGTTTTTGTCTGGACAGCAGGAAACCCATTGATAAAGGATGCTTGAGTAAAGAGCCTTGTCCGCAATCTGGCTTTAGAAATGACTGTAAACATATCCGGTTAACACTTTTATACTGCCTAGACTTATTTGCAGCATTTGTTTTCCTACATAATGACTGTAACCTGCTGGAAGGCACTTATCGTCTTGACGCAGAATAATACAAAGATTATTTGTAAGACGAGTTCAGAAACAAGATTTGGAAGATTAGTCCTAAATGTTTCTGGACGAAATGAATGTGGACGATTTTGAATGTCTCTAAAATGGAGCCCCTCATGGAAAAAGTCTCTTAAATGGAGCCCGTCATGGAAAAAAGGTTTCTTCTCAAAGCAAATGTCAATCCTTTAAATGACGTCATAAAGTTCAGTAGTCAACATATATTATTATGCATTTCACAGAAAACATTAAAGTAAAATGTGTAACAAAATCGTCTATTGGTGATACAAAAATAATAGATAATTGTAAGTTCTGTCCAAATAATTTAACAACTAAAATGTCAAAACTATCACCGAAGGCACCTTTTCCCGTGACATGCTTAAAACTACCTAAACTTCTCCCTTGACACATTCAAGTGTAAAGTTGATACTGTATCTATAGTCCCTTTTAGATATTTAACCCTTTCCTGTATAGATACACCTTTATTGCTAGGGGGAACAGTTTAGATCCAGATCAGCCGGCACATCCGCGCCGTCTGATCAAGATCTAAACTGTTTGCTTTTTGATTCCATAGGTTATTTCTGAACAAAATGCGACCAGTGCAGATCCTGATCAGACAGCACAGATGTGCCGGCTGATCTGGATCTACACTGGTCGCACATGCGTAAAAATGCGTATATATCAAGGAAAGGGTTAACTGGATCTTGGCCTTTAAAACTTTTAGAATTCTTTTGTCCACCTATTTACTATTCAGGAAAAGTAATCTGTCCTGAAAAACAATGTGTCATATGTTTCTTTTTAAACAATTTTATCATAAATAAGCCCCATAAACTTACGCTCGTAAATGACATTCCTCACATTCTTAATGAAGGTAACGGAAGTCTGCTCATTGCCGGTGATGCCAATGATGTTTGACGTGTGGAAGGCAGTACCAACATCATAGGAAAGCTGATTTCTTTCACCCTCCCAGGCAGTTGAATCCGTACCTGTTAACAGTATATTATCATTTTAAGTGACTGGATTAGCTACCAATTTATCCCTTCCGTTATGGCATGGGCGAACAGTGTAAATCCAGATTCACAGGCATTTCTGTGCCATCTGATCAGGATCTGCACTGTTCACTTTTTGATTAACGAGGTTATTTCTGACCAAAAAGTCGAAAGTGCAGATCCTGATCTGATGACACAAATGTGCCGGCTGATTTGGATCTTCAGTATCGCCCATGCAATGAAAGGCATAAATATGGAGGAAAGGGTCAACAAACTATATATCAGTTTACTGTATACCTGAAAGTTTAGTTTATAATGTTTATAATGGTTATGTGTCAAGGCACTTATTACGAATTCATCACACAAGCTCCTGACTAACTGTTCACTTTGTAAGCCCTGAAAATTGGGATTTGTCTTTTACAAAATGTTTTTAACACTACAACATTATATGTGTTTCATCAGTTGTGACACAAGTGTTGCTCCAGATCAACTGTCGCATCCATGCTGATCTGGATCTGCTCTGGTCACTTCTTCATTAGACATATCCTAATGAATCTAAAAGGAATCAGTGTAAATCCTAATCAGACAGCACTGATGTGCTGGCTGATCTGGATCTACACTGCCTGCCTATGAGATAACTGTGATGCCCCATGGAGTAAAGGGCTAACCATACTTGAAAATTTAACATGACAAAAAAGACTAGAATGCAAGATCATAAAACTGATGCTGGGGAACAATCTGCAGCTCTAAGAAGCTGATTGGTTGAAATTGTGCCAACTCTTCAAATTGACCCATCAAATACTTGACATTGAGAATGGTTTCAAGTCTCAATTTAAGTATTTTGAGGTTTGATTCATGTAAAATAAAAGTATTTAAGGATCATTAATAGTCAGATCAGAGAATCAAAACACCTTAGCATTCATTTATCCAAAAAAAGACACTAATAAAGTATGATTTATCTTTGAAAAGCCTGTCAAAGAACTTAACCCTCTCCTCCATATATTTGCATTTTTAGGCAAGTGTAACCAGTGAAGATCCAGATCGGTGCATTCTGATCAGCATCTGCACTGGTCCCTGTCTGGTCAGAAATAACCTGATAAATCCAAAAGCGTGTAGATCCTAATCAGACAGTATAAATGTGCCAGCTAATATTGATCTACACTGTTTGTCCATGTCATTAAGGCATATATAGAAGGAAAGGGTTAAGAAGTATATTTAGCCATTTGATGTCAACAAATCCACACATCTTACCTATTCCAAGTACAACTAGATACACAAATGGATTAGCACTATCCCTGAATGCATTTGCTCTTGCAATGGCCTGCTGAGTATTGCTGGCTGGTCCTGATGCTATCACCACAACGATTATCGGTACTGGGTTCGATGCCGACCAGGTTTCTTTGATCAGCGTATCTAGCTTTATGAAGACTTGCGTCAAGTTCCGAACACCGCTGTTGAAAGTGTTGAGTGTCATGGCATCTATTGCACGAAGTGTGTCGGCCTCAGAAAAGTAAGTGCCGATTTTGAATAAATGGTTATCTAGCGCCGAAACTCCATATTTGATGAGTGAAACGAGTGCTTCTGTACTTGAAATAACGAACCTGAAAGGAAAAACAATGCAATGCCATTCACATGTTAATGTACAAACAATAAAGAATTTCTTCTCTTTCATGTATAAGACATCCCTAATGAAATGGATTTAAAGAGGAAAATGTTTTTTGGCAATGTATTCCAATTATCATATTTCTATGAATGCATTTATATCAGAGGGCATGTAATTTTGTGGTTTTAATTTGTACTAATACGACAAATACAGTTTACTCCATTGATACACCTATTATCATATGGCGATAAATGTAGATTGAGTTCAGCCAGTGCCCAAGGTTATAAAGCTGAGCATGGAAACCAGTCTCAAATCTCAAGCATCTGATTGGCTGAAATGGCGACCATGTTGCCATTTCAGCCAATCAGATGCTTGAGGTTTGAGACTGGTTTCCAATCTCAGTTTTATAACCTTGGGCACTGTATTTGTCGTATTAGTACAAATTAAAACCAGTCGCCATTTCAGCCAATCAGATGCTTGAGATTTGAGACTGGTTTCCAATCTCAGTTTTATAACCTTCAACCCAGCACATCCTTTCACCCAGCACATCCATTCTACACTGTTCACATTTGATCAGAAATAACCTAAGAAGTCTAAAAGCAAAAAGATTAGATCCACATTTAAATGATACAAGCATAAAGGCCCGGTCACACAGAACTCCGCGTCTAAATCACGTACAAAAAGTCATGAAAATGTAGTGGACGTGGTCGTAAGTGGTAATTTTTGGTCAATTTTGGCTTGGCCGTGCTTTGAACGTGGTCTGGCTGTCAGCGGCTGTTCCACTACTGAAACACTGCCTAAGCACGGCTTACCACTTCCAGCCACGTGTAAGGTTAAAAATAGGTTTGCGCGTGTTTGATGTTCCGTACCACCCTCCTCCTCCTCCTCCTCCTTCTTCTTCTTCTCTCAGCAAGGATATGTTGGGCCTGTATCAGTTGGTTCTGTTGGTGCTGAAGCATAAAGATGAGGGCATCACGACGTTGAGGGTTCATTTTCACCCCTTGACATCTAGACTGCAAGTGCTGAGGTCTCAGAAAATTGCGGTATTTATATGCCGCAAATCAGAAGTGAAACAGAAGTGATTAGGCAGTGAACAATCGTATTTAGCACTTGTTCCAGACGTCGTTTAAACGGGCTTAGGTAGTGCTATGTACGCTGAAAAATCCACTTGTCAGTGATAAGCCGCAAAACACACGCTATTTCCCATGATACCAACGCGTAACACCCGTCCGATGACCGTGCTCTGCCAGTGACAGACCGCTAAACTTTCGCGTCTCACTGCGTCTCCCCAAGTTTTAATCACTGCCGGAACACGGATTATCACGTGTGTTTCACGTGTGTTGCACGTCTTTACCACGTGTGTCACCCGTGGTTGTCCGCGGGCTAAAATTTTGAGCAGTTCAAAACTTTTTGCCGCGTCCGACGCCGTTTCGAATTCTCCCCGCGTCCTGCAACGTCCATAAATCGACTTTAGCTCGTCTTAAACTCGACACCAAGGCGAACAACATTGTCTGCTTCACAGGAGACCACTTTTTGACGGTTTTTTGCCGTGATTAAGCCGTAAATCGCTGTGTGACCGGGCCTTAAGTATTATGTTTCAAGATTACAATAACTTGAAAGTGGTATAACTAACATAAACTTAAATCAGTTAATCAGGATATCTCATTCTTGTCAGAAATTGGACATGTTAGCTGATCTGGATCTACACTGTTTCCCTATGGCATACGAGTCATAACTATTTACGCACTCCTGTTTCGATTTTCTTTAAGTATAAGTTTTAGAAGACCTTCACCTTCGTACATCAATCACTTTACCTAACAAGTGCTTCCCAGGCCAGTTACCTGGATATGGTTACAGTCCCTAATTGGACCTAAGATGGATTGGATTTGATTTCTCCATTCCACGTGTTCTGGTTAATGACTTCAGTCTGCGTGATTAGCCTCTAGACAGAAAAACATTTTTTCTCAAGGTATACTAAATGAAGTTCTGATTATTCACCTAGTGGAGAAATTTTCATAAAACTGTGATCAACAAAATTTTTATTGGTTAAACAAGAGTTGCTTTCCCTGAATAAAGGAGACGTGGTGTCAAATTTCATTGGTCAATCAAGAGTTGCTGTTCCTGAATATAGGAGAATTTTGTGTAAAATATTGTCAGATTTTTAAGTTGACAAGTAACCTACTTATTTCCTTGTACTTTGTTGTATTAAATATTTTTAAGCCTTTACTCCATATTTATGCATTTTAACATGTGTGCGAGCAGAGTTGATCCAGATCAGCCAGCAAATTGTCGCTGTCTGATCAGGATCTGCATTGCTAGCCTTTTGTTCAGATATAACCTAATAAATAAAAAAGCAAACAGTGCAGATTCAGATCAGATGACACAGATGTGCTGGCTGATCTGGATCGACAGTGTTCTTCCAAGCCATTAATCTGTATATAAGGACGAAAGCTTAACTTCAGTTTCTTTAATAAATACATGTCACAGCCTTGCATACTGGTGGATCAACATCCTTTTTTTCTTCATTCAGAATTAACCTTATGCACCTAACAGCTACTATAAGGGCAGAAGAGAAATCCCATTTTACCTGGATCTACACTGGTTGCCAACAAAATAAAGGCCTTACCCGATAAAGAAAAGGACGAAAGTAAGGATGATCAAAGAAAAGTTGTCTTAATATGGGAAGTAAATCTGAATGAATTAAAACCAGTAATAACATACCAAATGTTCTGTCAGTATACATAGATTTTAATAATGTATAGTCATTAAACTTAGATAGCACAAATACCAAAATAGATGAAAAGGGAACTTTGATAGTCACCAAACACGAAAAATATGAAAATATTGCAGGCTCGGTTTGATTGAGCCTGTTCATGGATAGTAATGAAAATGCATTGTACTGCCCATGCTGCCTAGCCCCTAATAGAACATAATAGTTCTTTGACAATTTACTGGCATTAGAAATCCCAATGACAGATTTGTCAACAATATCTTTGCTAATGAAACATAGTGGCAGCACAAACACACATTACATAATGAATCAAAAATCAAAAAGTTTGGGCCCTGATTAGATGGCTGATCTGGATCTACACTGTTCACCCATGCATAACTTGCCATATCCCATGAGGTAAGAATTTTACAGCTTTGAAAACGTCTATTCAAGAACATGGTTAACAAACAGTAGCTTTAGTTCAGTAACCTATCTGAACTTAATTCAGATATCCTGGAGACAAAAAAAGTGCAAAAAGCATGCCTTGATTTGCTGACTAGTGTCTGAGGCGATGTTTACACTACAAGACAAGCCTTACCGTTCAGTCAGGACTAGTTTATATACAAGGCAATTAGAACGATTGTGATCAACCCAATTTGCTCCAGACAATTACTTTTTTTTTTTAATCTGAAGCAATTTTATGTTATTGTTAGAATTTGACTGATTATGTCAATGTACTTACGTCTGGATAATTTTTTTGACAAAGTTCTTGCTGATATCGAAGTCTTGAGTTGGCATGGTTTCATCCAGCAGGAAGTAAATGTGCATAGGCACAGCAGACTTGGGAACTACAAACAGATTTTCCAAAATTTCAATAAATGGTCTTGATTTTTTTTTTTTTAGGGGGGGGGTCAAAAAACTTAATCATTAAAATTTTACTTAACTAACAAAGTACTTAAAGACCTTTAAATATTGCTCATAGTAAAACCCCTGATCCAGTCTGCAGAAATGACTGGCACATATGACAATAAAGGCAAGTACCTGGTCCTCATATCATGAAAAAATAAGTTGGATTTTTAACTCATATATCAAATAAAAAAGAAAGTAAGCAAGTCCCCAAAAAGTATGAATATCTCATCTGCATTTGCTGTTATTTGAAATAGTCCTATGACAACTGGAAGATTTTTTTTGCTTTTTATAAGGTATTCAAATCAAATAATCAACATTTACTTAGAGCTTAGATAAAAATGTCAAGTTGAAATTTTGATTGTTGGTGATATTGGGGGCCTAGTCCTCAATAAGGCAATTGAAAATTAATTTCTAGATTCTCATCCTAATTTTGGGAAAAAATGGGGGTTTGGGCAGGTTTTATGTTTTATTTATCATTCTCACTTTTTCTAATGGCACTTGTGTAGTGCAAAGATAAATAAGCGTCCAGCCAACTATGAATTGCCGATTCGCACTTATATGTTTCATACTGCATTTTCGTACTCTACCGATTCGTACTCGTAATGTAAATTTTGATGTACGCATTTTCAAAATAAAAACCTTTGGGCGAAGGGATTTTCGAGGGTGGTAGGGGATTGGAATCTAGGAATTAATTTTCTATTGCCTAAATGGCTGTTTATTATCAAAAAGTCATACCTATAGGATCTATTTTCTTGTCCAGTGTTTCTGAAAAAAGAAATATGCAAGTGTGTTTGAGAATATATATTTACACTTCATCCTCTACAATGAAGTTTTATTCATCTAACAAATCATAATTTTGATGGAACGCAGTTTGATGTATTACTTTAAGAGGCATGGTTACAGTAAAAGCTGCTCACAATTTATTGGTATGTGCTCAATATTTTGACTCGAAACATTGACAAGCAGGCACATTTTGCTGTAAGTTGTTTCTAAAAAGTGTGCCATCATTGGCTTTGTCCTCAAAGGGCTGTTCCAAAAAGTGGTAAATTCATAAATGGAACTTTTCAATTATTTACAATGATTTTATTTGAAATAAATAATTAATTTCACATTGTATTTTTTGTTATAAATGTCAGAGAGCGAGAGAGAGAGAGAGAGAGAGAGAGAGAGAGAGAGAGAGAGAGAGAGAGAGAGAGAGAGAGGGAGAGAGGGGGAGAGAGAGAGGGGGAGAGAGAGAGAATAAAGTGAGATTTATTTAAATGTGGACTTTTCCCTTACTTCCACAGATGTCCATTTCCATTCTTATCAAAAGTTCTTCGGTGATTGTCGTCTGTATGTACACATACGAAGGGTCTGTAGCGATGGTAGTTAGTTCTGCACTGCTCACACTTTCATTGGTGCCTATACCAACGGCCAATGTAACAATACCTTTAGCAGCAAACTGTGCAGCAACCAGGCTTACTGTAGCTGGATCATCAGCCTTGCCTGCAAGCAGATGTTCATCATTGAATAAATAATTGTAATACATTAACCCTTTACTCCATATGTGTTTTAAAGCATGTGTGACAATTTGTAGATCCAGATCAGCTGGCATATTTGTGCTGTATTATCTGCATCTGCACTGGTTGCATATTGGTCAGAAATAACCTATAATGACTCTAAAAGCAAACAGTGTAGATACTGATTAGTATCCAAGGTTATAAAGCTGAGATCGGAAACCAGTCCCAAATCTCAAGCATCTGATTGGCTGAAATGGCGACTGGTCGCCATTTCAGCCAATCAGATGCTTGAGATTTGAGACTGGTTTCCATGCTCAGTTTTATAACCTTGGGGCCAGATGAATGTGCTGACTGATCAGATCTACACTGTTCGTCCATGCAATAATGGTGTATCAACAGGGTAAAGGGTTAAATGGTTCTTTAGACTTTCTTGCGGATAGTTTATAATACCCTCGACATTGTGCAAAACATTATCACAGGTTAAGCCTAGGATTCTGTTTAAAGTACTTGAAGTTACTAAGAAAATTAAACTATGCAGGGGCCAAGAATATAAAACTAAGACTTAAGACCAAAATCAAAACCTTTGCTTTTGATTGCTTAGTATAGGACTTGTCTTATTCAACCAATCAGTTGATTGAGATATGAGACTTGATCTAATTCTGGTTGAGAACAGTGCCCAAGATCATAAAACTAAATCTGGAGATCAGTCTCAAATCTCAAGGATCTGATTGGCTGAAATGGCGACTGGTTGCCATTTCAAGGATCTGATTGGCTGAAATGGCGACTGGTTGCCATTTCAGCCAATCAGATGCTTGAGATTTGAGACTGATCTCAAATTTAAGTTTTATGAACTTGGGACCAGGTCTTAATATCATAAAACTAACATTTAAGACCATTCTTAAATCTAAAGAATCTTAGTGGCTGAAACAGTGACTTGCAACCATTTCAGCCAATCAGAAGCTCGAGATTGGAGACTTGACTCCAGTTTTAGTTTCATGACCTTTGGCACTTTTGTGTACATGGTAAGTTGTTCAAATTCATAAGCACTAGATTAAAACTGCTAATTTATCAAAAAAATAGTTTTGAATAATGGTATGTATTTGATAATCTTTAACACTTTACTCCATAGATATACCTTAATGGGGAACAGCGTAGATCCAGATCAGCCGGCACATCCATGCCTGCTGATCTGGATCTACACTGGTCGAACATGTGTAAAAAGGTGTATATATATAGAGTAAAGGGTTAAACTTGACAGAAGAATAATATTACCGTCAGTGATAAGAATAGCAATCTTGATAGCTTGGGGGTCTCCCTCAGTGTTGAACATCTGTAAGGCATATTCCAAAGCTGTACCTGTGTTTGTCTTGATGTTTGTTGGATCCTGCAAAAAAAAAGGAAGACAGGAAGTAAACAGGATGTAATGTAACAAAAATTAAAGGCTTGACAGTTTCAGATATCTATTGGTCACTTATACTGTACGTCTCATTTAGTTTAGTTAGACATTCTTTGAAAAGTTTCTGGTGTTACCTAACTTGCTTTCTATGTGTCCTTTGTGCAGGCAAGAAACTGGGAATAAACCACGAAGATTTCAGGACAGACACAAATTTTACAGTAGTTGCTGACTCTTGTGGATATTAGAAATGATATACCAGAGAAAAACAAGCAAATTTGTTAAATTTATATCCCCGCTGAGTACTGGTTATTTCTAACATAACAACTGTTGCAGAGAAATAACGCGGAAACAAATACTGCTCTAAATTCATAATGCATAAGTTATCAAAAGGCCATAACTCTGTGTTAAAGGGTCTGACCAGAACAAGAGGACGATATGCGCATCTCCTCTTGGTATTGATGGTTCCCAAAAAGTTTGGTTCAAATCCATCCAGCTGTTGCAGAGAAATAACTCGGAAACAAATACTGCTCTATTTGCATATTGCATAAGTTATCAAAGGGCCATAACTCTGTGTTTAAGGGTCTGACCAGAACAAGACGACAACATGCACATCTCCTCTTGGTATTGATGGTTCCCATAAAGTTTCGTTGAAATCCATCCAGCTGTTGCAGAGAAATAGCGAGGAAACAAATACTGCTCTATATGCATTATGCATAAGTTATCAAAGGACCATAACTCTGTGTTAAAGGGTCTGACCGGAACAAGACGATGATATGGGCATCTCCTCTTGGTATTGATGGTTCCCATAAAGTTTCGTTGAAATCCTTCCAGCTGTTCAGAGACATAGTGGGGAAACCAATACTGCTATATTTGAATAATGCATTAGTTATCAAAGGACCATAACTCTGCGTTAAAGGGTCTGACCAGAACAAGACGACGATATGCGCATCTCCTCTTGGTATTGATGGTTCCTAGAAAGTTTCATTGAAATTCATCCAGTAGTTGCAGAGAAATAGCGCGAATGGAAATTCGGACGGACAGATGGACGGATGGACAACGCCAAAACAATATCCCCCTCCCGATTTCATCGGTGGGGGATAATAATATCGCCCTCCCGATTTCATCAGCGGGGGATAATAATAAATGGAAATGCCTGGTTGGTAAATAGGGAATAGGACAAATGGTAACTCCCTGATAAGATGACCTATCACACCTCAACTGGGCCCAAGATCATAAAACTAAGTTTTGAGATCAGTCTCAAATCTCAAGGATCTGATTGGATGAAATGGCGACTGGTCGCCATTTCAGCCAATCAGATGCTTGAGATTTGAGACTGATCTCCAGATTTTGTTTTATAATCTTGGGCACTGTTTATTCAATGGATATGGCTGATATCCCTTGAGCATCAAGTGTAGATCCAGATTAGTCTGCACATCTGTGCATTCTGATTTACAATGTTTGCTTTCATAAGGTTATTTTAATATTTCTGACCAAGAAGAAAGTGAAAACCAAGATTTTACTGCATGGACTTGCAGGTTGATCTTAATTTATACTTATTACACATGGGACACAAGCTTCATCACATGGAGAATAGGGTTAATGTGTGCAGGTACTCATTGATGTTTCAAAGTCCAGAGTTTACCTTATTTGGTTGATTTAATTGTAATTTATTTACTTTTTAAAATTCATTTACTAATAAAAATGTGCGATTATAGGCCAAAGAAATAATAATTAACCCTTTACTCCTAGGTTACAGTTTATATCACATGCAACCAGTGTAGATCCAGTTCCACCAGCACATCCCAGCAGTCTTATAAGAATTTTTAAGGATTTTTACAACACTGTTTGCTCCTTGGTAAGAAATAATCTAATGAATCTTAAAATGACTAGTGTAAAACCTTATCAAAATGCACTAGTGTATACATATTCAATCTGTAGTATCGACATAGGTCACACATGGGACACAAGTTATTAACCCTTTCCTCCATTTATGCATTTTATTGTCTATAACAGTGTAGATCCAGATCTTATGGCATGGATGTGCTGGCTGATCTCGATCTATACTTGTCGCACATGCATTAAAAGGTGTATATATTGAGTAAAGGGTTATAGGCTGTATCCATGGAGAAAAATGTCAACATCTCTTTATGGTAACCAACATACCCTCTGAAATGTAAGCAGCTTTGGAATGACCTCCGTCTGACTTTCAATAAGGTGGATGACATCCTGTTCTGGGTAGACCCTCGATGCGTATGGAACAATTCCAACACGCAGATTCTCACCAATATCCGTGAGAATCTTTGTATACAATTTACTTGTAAAATTCCGTACAATCTGGAAATTCGGGTCAGTAATGCTGTAGGATGCATCAATGATGAATATCAAGTCAATCTTTCCATAGCAGATCGGGGCTGAAAAAGATGATATATTTACACTTGAATTAACTGCATCATCTAGGATAAATAACAAATTTTAAATTTATAGACAATTTTGTCCATCTCACTCTACTAAGTATTTGTCAAAAAATTCCTTATGTTGCTCAAATGTACTTAAAAATCAAATAAAGGTAGATAATCATCATCAACTTTGGTAACAATACAAGATAAATATCTCTCTCCCTTTGATGTTATTCACACACTCAATTTCAAACCAATATTTTATAAAAAAGATATATAAATGGTGTTTCCTATCCTATGCGACCCGCATAGGTTAGCTATTTTTGTATTTCCCGCGTAAAGCCGCGGTGGTTTTTGGGATTGTCACGTGATCACTTCAACCAAAATACGCATTCGCTGTACCTGGCCCACTATAGACGTCGCCACATGACATTCCCATGATCGCTAAATATAGAATGTATTTTTGTATAGGGATTTCTTCATCAGATTGTTTTCAGGTCTGGTAAAATGGTAAAATTAATCGAAAACTTCCTCCTGTAGGGTTTGAAATGTAGAGTTTATTGAAAAGTACACGCAAGTGTTACATAGATCGATCTGTTTACGATTTTACCGAGTACACCTGCTCAAACCTGCACATCTCCCTTTAAAATCCATGATAGGTGTTGTTGCAGTATAACATTTGCTGCATGTATGCTTGAAAAACTTAGGCCCTAATTCATTACAGTTTACTCTTGAGAATTATTATTTTCAGTCTTGAGCACACATATACTTACTTGATTCTGCTGATGGAAGGGATGTGGATGTTATCAAAAGAAGAAAACCGACCCATTGTATCAGTCTGTCTATTAGACTACTTGAATTCTTGATGTGAATCTGAAATTTAAAAAAAAAGGAGCTTAAGTGTTGTCTTCCACATTTAGCTCTGGCAACCATTTTATAGATCGGAGTGGAACCCTACGTACATAATGACAATTATCTAACTTTTCAAGTCCACAGCTTTTTCTACTACCACAATTTTGACCAAAGATCTGTGGATTTCCAAAATTGTTGAACTAAAGCTAAGCATGTATGATAATTTCCGTCATCAAAAATACTTGTAACTGAAATGCCATATGTTACTGGACAGCTTTAAATAGTGAATGTAGCCCCTCCACCCCACCCTCAACAACACTCCCCTGCTGTGCAGGGGAGGTAATTTTTGAAAATCTTACCTAATTAACCCCTCTATACATTACAGTGTTCTGTGATTAATGGAAGCCTTCTGAGTGTAAATATTTTAATTTATGTGAAGAAAAAAGGTCAAAGTTCACATTCATTATGTTCAATCTCAAAAAGAATGAGAGAAGGTTTTTCAACCTATCATGTTTTTTTTATTACTACATTTATTACTAAATTTGTGGCCTGCAAAATTTCAGTTTCTTAAGTTTTTACCCAAGAGGCCATTAACACTTGTAAAACTATTGTTACCTTTGTTGAAAATCTGTATTTTAATATCATAGATCATAAATAAGGATAACTAGTCTTTAAATTGTAATTTTGCTGGGAAACTCATTGCTGCATTTTATTCAACAATTTGTATTGTTGTTAACAGTTTGAAAACTACCTATTAATTATATCAAGAGCCTTTATTTCAAAGAAAACTGAGTTTTTGCAGTAACCTTCAACACATTTTCACTGCACCACAGACTCTGCCATCAAAATTGATTTGCAACACTACATGTTTAAAGTAGTGGTGTGATGAGGCTGGACTCATCTAAGTGTTTTGACTCTTCGGTACAGTGGTGTGGGGCAAGTCTGCGCATTGCCCAACTATGCGTACCAGATTTGCATGTTAACAAAAACACTGATATCATAAGAACCAACTGCAAACAGTGTTTTTTGTCAAGAAATAAGGCAATTTTTGAAAATTCATATGGGTACATCTTGCTATCAAGTGTCTTGTAAGTAAATAACTACTCTAAAGAGCCAAAATGATCAAATAAATTTAATTTATATACCTCCCCACTCCAAATCTTCCTCATTTTGACAGCGGTTACCCAAATAAATGTTTGTTATTTATACTGACCTTTCACTTAACATTTTTTTCAAAGGTTGGCAGCTTTGGAGAGTGGTAAATTTTAACAGAAAAAAAAATGATATTAAACATAGGCATAGGAAGAATTGGGCAACAATTTTTACATCATGTTAACACAGGTGTGCTTTCAGTATGACACCATTTTAAAGCCTTATAAGAAAATTAATGCACACAAATGACAACAAACCAATTCCTGAATGGATACAGTTTCCTTCCGGTAGGCAACTGCCTTTAGATACTGAATGTGTTATACATCACAGTGAAGCTTTTGCGATAGGTGCGCAGATTTGCCCCACACCACTGTATTTAGAGACTATGAACATTTATGAGTTACAAACTTTCAACAGGGTTGGTATCACTGAAATATATAAATATAATAACTTATTTCTATTGATAATGCTGGTGCCAGTGGTAGTTGTGGTATCTTAACTTCTTTTTTGCCACATGATTGTCCATGTTTATGATTTTAATTATAAAAATATACCTTAAAACATGTCAAACAGTTGCAAAATGCAACAATGTCTTTATAGCTTTAGTTCTCTTTTATTTTAAGGTCTTAGACCCATCATTAGCATATTAAAACAAAACAGTAACCATAATTATGTAAGTTATTTAGTTATTAAATGTCTTTAAAAAAGACAATAGGCAAGTTACAGATAATAACAGTTGAGCGATAATGTTTTGTGATTATCTGCCCTTGTACACATGGTTGTCTTGAGTTATCTCCCTTGGAAACACAAAAATGTTAATTTCTCCATTTTTCTATGGTAAATATCTGATTTCTTATAAAAATAGTACACAAACTCTGTTTGTTAAGTTTTCTACCAAGAGACTTTCTTGAAAAAATAAATATTTTTAAAGTAGAGGTCTAATAGCCAAAAATTGATATTTTCCATAGGCTCAGAGACCTATAATATAGGTCTTTGATAGGCTTTAATGTAAATGTTAACACCTATTATCTCCCGTTAAATTAAAATGTCTTGAAAAATTTCTCGGTGAATCATCTTATATTTTGTATGTCTTTAACACTTTAAAGGTACAGTACATTGATTTCCTACCATCCAGTGTCAAGATATGAAATATGTCAATGAATGATGGTCCTAAATCCTTAATATTGACCAGACATTGCCAAAGTGTTCGAATAATGGTTGTACCGGGATAAATATTATTCATATGGCGTAAGTACTGTTCAACTGAAATTTAATTTTTAAGATGTAAATTTAAATGTGAAATGCTTCAAACATCTCCCGCCAAAATGCCGGAAATGGATGATGGTGGGATAGATTATATCCCGGTAGACGGTATATGACGGCCGTAGTGCAGGAATAGTCTCGTCTCACATCATCTTACATCTGTGTTCTGTAGGACTAGGGTCGCAAGCAATTTACATGCTTATATAACCCCTCTTGATTAGAAACCCAGAGTACTTTCCGCTGACGGTTGATATGTGAATTTGTCATCTCCGATGTAATTGCCAAGAAGGTTTTTAAACTGATTTAACATAGATACTGAAACCACTGAATATGGTAAGTCATTCCAAATATTTTTTTTCTTTGACTGAAGAAGTGTTTCCCTATTTCTTTTTTACACTGTTCCTTTTTTTTAATTTGAAAATATGACCTCTTGTGTTTGAATTGAAGATTTTGATCAAAATTTGGAATAATTGTAATGTTCTTTTTCATGTAATAGCTTGTAAACTTCAATGAGGTATCCCCGTAATCTTCTATAATATAAGTATGTGAAATTTAATGCTCGTAGACGTCGACGGTTTTCTTATGGCAAGTAACGGACTTCACGAACTTATTTGGTTGCTCTTCTTTGAACCCTTTCAATGGCTTCAGTGTCGGTCTTTCTTAAATCGGGGACACTAGATTGATGAGATTACAATATTCCAATATACAGTATTGAGAACGATTTTTGTCAACTCGAAGAAATGTTCTTCGAATTAGACCAATAGTTCTATTTCCTTTGTTGATACAATCATGTATATGTTTGATAATTTTAAATCTGTGTCAAAGGTTACACCTAAATCTTTTCTCTTTTTTCAAGTTCTTCACATAATATTGTTTTCAAAATTCCATCGTCTTTCAGTTTATATATTTTTATTCAGGGTTTTGGTCTCCAAAGTGAAGAGTTTTACATTTTTCAACATTAAATTTCGATTGCTAAGTGTCACTTCACTGACCGATGAAAGGTTTCACTAATGTCATTTATAAAAATCAAAAAAGGAATGGTCACATTCCTTGTGGGATACCACTTGTTATATTTCTAGAAAACGCGACACATCATATCTGATGCTTTTAAGATCTGAATTTTATTGCACAATCTCTAAGGGCGTCCTATTTGAATTGACATACTTATAAAAAATACATGCTCTCTCTCTTCCTCTCTTCTTTTTCGCTGCGTGGGGAGGCTGTGTTTTGTATGTGTGGCGATTCCTGATGAGCATATATTATTTTGTTTAAGTAAAAATGTCCTCGTAAAAACAATATTAGGAAAATTAGTCTCAAAATATTCTCAGAAACGTCTTAAATATGGCCTTTCTATAATTGACCTTACGCTGGAGCTTCCGTAACCACGCCCACCAATTTTTAAGGGGAACTACTCTTCCGATGTCCGTCAAACAATATGGCTATTCGACTCGGTACGCTCGCAAGCATACCTGATTATTTTGGATTAAATTACTTTAGCTTATCGTCACCACAGAAACAAAAATCACAAGCTTTTATATCAGGCTGTTACTTGAAAGATTAAAAAATAACACACGATTAAGGAAGCCCAATAGATAAAGGGGTGTTGGACATCTCAACCCCTCGACATTATTTTCAACTCATCGTTCAAAACGAAGACATTTTAACCCCTCGACTTTTCAACCCCTTAAATGAAGCCTGTTCAACACCTATCCCATTTGACGTTTAAGCCCATGAAATGAAGACATATCAACCCCTCCGTTGTATGTTTCAACCCTTTATATCAAAGACATTTCAACCATTATTATTAAAGACATTTCAACCTCTTGTGTGAAAATCAAATTTATAGTATATCCTTCAAATTCATTGACTTGAAATGGTTATTATTTTACAATATTTTGCTTGTTTAAACAAATTTATATGTGATTTTATCATGAGAATTTATACCAAATATACCCTTAATAAATAGTGGTTTAGTATAATACTATAGTAAAAAAGAGTATTATTTTTATTTTTCACAAAACAAGTGACCAGTTATTAGAGACCAGTGTTTTACAATGATATATCAAAACTAGATTTAATGACGGCAATAGTGGCGAACCTTCAAATAATTTCAATTATTAATTAATCCTACAACTCTATAAGCCTTTCCAATAAACAGTTTCGCAGTCCTGTACGAGTTACTTCCCGCGACCGGAAATCAATCCAAAACGAGGCTCTGCGTGATAGCTGAACGATCGGACTAATGGCTTAAGCACATAATAGCTAACATTATCCACAATATTGCACGTCTGCGTTCGTTGACGTCGGTGAAAACATTCTATATTCTAGCCAGACTTTTTTATTTTCACTATTTGTTAGATATTTAGATTTTTAATGATTAAAGAACATGTACCATTCTTGTTGATAGTAGGCAGTATGAAACGCCGGTTGGACAAACATAAGCATTAGTTTAACCAATTCTGTACAACAATATCTTCTTAATATCTTTTCTGCTGAAAATATATTTTACTGGTGTGAATTTTGCAAAGTGCTAAGACTGGTAATGCGCTATTATCCGGAAATCGTGATATGTCAACATCTGGTTACATGATCTGTAGACAAAAAATACAATCTAAATTTGTTTGATACTTACACATTTGAACAATAGAATTGTCCCAAAAAATTATGGCGTTTATGGTCAACGAATAAATAATTTGAATTTTTAAAATGTTACGTATACTTCACAACCAAATATGATTGATTCTGTCTTGAAATAAAACAGGATCGGTAATCTGATTGTTTGTTGTAGAAGTATCATTCGTAGAATGAAATCCAAGGATTTAGAGGACGGCTTCCAAGAAGATGGGAATATTTATATTACAATATGGTTGCATATCCAATTTAGATTTCTTCGGTTTGACAGTTTGTAATTTGGCATAAAAGCCCTAACACTTAATTAAACATATATAAAACGTTTTGACAAAATTTGTTTCTTATTGACGGCTTTTGTTTCTATAACGTGTCGTTTTGTTGATTAAGAATCCATATAAGTGCTAAATCAAATACATTTGCTGGCATTCCAGTAGTTAAAGGACTCCGAAATACTTAAGAACTGGGAGGTGTAGATACCTTGCAAATAGTAATTACACGATCTCTATTGGTCAATGATATCTGCCCCTTGAAGTAATTGACAGATGACCCCGTGTGCGAGACAATTTGACATGTTTATGGCATACCGCCTTCAAAATCAGTCGCTGCCGACATAACCATAACATGATGTCAGTAGTTGATTAGACACGCTAATCCGGAAACGAAACTCAATTAAGCCGTGGAGAGAACACTGCGACTGGATGTTAGTTCAAGTCGTTTAGTGTTTAACGCGAGGAATAAAGACTTGACACTTTTAGTCAAAGAAACTTGATTGTTTTGTAAATTATTTTCAAAAATATCATGACGCTGATGTATTATTAGTAATTCAAAGAGAAAATATATTTTTCAAATAAAATTTTATGATAAAAAAGAAAGTTGTAGGTACATATTCCCTATTACGTTATTACAGCGAGCAATCATTTTTCCCGTAGAGCAGTCACGTGACTGGACAGGGGAGGTAACCAAATAAATTCATCGAATTATTGGAAAGGCATATAATACTAGGGATGGTAACGAATATTCGAACTTTTGAACATTCGAATACCGACGGATATTCGAAAACTTGTTCAAAGTTTGAATATTAAATTTTGTAAAATTAAATATAAAAAAGCAAATAAATTTAAAATATTATCGAAATTAAATGTAAAATTAACTTAAACTGTTATTAAAAGATGTATCATGATCTATCTACTGGCTCTAATTAACAGCGATTGACAGAATGCAAATTATCTTTATTATCTTTACCGTTACAATCATTTGATGCGGCTTTTTAGCTTCATCCAATATTAAAGTTTACAATTTAAATTAAAACATATATCACCATTGTTATTCTTAAATTAGTCAGGTATTTTTGTAAAGATTGTTTTGTTTTGTTCTGAATTTTTGTTTTATTATTAAGATTATGTACATATTCAACATCCAGAATCATTCCAAAAGCAAAAATCGTTAATAACAACTAATGAAGTATGACAGAAAAGTGAAATTTAGAATAAATTATCCCCGTAAATATCTTTTATCTAATTAATTAGTTTAATTAGTCCCCAGTTTTATCATTTAAGCAATATATTTATTTTTTTCCAGATTTGTTGTTGGTTTAGGGAACGGAATAAACATTATTCCATTCGCTTGCCTCTCCGTATATCTAGTGTTAGAATTGCAAGTGCCGTAGCAGCACCTTTTCACCATTATTTATGAAAATCTTTTAATAAACTTGAAAATTTGATGCCAGACACGCTGGTCAGTTTGACGGACAAAATGGAGGATAGTAACAAGGCTTATCAGCGCGATACTCTGATTGGTTAATTGCACTGTCAGTCAGACGGCCAGCGTAAGGTCAATTGTTAATGATACAGAGAGTAAAGAATCTGAACTCTTACAATTTTTTGGTACAGAAAAAAAGAGTTTTTGTAATTTGCTTATTCAAGTCTTCTTGACTATCCTTTCTCATTATGATACAATTATCTTTCTTAATGATTGAAAATTAAGGTACACATTTCTCAAAACAAAGTCGTTAGATGTTTGTTACGAATACAAATTTATTCGAACTCATCTAAGGCAACTAAGACTCACCATGTGTAGGCCTATTTTATTGTGAATAACTGAAGAGCATTCTATTTGCAAGAACATTTTACCAATAGTACTAGATGCTCAGCTTGTTACTTTCATGTGTCTAAAGCCAACGCTTTTACCAGTTCTACTCTACCTTTGTTTTTGGGACAAATCAGAATTGTATTGTTTACTTGATTAACCCGGCTCTGGGTGGCGTGGGAAGTAATATGCATTTCCATTACTGCCTTTGAACAAGCTCAATCAAACCGAGCATGCAATATTTTAATATTAATCGTGTAGGGTGGCGTTAAAAGTTTTCTTTTTATCTACATGTTTTTCTCTTTTTTTTACCTACATGTATTTTTATCAAGCACAACGACTTCCAGAAACACATTTGCTTGAAAGACTGGAGTAAAATATCTTAACACTGTACTTGTGAAATAAATAATGCGCGGACGTTATATTTTATTAGAAACCCATATTTTGTACAGCTGATAACTAGTTTTCTTAAATGGCAATCTAACTGGTCAGCGGCTTTCCGGAGATGAATGTAATCAGATAGCTTAAATGGAAACAATATGGTTAGCTGATTAAAATTCTTATTTTATAAAAAGGACATAATACTATAATTTATAATAAATATATATAATAAATATACTGGAAAAAGATCTACTGTATCGTATACATGCGTATTATCCGACTTATTTTTATATATTTACACACCTGTTTCATTATACCAATCCACAGTTCACAATAAATATTTCCTTTAACAAATCTCCATAGAGTTATTACATGTCTTCCATTTAATTTCTAAATTAATCCAAACAACTGAAAATTAAAATTAAATGATAAAATCGACTGAGGCAGCAGTCACAACTTCGGGGTTTGCCTGCCTCTCTTGTTATGTCGCAGTTAAATTCAAATGAATGAATTAATTCAAAATACTTAACAAATTTTACGGTGAAATTATGTGGTTTTCTTCAGGGAATGAAAATTCGATCCTTTAATTTATTAATGGTTTTATGTTAAAAATATGCCTTCCGGCGTATAGGTGTAGATATTAAGAAGTCTTGTTCTACCGGTATTGTTTTTAGTGCATCTTGTGGCTAACAAAATATGGCTGAAATTCACCAAAACCTATTCCAGATTGTTTATGGATTGTCCAGGCTCACTCATAAGAAACTTAAGAAACTTTTTCACGCAAAGGTTCAGCTTATTAACACCATTGGTAAATAGACATAACATAAAGTAAAACATACATGTTATATACTGAAACATTTTTGTTTCACTTACATCCAATGGTAAATATGTATTTTTTATTTGTTTAATTTGTAGGTTTTCTTTTTAACTATAATTAAACATAATGCTATTGTATCAGTAAGGAAATTACAAATCTTACTTATATGTTTGACGTTTAGAGGCGGGCTTTAGTTGCATTTATAATCGTCTTTTGTTGTAAAAATAGTCCTGGTACGTTGTTTACGAAAATGCAACTTTATGAACAGCAACGGAGAAATGAAGGCAGAATTCAGGAATTAAATTTATTTATACATTTTAAATAATATATAAAACATTTCATAGCAATCACATAGCAATCACACAGACCACTGAGACAAAAGTTAAACTACATTAAAAGAAACAAGGTTCATCTCAAGTCGACATTATAAGGCCTTCTATTGGTTTAAACCGTCGGTTAAAAAATCGATAAATAAACGCCTTGTACTCAATCGCGAATAAAACCTTACACTGCAAGAAAATTCTGTAAAATTACAAACCTTCATAGTATTTTGTAATTTTCTACTCAAGAGAAACATCCAAACCCCGAAGTTGTGACTTACAAAACCACTGAGGAAAATTCAAAGGTGTATATTATAATCACTAAGTAAATTATGTACATCAAATCTAAATATTAAGTTAAATGTCACATATTTGATTCCCGCAATTACTTAGGGCAAAATTCAAAACATATAGTCATTTCCGCTTTGTTTGATTGAATTTGTTAGGTGTTATCTTAGTGTATAAAATAAGTTATAAAAAAAAAACATCAAAAATAAATCAAACCGATAAAATATAGCATCTTAAATAAATCAAGCTGCTACACAGTGAAATATACAGATAATTTACTATTAAAACATTTCTTGGTTACTCATTTTATACAATGTTAATGTAAATCCCAGAAAATCATTTTGTTGTTGTTGATAACAAGAGTCTATCATGGTCTTTAATAAAAAATAGATTTTAAAAATATTAAACGTATGAATTTTTAGGACGCCAGCAATATTTGCTTGGACAATAACTGGTCGGCGAACACATAAGCATTATCTTTGAACTGCTAAATTTAATTCGCTTAAATTGTAATTGAAGAACTTTTTTCGTTATGAACAATCACAAACTTGATTTTAAACATTTCTCTAAAAAAGTGTAATTCCAATTGAAAACCGGATTAATAAATTGGTGTACAACAACCCTAGGAAGTACAAATCTAGACTATATAATTTTCATTAGGGAAAAGTTGTCAAAAACCAAACAAATATTCACTGACATTCGTTTTGTAGACATGTTAAACATTCTTTTTGATATTATGTAGTACATTGTCAAGACAATTACAGTGGGATGGGAACGAATACCTAAATTACTATTCGGATAACCGTATCCGGTATCCGGATACTTTCCGAACAACCGTATTATTTTATCGACCACGGAAAATTTTGCCTATTAACTATTTTCAAATTTAGATATATTTTACAAAATTTTAACAAAATGTTAAAATTAAATTCGTACGATTATGAAGGTATTCATATACGTGAATGGTATCCGGATACGATCTTACTATTCGGATATTCGAATAACCGGATAACCGTACCCATCCCTAGTTATAATTGCTATTGTTATAATTTTTCATTAAAATTTGTGTTTTCGTCATTTTCATAATGTTCTTGAAATTTTATTGTAAAGTAAACTAATAACACGAAAAAGTGGAAAACTGGAAAACAATAACTGTCATAGTTTTATTGTGACACTTGTGTGTTTCTGCATCAATAGGAACGTTATTAAGCGATGAGTATGAGCGATTTACGAGTCCCGGTAACCTTTGTTAGACAAGGCGAGGCAAATTCTCTAAACAATATCCATCGAAGAAAAAGCGTAATTATGTCATATTTCTCGAAAGAATTCCAGAGGATTTTGTTCAGTCCCAGAGATGGTCTCAATACACGGCTGGGAAACATTGGAACGATCGCATTTTGGTGCTCTATGAAAACGGCATCAATTACACTTCCGCGATCGCACCAATAACTGATTCCTTCGCCTAGTGGTACCATGGTTATTTATGTAAAATGATTTCTTTGATCACTGATGCCTTGTTCGTTTGCAAAATTTGCCGTTTTCATAGTGCACAAAAATGTGATTGTGCCAAGCTCAGCTGTGTAATAGGACGTTTCACTACAGTAGATCAGCAAAGTCATGCTTGGTATCATATGCAAGAGTTGTCCGTCACGAGAAGATCTTTCTATCTTTACCTCAAGCACGTGCAACATACTTCAGTTACATACCTCAAGACCGATATCTCGTAGCTGGGACTTTCTTATCTTCTCCATCTATCTCATCAAAACTTGCTCTCTTTCACTTGCAACCCGCCCAGTTCCCTGATCTCTGATCCCTACTCTGTCTCTACATGATCGCGAAAACACACGACCAAACAAATCCAGCTCCAGATGACATCTTCCCAAAAGGACATCATTGGAGATCATCTTTGTCCTAGACGGGCGTTGTCTGTGATAGAAAACATCGCGAGTGATATTTCTGATTTTCTTTAACATTAATTAATAGAGCTGAAATGTCCCTGTAAATAACAATCTGTTCACAATCACTTAAAAATGCTTTTGACTCTATAGGGGAGCGAACCCGCACCGTTGCGGCGACGGCGCCCTGCCATGTAATCTTTGTTTAAACTGTGGTATCATTTGATTTTTTCGCAAAGATTGCAAAAAAAATAACATTTTCGCATAGGCATAAATTTGCGCACTTATATTATTCTCACAATATTAGATATTCGTCGGTTTGATTTCGCTTGGATTACATTTCACGCACTGACTGTAGCAAAAAGTAAACCCCGCGAAATATAATGATTACAAAGAACTATGAATGAATCATGATATATTTGTGGGATTTAAAGCACTCCGTAAATTTAGGGTTTCCTAAGTGCAAAGTCTCGTGCCAGATCAGCCGTGCCATCTACAGTGGTTTCTTCTTGGTCAACAATAACCTAAATACCTAAAAGCGAAGAGTGTAGATCCAGATCGTATGAAATCTTCTTGACGTCATAAAGTTGAGCAAACGACAATTTACTTATTATGATCTTTGAGGTAAAATTAACATCATATTATGAAAATGTGTAACACAATATCCAATTAGTTATGAGCACAAAAAAGAGAAAATTTTAATTTGTTTCCAAATTTAGTAACAACAAAAAGTACAAAAATACATGCCCCAAATAACAGTATCGAAAAACAAACTACATACGAAAAGTCACTGAACTTTCTAACATAAAAATTGAATTGTGTCCTCTGGCGCAATTATTTGCATCGACTGGTCATGAAAGTTAAAGAGGAACATGAATCATTTTCTCACTTTTTTGTGAGCTTTTGTAAAAAATATAATATGCGATTTGTTATTGTCGAAATCCAGATTGGACAGATTTCAAAATGTTAACGCTCATTTCAGTGAATGTGGCGATCTTTAATATCATGTCGTAGTGAAGCGGATATAGTTCATTTCCGAACTGTTACATTAATATGAAGCGATGTACATGTATGTATATATCGTTAGTAAAACAAATGTATTCATTCATTTCCCTTTTTCAATTTAGGTTATAAGCACACTGATTATGTTTTATGTAAATCTCACCTTTTCATGACAAAACCACACACATAAAATTCAATCCGGCAGAAAGCAAGGGGGAGAAACTCTCGACCGTCTTCCTACTTCCACAGGAAGGGAAGCAAATACTTTATGTAAATAAATTTACTTCTGTACTCACAGAAAGGTTATTTCCCTTAAAACAATAAGAGAAAGAAAAGAAGTGAAATATGCATATCAGGGATGGTCACATCCAGCAGACACAGCCTCCCCACACAGCCAAACAGTAGAGAGGAAAAGAGAGCATGGTATTACAATAATCAATTTCAGTATGGACGCCACAAATAATTAACGAAAGTGAGAACCCGAGGGGTTACCGCCTTGGAACGGTCAGTGGCAAAACAATTTGCCACTGGGGGTTTAAACCAGGTTCTAGGGTGAACCAACCTCACACTTGCCCCAACAGGTTCTCGTATAACAAATCAAGTACAGGTTGTCTTGGTGAAATATCTCCAACCCACCCATCGGCTCAACAATGTTGCATGCAAAAGCATTCAAACATATAAAACATTAGAAGCTAAAAGCATTTCAAAGCCAAAGGGCGGATACTCAATGATCTTACCGAGACAAGAGCTCCTGGAGTAAAATCAGCAAGAACACGATGACAGAAATAAAAGAAACAACATATAGTTAGAAAATGAAAATAAAAAACCCTAGATTTTTGAGAACATATTATTTGAAAATTAAAAACCCATCACTTTGTTTTATTAAGGGATGTTCATGCATCGGGCATAATTTTCAACTTTGTCAATGAATATGAATTTCATGGACTATTTCTATCGACAAAAGCAACTTAAAGATCAACTGCAATCAAAGAGTGAGAAAGGCTGTAAAATGCCATACAAATAGATTAGCTGAAAATGAACTGGCTGAAGAAAACAGGTCAGGGTTGTCGTATTTCTTCCTTTCAAAACATCAAGCGACCGCCTTATATCGACCTTCAAGGAATGATGTAATTTATGTCTTAAGACGCATTTAGTAAGACAGATGAAATGTCACTGATGAAATTGGAGACCTAACAAGAGAAGTGTCAACATTATGACAAATGTCCCCAATCACTTGCTTAAGATTGGGACTTAGACTGGAAAAAACAATAACATTTAAATGATCCAAACATAAAGGACAGTGGCAGTGATGAACTTTGATCAAGAGAACTTTTTTTAAAGGCAACAAGTTTCGTGCCATCCCGTTCAGCCATCCTTCCACTATTATGTTTTGTTCAGTAGACATTTCGAGAATATGTTTGAACTGTGATAAAAAGTGGAACCCCGCCTTGTACAAACACTTGTTTTTTTTTTTCAAAGCCGGATTGAATTTTATGTGTGTGGCTTATACTGATACGCTTTTTAACCTTTTCCAAGAATGACCTCAACGACTGAAGTAACGTGTCCACAAAACACGGATATAGAAATATCCTGTTTTAAATGCATGTACATTTTATTCAGGACTAAACCGGGGTATCGGCGATATACATTTGCTACTAGCGTCTTACGTTTTAAAATGTTTGTGTGCTTTTGTATGCAACATTGTTAAGCTGATTGGTGAGTCGGAGTTATTTCACTAGGACAACTTGAGAATCTGTTGGGGCAAGTGTGAGGTTGTTGCACCTTTGAACCTGGTTTAAAATCCCAGTGGCAATTTGATTTGCCACTGAGCGTTCCAAGGCGGTAACCCCTGGGGTTTTCATTTTTGTTAATTATTTGTGGTGTCTTTTTTTGAAACTGATCATTTTATTAACCATGCTCTCTCTCTTCTTCTTCTTGTCTGTGTGGGGAGGCTTTTTTTCAGAAAGTAGCAATTCCTGACTTGCATAATTTACCCTTTTTTAAAATATATTTTATATGTGTGGTAACTATACCTCTGTTTCATAAGTGCGCCGTTGACGCTAACGAATAGCAGTTCATTAAAAACTTTGACATTATTACAAATCCAAGAAAAGGCGAATTTAACTGTATGAAATATTAACCCCATAAGGTTTCGCTAGCGGGGAATCACTGTCCTAAATGCATTACTACAAATCAGTTTACGAAAGTCATCTCTTTTTATCATAAATTGTACAATTAATGAATTAATAATAATAATTAAAGTTAAGACGATGTATGTTTTATTCCAACGTTACGTTTGATATATTTATCTGGTATCACATGTAGCAGTTTAACTTATTAAAAAGTAATTTTAAGCGAATGCATTTAATACAAAAAACAATTACGGTTTGCTTTATTTCGGAAAAATCTAACTGACTTACTAGATTTTACCACCTAGTGAATAAATGATCAAATTCATAATATCATCATTATGTGTAACTGAAATATTTTACGTTAACGTCTGTCTAATAGGAGAACAAAACATCATATCTGCAAAAGTAATGCACTATTTCTTTGAGAAATTATTTACTAAAACACAAGAAATGTCAATGAACTTTGGTTATATCCTGACAAACACACCAATTAAAACATATTTTGATAAGCTTAGAGGAAATTGGAGAAGGAACTTGCTGACGAAAATCAAATGCAAGTCTTAACAAAAACACTACCTGACTGTTTGTTTGAGAAACTGTATACAAAAACATAAAATTAAATCAGTGAACTTTGGTTCTATTCTCAATTTGACAAACACATCAATTAGAACGGTTTGTTCTTATTTGTTTAGAGAAAATTGGGAGTTTGTTCAGACTTGCGAAACTAAAACGCCAGAAAAGTCAGAGAACTTTTCTGACAGATCGTAGAGAATAATGAAATCGCGTCTCCAGACGTATTTAATTCGACAAATGTATTGACCGTGATGAAAAGTAGACATTGTAAAACGTATAAATTAACTTATGCTTGATTAAGTTGATACAATGTTAAGAGCTGAAGTTACACGAAATCGTGTTTTATATTACCAGACAATATAATCAAGAAGAGTTCAACTAGCAAGTTCCGGTCATTGAATTGGCTGCTCGTTGTCAAATGTCCATCAGTTTTAAAGATTAATTCCGTATACTGATAGGCTTTAGTCATGATAAATACATTGCCTCTGAACTGACAAAATTAAGCGAAATGAACAGACAATGAACTTGAAGACAGTTGCAAACACTTGCTTACATTTAACAAAAAAACGACAGGTTAACAAAAGAGGAGAAAATACTTAATGTCAGTGACGATTACGAAGAAGAAAACGAAAACACACATTTAGGGAAGTACAGCGGAAAAGAAAAATGTTTAAAAATACAAAATTATCTATGTGGAACAACAAAATCATACAAATGCGGCAACAGCGCCTAGCCAACCATGTAAGAGAAAGACACAGTACATACTATCCGTATATCCAAAGTTACAACAGAGTTCTAGCACTCCTGTAAACTGCCACCCACAATGATTGACATTCTGCATGGTTTGGTATTAGCATATTAACATCGAGGAGGTAATCGAAAGGGATAACTACACTGAAAAGGTATCAAAGTAGAGACAAATGACAAGGTGTAAGACTCATCGGCTAAAAGTGCGGATTGATCACTTTTCGTTGATAAACAAAGTGTTGCGAATCAAATTAATCTTGAAAGCTGTTCACGAATTTGAACTTGAAATATTCCCAAGAATTGAATTATTGCTTTGCTTTGAAAATACGAAGCGGATAAAGAAATGTGCACTCGTGACATTAAAAAACGTGAAATTACGTCAGGAAAAGATACATTTAGAAAACACATTCAGTGCTGAAGACAAAAGAGAAATAGCACATGTTTATAATTAAGATCAAGTGAAAAACATATACGTAAATAAAGAAACAGAAACATATACAAAGACCAACATTGAAGTGAACATAAAAACTAGACCATGTCCTTCGAGAACCATTTACTTGACGCCTTTAGAATACTCGGTAATAGAAACGTGCCTGCAGACACAATTAGTAAGACAAATTGATTGCCTGTAAAGTACACTAAGGATTAAAATACCGATTGGGAAATGAATCATTGTCTGAGTTAATTCGTAATGGTTGCGAATATTAGTAACTGTTTAACAGTCGACGCTGCCGAATGCTAAAATTACATTCCCCAACACCTCAGCAATTATACAATGTGCGGAGTGATTAAACGTACTTATTTGACTATTGTTTGTTTGTATTTAGTCGAATATTGTTACAAGAACAGTTATTGTTACTTAGATATTAACTTTTTTAAATGGTCGATGTTCTGTAAATAGTGAATTTTGAGCTATAAACGTTGACTGAGAGGCTTTGTTTGTTCGTTAATACTACAAACGAAACCCGCTGTTATTCATGTACATGTCCTTCCGTGGTCTGGAGATTACATAAGGTACTCATGTTTATTTTTGTAAAATTATATACAAGTATAATAAGAAAAGCAATGGAGAAAAAAAAAGAATAAATAACAAGACCCGTTGGCTGATTTATTTCGGCATTTTGCTATCTTAACTTTGACTGTATCAAGAAGTTACTAACATCCAGGCTGATGCGAGTGGTTATTTTGAATGTTAACTGGTTTATGTTAATAAATTTTGAGTTTTTTTTCATGAGTATAGTTTTCAAATATTCTCAAATACCAGTATCGGACGATACACACCGCTGAATTTTTTGTTTTGGACAAACAAAGTGAAGGTGATTGAACAGATAAAAGAGGTTAATTAAAAACAATAATATCAAAACATACAATCTATAGCAATACGAGGACTAGAGCTAACACTGCCAAGTTTATAACTCTTACCGAAAAAACGAGGACATAAAACCAATCAAATTCTTTTACAGATTTTAGATTATTTATAAAGCATTCGAAAGACAAAAACAAACGTAAATTTACAATCCTATTCTAGTCTCTACAAGACAGCTGTTACAATCGCTCTGCAATTCTTGTCTCACATTATTCGCTTGATGTTTGATTATCTTTGAAAAACCTTGTCTCTTGTCTGATTAGGATATGTGAAGATATAATCATGATTATATGAACGAATATGTAATAATGTTCATGGACTAGAAATAGCTAACAATATTGGATGTTGGATTACATTCTTCGTCTGTATCATTTATTTTGTTTTCACGATCCGTACTGTTGATCACAATTTTCAGTCATTTAGATGGAATTTCAGAAATCTCTGTTTAACAATATTGAAATTCCGTGTTACAGTCAAAATTGTCACATGGATCAACATTTGAATTTATAACTGGAATGTAATAAGGAAATTCATAAAATGTCAAACCCATTTCATTGATGTATATTCAAGTAAACAACATCGAATAGTCCCTAATTTGTCCGTAATAATAAAAAAAATGCACACTAGGGACCTTAGAAGTCTTTGACAGGCCATTAAGGCGCACTAAATACACCGAAAGTATTATTTAAAACTTATCCAAAGCTATGAATAGATTACTCATTAACGATAATATGAATGCGACAACACCATACCACAGAGCTTCTATTACCATGCAACTATAACATATTATATATTTTTATAACTGGAATAAAAAATAAGTGCCGAATTTCGAAACACTCGCGCTAATGCCATAACTACTCGTACATGCTAATGAAAGAAAATTCAAGCCGAACTTAAGAAGCCGATTGTTAACGACAAGAAATAAATAATGACTAGGTAATTTCTATTTTGAGCGAAGCTTTCTGAAATACAACAGACACTGGCTTCCCAGAGCATGATCAAATGTCTCCAACATGTAATATAATTTGTGTTTCAGACGTGTTTACTAAGATAGATGAATCCTTAGGAATGATATACAGAGTCTGGAAAATGAGGACAATTATCTGAAGAAGTGAGAATATTTCGTTGTCCTCAAGTAAATTATCCTTCTAACATAGAACAAGATTTGTTTCTCGCTTAAAGCGGTACAATTGTCATCGATTTATCAAATAGCAGTTCTATATAAAAATGTCTTCTGATACCGAATTTGTCTTGTTTTCCAATTATCTTATGCAACAAACTATTAAACAGCATCGTCCATTCGGCGCCTGTTCTGAAATGGAAGCGCTAATAATTTGTGTTTTTTAAAACTAATTTCAGATTTAAAAAAATCAGTGCATGTTTCGATCAATAGTTCATCTTAATAAAACCATTCAAAGCAGTCAAAACCTCAGAGTAGCGAAATTTTATTCCGAGCTTTATTCAGAGAGCAAACACATTTTGATTTTGCGGCCTTTAAAACAAATCAAGAAATTTTTCTCCTTAGAGTTTTAACAATCAAGCGAAAGGAAATCAACATCTTCTAATGCTAACGTTTTTTATTATTCGCATGTTTAACAAAGGCAAACAACCAATTTTATAGAAAAATGCATTAAATTTACGTACATGGAAATAGTTCTTACGAATTAAGCCAAGCTGATGAGGACTTCTTTTATTTTCTTTGACAGTTCAGATAAAAAGCAGGCAAACGAAAAAAAAAACCATCTTGTAAACAATGCATCATTCAATTAACATGAAAGTCAAAAGTCAAACAACTGAAGCACAGTGCCGATAATCTCTGAATCATAAGGCGATTGTTCTAAAGTATAGCTATGGGAACCCTTCTATCAAATAAAGCGTAATTTAAAGTGACATAACTGTTTCGTCGCTTTTCAGATTATATTATCTGATTATTTTCAACTTTGAAAACTTCATACACTAAGTCTCTGAACTACGGAAGCCTATTAGGGCCATTTTGTCTTAGTACTTTAGTATGAGGAATTAGGTCTTACGTGTTTTTTCTTAAGTGTTAGCTATTATGTATTAGGAAAGAAATTGGCGGTAAGCGAAGCAAAATGGCCGAAAGTGATGTGTCTTCAAGTGAAACTACTTCGGACAAGAAATATCTTTAAAAAAGATAAACGGCGTAGATTGTTTATGAAATGATGCAGTTTGTAGCTGGTATTATTCACGTCATCTTGATTTACGTGTAAATTAAATAATTTCATTGTGAATCCTTCACAATGACTTAATAGCGGACCCGCAGTTTTTTCGCGTAACATATTACACGTTGTTGCCAGATTTAAGACAAGTAAGCACATTGTAAAATCCTCAGTCGCGATAAAGAATGAGTTTTATATAAGAAACGTATTGTAAAATGCATTGGTTGTGTTTATTCTTAATACATAATGTATCAGATGATATATCAATTGCTGAAAGAATAAAAAATTTTTAGTGAAGACTTCAAGACTTACATAGCGAACTCATTGTTTATATCGCGTAGCATATTATATACAGCTAACCGATTTAAGAGACGGGAAAACATTTCAATTACTGAATGAGCAGTGATAAATTTCCATTAACTAAATACTCACAAATATTACAATAATTCAATCTCGCGGATTTTATTACTTCAATTTTAAGCTTTACAGTGAAAGTGTAACATCGTTTTCTTTAAGCCATTTCCACTTACTTTCACTTTCATTTTGTATAGGTTGATATAAAAGAGTGACTGTATTGTTGTTGACAAAAAATCCTAGCCAATGCCGAGTACTGTATTGTGCCTCATTTCAACATCTTTCAACACAAGAGAATAGCAAAGATCTAAACGTCACAGCAATAATCGTTTCAAACAGTGTATTAACTAATTGTTTAAAAGTCCCACTAGATACCTCTTCACCCTGCTAGATGCCTCTCCGGTGGAAATAGCTACCAATCGAAATAGTTTATTTAATTTTCCCGCTGCATGATAATATAATACGAGTATTATTTACAACACTTCATTGGTTAATAAATTAGGTCAAAAGTGAGCTTAGACAGCTAACGCCGAATAAAAAATAGTGATGAAGTAAGTATTGCTGTATAATAACTTTAATAAATAATGTACATATTATAAATTTTAAAAAGGGCGAATTGATGTTAAATTAACTTTCAGTTGTAAAGATAAGAACCACTTGCTATAGGGCGTATTGTTACATTCGTGGCTTTAATATTTGTGTTGTGATTCTTTGAACCTAAGGAGAATTTTGAGAGTGGTTAGATCTCGGAGGTTCTATAAATGGTGTATACACAGGTTTGACATGAGTGAGGGGGGTTTGATACCGTTCAAGCAGTTCCGAATGATAGTTATATTTAGATTTGTAACTCTGGTTTGCAGGTCAGCCACTTAGTTTATAAAGAAATTCCTTATTTAATTCCGAATTATATTAATAGGAAAACTTTCTTTTTTTCTTATAAAAATAAGTCGGATTTCAATTTTTAATTAAGCAATAATATGTATGTTGGACTTGCTAAACTGTTTACAGAATTCGTGTTGCCGTGGCATATATATATAGTGGGGGATATAAAAATGTACATGTCAGCTCATGGACTTCAGTGAGGGGCTGATCCAGAGGGAGTTAAGTGGGATAGCTGGAACCCCTTTTGGGTCAGCAATTTTTAATATTCATGAGGATTTTGGCTAGAAAAATGCCAAGTTCAAAACAACTTCAAGTCTGCCCCAAGCGAACCACCTTTCTGCAAACCTTGCATCAGACCGTGGTTAGTCATCCAAATCTTTGTTTTTGTCAGTAAATGTGAATATTAGACAAACACTAATAAGGATATACTGTTTCAATTTAAACATGATTATAGACAAACTTTTGTTGTTCTATTGCCAGAGTTAACCAGATGATAAATCAGTAATTCAAATTTGTTAAAAATAGCATAATCACCCCCCTTCCCACCAGCCCCCAAAAGTGATGACATAAGAAATTACACATAAGAGATAAGACCTAAGAAGTTACACATAAGAGATAAGACCTAAGAAGTTACACATAAGAGATAAGACCTAAGAAATTACACATAAGAGATAAGACCTAAGAAGTTACACATAAGAGATAAGACCTAAGAAGTTACACATAAGAGATAAGACCTAAGAAGTTACACAGAAGAGATAAGACCTAAGAAGTTACACATAAGAGATAAGACCTAAGAAGTTTCACGTAAGAGGTTACACATAAGAGATAAGACGTAAGAAGTTACACATAAGAGAAAATACCTGAGAAGTTACACATAAGAGGTTACACATAAGAGGTTACACATAAGCAGGTACACATAAGAGATGAGACAAAAGAAGTAGGTGACCATTAAACAAAGATTTCTATGGAGAAGGGCGTATATAAGCGTTTTCGCTTGTTCTTTAATCGATAGTATGACATTTTTTCATTGAGATATTTTTCATTGATACCATGTCTATTTTGTTATATTTATGTTGTGTCAAGGGCTTGGAAATAGCTAAAATTGCAATTTTGGGATTGTCATCAGTATAGCAATTTGATTTTTTTCATTAATGGTAATCAACTTGAGCTTGTCATCACACTAGCTATGTAATTGTTGCATTAAATTAACTTTCTGGTCAGTATCTTACACCGTATTACCACAAATCTTTTAAACTGGTGCAAAATGGCCTAAAATTGAAAAGCGTTTTAATGTTTTAACACAAAACTGGCATAAAATTTAAATAAACATCAGATCAAATTCGAAAATGGGTAATTTTGCATCAACCAATACACGGCAATTTCGGAAATAGCCGACTTGATCATTTTGGGCTTTTCATCCCTCTAATAATTTCATTATAAATATTTCTAACTCGAAACATTAGCTTTCTGATTTATTCTGATTAATTATATCATTGCTGCATTGCTGGTGTGAAAAAATAGGGATCTTGATCGTCTTGTCTCATACAGCAAAATATTGAATTGGATATTGGTAATAACTCATCTTTGTATTTTATCTTTACTTTTGTATCTTTACAGAAAAACGAGGTCAAGGCAGGTATACAGAATACAAGATTCAGATTGGCTGGCTCCATAACAGGAATGAAAAGGAAATAAAAGGAAAGAGTAATGAAAAGTATATGCAAGTCACAGCAAGAATGGTGGTGGTGTAAGAACATTCCATTATACTAAGGATGAGCCGCAGATTGTTGAACATTTGATATAGTATAGAAAAAACGTATGAGCAGGGGGATGTCTCGGAAATGGAAGTTAAGTTGAGTAAACACAACGGGATGTAATTAAACACTTTGTTAATAATAATGAAACAGAATGTTCACTGCAAGAATACTTAAAATGTATGGGTTTATACTCATCACAGTTTTTTTATATTTGTGGACTCGAGATCTGTCAGAAATTACAAGTGATGGCAATGATGGGGAACATAAGCAAAATGCAACAAGAATGCAAAATGCAACAAGAAAATCCAGAACAATAGTTTCAGACTGTCGATGAATTCAGTAATAAGGGAAAATTGATGGAGATCAGAATAAGTGTGACAAAACAACAAGTGGGGCCTTCGGTATTGTTGGAAAGAACTTCGAAAATGTTACAAAATACAAGATGAATGGTGACAGCACTGGGGAAACATATGTGCGATAAACAAAATGTATAAAGTCAAGTTTTACAGAAGAAGAATCATTTCTAAATAATTTTTCAATGGAAGACTGTTACATGCTTATTAGTAACAAGGATAGAGATAAAGATAAAGAGAACTTCAACCCGTTGGATTATGGCTACAAAATGACTGCTGTGAATGCAAGAAACTTTTGTTCATGTGTGTGTGATGGGGGTGTCATAAACTCCTGAATCACTCCCCAGTTTAAACGAAGCCCAGTTTAAAATGTGCTTAAATATATCCGACTATTCAAATGGTCTAGCGTGCAGTCGTTCCGACTGGCTTTTGTATTATGTTTAATTTGTATTACTGTTGATTAAATCAGTTTCATAACTACCGTTTGTTGTTAGTCACGGACCGGTATTAAGGACTCTATCTATATTTGTCACTTCGTCTGTCTTCTGTTACAATTTCCATGTGAAAACTGTAGAACATTGTCAGAACTTGTACAGGGTGATCCAAAATATCTGATACCCTTTTGAAATTTAATAGCATTAATAACTTCAAACATAGGCATAGAAATTTCACACAGTAATAATCTAGATTCGTTAAAGTTTTGTTTCATATATAACATACCAGACTTGAATAAGAGATGCTGTCTGTATATCCAAAGACATATTTATAAGTTATGTTCAATGTGACGTCCATTTTGATGATTATGACGTAAAGTCTTTTTATTAAAATTGTCTATGGCCGATTAGACTTTTTCTTTGGGGCATTAAAGATAAGGTGTACACACCTAAACCATCAGTGCAAGAGCTAAAATCATCAATTCAACAAGGTATGAGAAAGATTGATCCAAAGATGTGCGCATCGGCCAAATAGACTATTTTAAGAAAAGACCCGACGTAAAATTCACCAAAATAAGACGTCATATTTAACATTTGTTATTAATATTATTTTGGATTTACGAACTAAATTCCTATTTCAAGTATGCTATGTTATATATCAAACAAATCTTTAAAGCCTCTAGATAATTACTATGTGAATATTGTTTGTGATGTTTGATAATATTAACTCTTTTAAAGTTCAAAACAGTATTAGATATTTTGGATCACCATGTATTACAAAGATCTAGGCCAATTAAAAAAATGGGCCATAAGGGGTCAAATTCTAGGTCACGGCCTGGTGACTTGGAAAACGCTTATTTTATAGAAAATGTTGAAAGAATCATACATACTTTGTGAAATATACCAGAGTTATTATGCCCCTCGCAAACAATATTTGCAGGGGATATACTGTAATCAGGGGCTATGCTTGAATCAGCTTGTCCATCCGTCTGTATACAAGAACTTTTCCTACAGATATGAAACTTCATTTACATGTTTGTTTACAGTAGTTTTGAGATCTAAAAGTTAAGGTCACGGGGAATTCTTACTATTATCACTTTTTGGCCAACTTAACTTGAAAGGGAATTCCCAGACAGACATAATATGCATGTTTGTCTACAGAAGTGTGGGATCCCTACTAATTTTCAGGTCGATGTCATAGGAACCTTGCTGGAAAATCTTATAGGCGTTATTACTCTGGAGACAATTTTATATAATCCCTATCACGTTAACCGTCACTTGATATAGGAAGCGTAACTATTGACACGTCTATCGTGTCGCTTATTTTTTGATGGCATGAAAACAGAATCTACAGCAACTATCATATATTTTGTATGACTGTGAAATTAATTGCTAACACATAAGACCTACGACATCATACATATTACGCAAAAAAATAAGAAGTAAAAGGTAATAACTGATCAAAAGAGCTAAAACAAAATGATGAAAAAAGTATTTTACTTAAAAACAGAAAGAAATTCCTGGGCGTATACCTGGGAATAAAGTAACAGATGAATTCTTGGTCGGACAAGGGACCTAACTGGAATAAATTGACAAGCTACCTTCCCTTGGCACACCGACCACATCATTCAATAAGTCAAGTTATAAGGCAATAACTTTAAAGTTGACCATAAACAAAAACTTTAATTGTGAACTAATTGTGAGGCTCCTCAACCTGACTTTGCATGCTATAACAAATTACATTTTAACCTATGAATTTTTTTTTAAAAAGCAGCTTTACTACGAGTAGTATTTCTGTTTTGTTTGCATGTTTAAAATGACTTGCTACAGAAATTACAACGTGTAACAATGACACAACGAAAAGAGAATATCATATATTCAAGAATATGTATTTCAATTATATGTATTTGTATACACACGCATTTATTCCAAGTTTTCCTCGATAAGTGCCAACAGCTCATTGTATAATCGCCATGCACTTTGTACATTTATGGGAACTTGAAGATCAGGTTTGAGTCTATTTGCTAGATCTTCAAAGTCTTTACAGCATATTTCACATCCTTCTGTTTGATTTTCTTCCCAAAATTGTGACCTCCAGATACTTGCGGAATAAAGTACATTAAGTATGTGTTTTCATTTGGAATCTCGGTGTTTCTTTGTACACATATTGAATGTAGATTCTAATGTGCAGCTATTTTGTCAAGTTCAGCTTGGATTAATCGTGTAAAACAGAATTTTAAACTTTCAGCACGTAACGGATTTAATTCGTCATATTCATTACTATCTCTCAGATCTTTCAAAAAACTAATTCACCACTGAATTCCCTGGCGTCTTACTGATCCCCACAAAGCCTCGATTCTTTGGTTAGAAACACTTCTCCCGTACCCAAAACTATTAAAACCAGTCATTCTGTCTGTATCATGATATCGCAAAAACAGATGAAGTAGTGCCAACGTTGAATTTTCTGTTCCATTGTCACACCGAAGGATTCGTTGGACAAATTTTAGTTCTTTCAACGTTTCAAGATAATACATAGCAAGAGCAGTATTGTTATTACTTTGCGAAACTTCTAACCAAAATATTCGTCTGCTGTAACCATCAATTGCGCCATTAAAACAAAACCCGAAAGGTTTGAGTTTGTCATAACCATCGACTAGCCATACATAATTTGGGAACTTAACTCTGTTCTTCCGTCTCATCAGTCTGTGCGCCTTTCGAAGTTTTATTCCATCAGGGTCAATTTGTTTCATAAGTGACAGTACTGTGTCTCTCGGTACGTTTAATTTGTGGTCATTTATCAAACGTTTCCACATGGAACGGTAACCTATACACTGCCCACTATTTTCAACTTCATAACAGTCTCATCAGGTGTGTATGCCAATCGACGTCTTAAGTTGTATCTTTTCAGGACTCTTTTCAGCTGCCGCCATGATATTCTGATGTTATTCACCATAAAAAAGTAATACTATTCCGGTATATGAAAATCCACAGTAAAATACATGTATATATTTCAATCATCTCTAATCTTGTACTTATACCTTTTACATGTATGTTGGCTGGTATAACAGATGTTACCGGGAACACCGGAAATCTGCAAATTCATACAATCAGCACGGACACATTCATTATATACGGCTTCTGAAAAAGAGAAGGAAACAATATAATTCATATATATCATATCAGGTTTAATGCCCTTTTTAGACAGCAAGTGTTGACTAGTTTTCGAGTCCGGCACTCGTTGGCGTTCACTGTCATTCCTGGGTTCAGAGATCACACCCTGTACTTAACACTGTGTCGTTTCTTGGTGTTACCAGTACTGGACACCATATTGTGATCCTACCAAGGTTTGTCCATCGAAGGAAAAACTGTCCCGATCGGGATTCAATATCACTAACAAGGCAATTACTATTTTCGTGAAAAACAATGGTTATTCATAAAATATATTATCTACAATGATCGTTGGTCGTTTATTCATAAGACGTTGAAAGTAAGATTTGATTATACTTACCAAATAATCATTGAGGAAATGTATTTTCATCAGAAGAAACTTTCGACCATGTTGCTCGTAAACGTTCCTTTTCCGCCAATTTCTTTCCTAACACATAATAGCTAACAAATAAGAAAAAACACGTAAGACATAATTCCTTATACCAAAGAACTAAGACAAAATGGCCCTAATAGGCTTCCGTACTGAACAATTATGTTATCTCAAAGGATACCACTAAACACATTAGGAGTCAAGCTTACATATTTATATTTTCCGTGGAATCGCGGACAAAGTTCTCAAAGTTCTACAAAAGATGGGAGGCCAAAAGAAAAATTAAGCCGCGCGCGTTTTGAATTAACTACCGATCCGTAAATACGAACTAACATCAACGGCAAATTAGCAAATAAAATTCAATGAATTTCTATGCAGTATAATAAACTTCATCAGATATAATAAACAATAGCATTACCAAAGGAAAATATCCTGACCAACTTAAAGAAGCATAATTGGTTATCAGCTATTGACAAAGGGAATTTAGTAGGTAGCGTTTTTCTTGATTTAAGCAAAGCGTTTGACATGGTCGATCATAATATCCTTTTACATAAATTAAAACTTTACCATCTTGACAGAAAATCAATAGATTGGTTCTCTTCTTATTTGCAAAATAGAAAAAAAAAAATTAAAGTAAACAACATACAGTCCGATAAACTTTGCATCAAGACTGGTGTCCCTCAAGGCTCTATCCTTGGGCCCCTTCTTTTCTTAATCTACATCAATGATCTTCCAATGACACTTGAATCATGTAACGTTGATATGTATGCTGACGATTCTACTTTGCACACATCCTCTTCTAACATAAATGAAATACAATCACGACTTCAAAATGACATTGATAATATAGACAAGTGGTGTAAAAATAACAATATGTCACTAAACCCATTAAAGTCAACTTGCATGCTACTGGGAACGAAAAACAGGTTAAAGAGCTCAGACTCTCTAGTAATAACTTTAAATCAAACTCAGCTTGAGAATGTACATTATCAAAATATTTTAGGCATTTATGTTGATGATTCAGTAAAATGGCAAGAGCAGATAGATAAAATTTGCAGTAAATTAAATTCAAAGCTATATTTGTTTAATAGAATATCAAAGTACCTCACATTTGAAACAAAGAAAATTTACTATAATGCGTATGTACTACCGATTCTTGATTATGGAGTTATCTCGTGGGGACAATGTTCAAAAACCAACAAAGATCGGATTAATAACTTCCAAAGACGTTTTGCCAAATTAGTGCTAGGTAAATCAGATTCATCAACTAATACAGAACTTTTTAGTGAACTGAAGTGGTTACCATTTAATGACCGTATCAAATATCACACAGCCTCTCTTGTTTATAAAACCCTCCACGACTTAGCCCCACAATATTGACATGATCTGATAGAAATTACACAAAATACGTCTTTCAATCTTCGGCCTAACTAAATGCAATGTCTTGTCCACCCAAAGCTAAACACAGAATTTATGAAAAAGACATTTAGTTACTCTGGTATGATTATCTGGAATGAAATTCCTTTTTCCATTAAAAATTCATATACCCTGAATTTATTCAAAAAATCATATAAACATCATTTATTGACAATAAATTCTTAAAATATATCTAGATATACACACAAACTGTTAACTGCTCAATGACTTGTCGTTGCTTTTTTTCTACTCTTGAGTATGTGTACTATAATGTATTACATTATAATATTTTGCCTTCTCAAAATAGTGCCCAATTAACATATGTGATTTTGTATTGTTCATCTTTTTTTTATTTCATTTTAATTTATTTGTGTGTAGTTATAATATTTCATGATGGCCTCTTGAAAATAAGATTTTTATTATTGTTGTTTTACTTTGTACAAAACTTAAGAGTTACCATCTATAAATAAAGAATTTATTATTATTATTATTATTATTATTATTATTATTATTATTATCAAATTCTATCTTTCAATGGCGAAGAAAGTTCTCTTTATTTTATACTGTTTTGCATTATTTGTGTGATTGAGACGAAAACATTGCAAGCGATGTCATCAAAAAGTTTTTATAATGTAACTAAATGACGTCAAATGCCGTTCTCATTCGAAATATAACATGCGTTTAAGGAACTAACGTGAAAAACAGTGAAAATAAAATTGAAAATTCTATCATTCACTAGAAATAAAAAAAACAACACTATTTGACTGGTATTTATAAAGAAACTTAATAATTCTCAATCTATTTTTTTCAGCTAGACTTCCCCTTTTTTAACCGAAGTACTCCCACCAAATTCAAGAAAACTCAACTACAAGTCTCATCTCGCTAGACAGTTTTATTGAGTTATTGCCGTGTTGTATTTGATTGACTAAATGAAGATTTACTTGACAGAATAACGAACGTTTTTATATATTGCCAATTCTTTTGCACTATTCGGTAAATTTATTTGTCATCTAGTAAGTTTTAAGCGCTTAAAGGGGATATTCATGTCAGCTGCTTTCCACGGAATCTGTTTGACTGTCTGAGAACGTGGAGCAAGCATATAAGAAATATCACACCCAGAAAATAGCAGTTGAAAAGCAGAGAGACGAAGAGAGCGTGAGTTTACAAAATGATCACACAAACAATGAACTTAACAGAGGGGTTTGAGCGGTCAGTTGGAAAACAATTTAGACCATATTCGTTGTTTAAGAAAATGTGCAGGTGTCAGCGAGGGGATGCTTCTTAGTACGAAACGTTAGACATTTTAATAACATGCTCTCTGCTCCTCTCTACTTTTTGGCTGTGTGTGTGTGGGGGGGGGGGGGAGCTGTGTCTGCTGGATGTGGCCATTCCTGATATGCACATTTCACTTTTTTATTTTTCGTGAATTAAACACTGTTAATCAGGAAAATCCGTCTGTTTCAGTCAAATAACATCTGGAAAGTTCCTTAGTCTAAGACCTTGAAAAAATTATGTTTCATCTGAAACAATCACTGTCATTAATGCTTTTCAATTGTTATAAAACTAAATCGTGATATCGATTTTCGATTCAATATAAATATTGGTACCTGCTTTAACAGACAGACGCAACATGCAGAGCCCAAAACTGAAATACCCTCAACAGAATTAATTTAAGATCAAATTTAAAACTAAATATTTGTGAAATATACATGTGTTCACGTAATGAGAATTTAAATAAAATGTTTTGAAATTTAAATTGGCCTTGATTAAAGTCAAGTGTTTTTAGAAAAAAAACAACATCTAACACATCTATTAAATTAATGATTTGTAACAATTTGTCTTTAGCCTATATTGGATAAATAAATTGTGTGACCCTTTATTTTGTGTAGAGTATATAAAGATATAACTTGACAAAAACTGTAAAAATAGTTTTGCATGTTTTGTCTCCAATATTTTCATTTATTTGACTTCAAAATGCAAGTTATTTGGCTACATGTTATTTCTTGTCTTAATTAATGGAGATTATTTCGCCAGATTAAAAAATAGAGAAATCTTAAGACAGCTTTCAGCTTTGTCTGCAAGCTAAGTAATCGTCTTCCATTATTCGCATTTATTTAAAATAACATTTCGATTCAATCTGCTAAAATTTTACGACTACCTTAAATGCTGCATCACATGTTATAACTAGTTCAGGCGGAATTCTTTCAGTGCTGTTATCAATTACGTTCTTTGATATTCGCTTCAGCGCCAGATTAAAAAAGTATGATGTATCTTTTTATCGATGAAAGTGCATTAACGGCTGTATATGTAGACGGCCCTTAAACTGAAGTTGTATTATTTAACTAAATATGGGAAAAAGGCGATAAAACTTGCAAATCATTTTTCTGTTTTTGGTACCAACACACCAATTTCAAAAGTTGTCTGTTATGCAAAGATTCAATCTGATTGCGTTCATTAAAATCTTTGAAATAGATGAAAAGGGAACTTTGAAAGCCGACGAACACGACAAATATGAAAATATTGCAGGTTTGAATGAGCCTGTTCATGGGAAGTAATGGAGAGGCATATTACTGCCCAAGCCGCCCCGGGATGAGCGCAACTCAATATTTACATCCATCCTAAACGATGGTATGCATATGGCGACGAAAAATGAAACCTACAATCCGTTTTTCTTTTTCAGATTAATACCATTCCATGTTCAGCGGCGTATGGTCCCCAGGTAAAAGAATGGGTTTGCCCTAAACGAGAAAACAATGGGCGGAACTAAACAGAATAGAATTTTGACAGGGGATCTGAGAATATAAATCCTGCATATCACAGACAACTCCAAAGGCAAAAATTAAACATCAGGAAGTATATCCTAAGGGTGATTGAACAATATCCGAACCTGTATAGGCTGCGATATTGAAACCACCCATTTATAAACTGGCCGAAATATTTAAACAAAGGCAATTTTAGAAGTACTATTGAAAAGTACATACGTATCGTGCTCAACGATCTTCAAAGCACATAACTGATAACATTGACATTGTTTCAAGCTCTAGAAAAGCAAACATGCTATGAAATAGTACTTCTAAATTTAATTTTGTTAAGCTTAGTCTGTGTGTTCAAATGTAAATATAATTTTGTGCTAATAGAATTTTAGGAAATTTAAATTCTAACTAATTTAATTTGCTGTCTGCAAAATACAGTTAAAATAAATTTCATTAATTTATCTCTATTTAACATACGTTAAGAAAAGTTATAACAGTAAAGAAAAAATAGCATGATCAACTTCTAAAATGTAACATATTTACAATATTTAAATCAACAGACACCGCCACATTTTAAACAGCAGTCTAAATAAATCAAACTATAACAAAACTGTTTGAAAAGTTCTTTTATAGTTGAAGCTATTGATAATTTGTTATAGAACATCTTTTATCTCGAAATTTTCTGCAAAGGGATAGCTTCAATGATATAAAATAAACATCGGACTGAAACTTATTACAACCAGATATACTAGTTTTTATTAGGTTAAACGTGGCTTATCGCCATATGAGCATAATACTGTTTTTATGCGTATGATAAAATAGTGGCAAACATCAAAAGTATTCAAATCCTATTCAAGTGATATTCACAGTCATAATCAAAAGACATCATAAACAATTCTTCCATCGAAAGGTATCAGGGACTTCCCTGAAGAGAGGTTTCTAGGACTATTGAACAACAAAACCAACCAAGATTATCATAAAGTCCACTAGATTTTAAGGGAACTTTGAAAGCTTCTGAACACCAAGGTACAACGAATACTAGCGGCCATTGAACTTAATTTCTTCAGAAGCTTTTAGGATAAAAGAATTGTATAGTCAGACGCATTTAATAAGTTAATGGATAACGCTTCTTGTAGTCTAAAGAAATGGATAGAAAAAGTCGAAAACGAGTCATTTTCCTTCTTAGTAAGCATTTATATAAATTTATCGGTTTTATCAGAGATAAACTGGACATTCACAATAAAATAACTACAGTTTCAAAAATGGTTTGCGTAAGCTTTGATAACAAATAAAATAAGTCTTGTCCTTTCATGAATTACGTTAAAAACAAATAAAAACTCATCAAACGAATTAACTATAAAATCGTCTTCCATCCTTAAAAAGATGAAAAAGGAACTTTGAAAGCCAAAAGTACAACTAATATCAAAATATTGCAGGATCTGTTTGATTGAGCCTGTTCATGGGCAGTTCTGGGAATGTAAAAAAATGTCAACACCGCCTAGCGGCGGGTTGAGCAAATAAATGTACATTAATGATGTAGTGTAGACTTTAGCATTGAAGCATGGAAAAAATGAATAAAAGTTGGAGCTATTGTTAGTTTCTATACATATTTTTGATTTACAAAAAAATCATAAATAATGACAGAGATTGACTAGATGATTTATCCTGTAAAATGTTTATTGGAACAAACAATGACATTTGCTTTTCGCAGTATGGTCTTATATAAATTATATAATCTACCCTATTGAAGTAATATTTTCAATCAAAATTAAAAGACAACAGAAACAAAAATCAATTCAAACGAAATCAGGATTCCTTGATGAAAAGGTCTTAAACTTACCAAAACAAAACCGTTGTACTTCTTATAAAAGATATGTTCGACTTATAAAACAAAAACCAGTGGCCAATGACCTAACATTTTTCCAACATCAGACGTACCAGTAGACATTAACTTTACATTCCCCAGGAGAAATATTTTCACAAATCAAACAAATACTTGTGGCCATTGACCTTACATTATCCAGAGGAAATAGTTTATTTAATCAAACAAAAACTTTTTGTAACTCACTTTACATTTTTAAGGGAACCATTTTCAAAAATAAATGAATACAAGTAGTGTTGGCTTTTGACACCCATTCTCCAGAAGCTTCAAGGATAGAAAAATTGTATCTTCAGACGCTTTTAACGCGACAAATGTCCATGTCTTAATCTAGAAATAACATAACCGGATATTAGTATTTATTTTGCTTGGTTTTTACATTATTTTAAGAATTAACATTATTATCGGTTTTGCCACTTTCAATGGCTATAACAGTGCCCAAGGTTATAAAGCTGAGCATGGAAACCAGTCTCAAATCTCAAGCATCTGATTGGCTGAATGGCGACCAGTCACCATTTCAGCCAATCAGATCCATGAGATCTGAGACTGGTTTCCAATCTCAGCTTTATAACCTTCAGTCCAGATCATTCACCCAACGTTCAAATACAGTTAACAATGTGTGTGGAAATGTTCACTACGTATTTGTTGAGCTTCCTTTGACCAAAATAGTTATAAACACACACACAAACACACAAAACAAATTGATTATTAATCTAGCACACCATCGTTTGGGATGGATCAAAATTGTACTGTTTATTGATGTAGATATTAAAGTTGCGATCAACCTGGGGCTAGGCGACGTTGGCAGTAATATGCATTTCCATCACTGCCTTTAAACCGGCTCAATCAAAGTGAGCTAAAATTGCTTTCAAAGTTATCTTTTCTTTTTTTAACCCACAACTGAAAAGATTGAAGTTCACAATTGTTTGATAATCACAGGATATTCATAGAAAAACAGTCAGACAGGAGTAACGTGAATTTACGAGGCTTGGTCAGATGCAACATCATACTCTTCTTTGTTCTTCTTCTTATTCTTGATTAGGTGCATGAGAAAAATCTCAAAAATACTTGCATTTTAAAAATTAACAAGATTAAGTAGATAAATATATGAAAAAGGAGCTTCGGAAGCCATCGGACACTAGAGATATTAAAATAATTCTGGCTCCCTTGATATTGCAAGTTAAGTTCATGGCCAGTAATGGAAATGCATATACTGTCCACGCCGCTGGGCGCCCTTGTTGAGGGATACTAAATGTTTGCACAAATGTGTGCATTATGCTTAAAGCTGGTAATTGATAAAAGCACAGATTGAATCTTAAAGCTGGTAATTGATAAAAGCACAGATTGAATCTTAAAGCTGGTAATTGATAAAAGCACAGATTGAATCTTAAAGCTGGTAATTGATAAAAGCACAGATTGAATCTTAAAGCTGGTAATTGATAAAAGCACAGATTGAATCTTAAAGCTGGTAATTGATAAAAGCACAGATTGAATATACAGGGGCGAAGAACGGTAGAAAGATGAATAGGATTAAACATCAAAACAATAACTAACCGCTTTTCTTACTAAACACCGGTTCCTCCGATAGCATAAATAAGGATTTATTTATTTAACCGTTTCTAAACATTATGGCTAGCCTAGATGTTAAGAACATTACAGTTTAGTGGGTTTCATTATTTGAAACCCTTACTTAATACCGCTTCCAAAAGGTACTCGCTGTATCTCCGTACAGCTTGGCATTATTAGCAGAAAGATTTGATTCTAAAAGCTAATTTTGTTTCAAATATTGTTAAATTTTCAGAAATTTTCAGAAATAAATTAGAAGACGAAGAAGAATATAAAGCAAAAGAACTAGACGACAAAGAAGTAGAATAATAATAATAATAAGAAGAAAAGAATGTGAACAAAATATAAAACATCAAGCCACAAATAACATTCGCTTGCACTGTTGTTTTTTTTTCGACCCTTTTCTAGAATCTTTCTACAACATATGCTCCTCTGCGAATGCATTTAACATTGATTTAACAGTACTGAAGACTTATATCACAAGTCTAATTTAGACCCTGTGCTGTATAATTGGTTGATTTGGAACAATAAAATTCTAGAAAAAATAATGTCACGCACGCAATCAATCATGTAACAATTGCCCTCGCTGATAAACACAACAATCCACTGAAATTCAATTAGATAATTCCGCAATGTAGTGAAGATGTACGTAAACAAATGTTGATTTTTGTGATTAAACAGTATTATTTATTTTCTCTGTTTAGAATCTCTTCGACAACAGCCAGCGAGGTCCAATAGGGAGTTTCGGTAAATAATGTAATTAGCAGAGCTAAATTTGTAAGAAGCTTCGAATAAGACAGATGAAGTTTCTAATACAAACAAAATTAAATCATATGCGAAACGAGAAGGAATTCTTTCATTAGCGAAATACTATGAGTTGCATAATGTACTGTAGGCATTATTTTTGCAAGCCATCTAAATGCGCTGTTGCTGCCGTATAAACCATAGTGAACGTCAAAAAAGTATATTTCATCTCATTAAAGAAATAATGAAATTTGTTGTAAGCAGTTGAAGGAACACTGGGTATTTATGTCGTCCACACAGTACCTTCAGTGCTTTGATTTGTTTTTACTGAGCATGAAGTTTTATGACGGCTGAGATCAATCTAATTATTAAAACTCCAGGTCTGGAGGTTATAAAGCTGAGATTGGAAACCAGTCTCAAATCTCAAGCATCTGATTGGCTGAAATGGCCATTTCAGCCAATCAGATGCTTGAGATTTGAGACTGGTTTCCATGCTCAGTTTTATAACCTTGGGCATTGGTTCTTCACGAATTTCAAAGAATCACTCATACTTTTGTAAAAACCTTGACAGTGTCCACACCCGTTAGCTATCCACAACCCAATTTAATTCATTGGTTGTTCAAGGTTAAAACTTTGTCAAATAAAAGAGTTTAACTAGACCTGTGAATATTATCCTTCATGGATTAAAAGAAAAATAAAAAAACGTGGAAGCAAACAAGATCGTGAAACAAATAGTAAGATTAATCACCTTATATGCAGACTTCGTTTGAATATCTGTCTAGTAAGCGTTCATTTTAAATTAGTTTTCTGATCGCTTGTTACATTTCCGTTCGAATTTACTAATTGTTTTTACTGTTTCTTTTGAATACTCTGATGTGTTTTATTACGAAATTGGTCATTGGTTAAAACAATGACGTTTTTATTTTAAATTAATTCGTATTAAGGCACTATAAACTGCGTTTGAACTTACAAAACCATGTCCCTGATCTTGTGGAACCAATACTCCTGCTTTAAACGCAAAGATGATGTGCAAAATTTACGTGACATTCATAACTCTTAAATGGGCTCTCAAACTCATCCATAATTTTTTTTAGAGAAGCACTAGGTAAGTAATTTTGTAATTTCTTGTTTCCGAAAGAAAATGTATTTTAATTCGCCAATTAGGAGAAGGAATCTCAGAAAAAAAGCCTCCAAACACAGTCATTTAGAAGAGAAACGGCGGTATCAGTTTATTATACGACTAATTTAAGAAAATTAGACACCACATACACTCAGTGAAAGAGATACCCTAGGGGTTACCGTCTTGAATCAGTGTTCAGAGATCAATAATCTCGTACAATCTTCATAAATGTGTTGTTTACTTTGGATTTATCAACAGCATCCTTCTTTTTTATTTAAAGAACTTCCGAGTAAGAAGAAAGAGCTTAACGTTTTTGTTACTTCGTCACCTAACTACGCGACTAGGAAACTCAAGGTTAAACACACTTTTACAAATATTTCATATATTATATACAGATGTTAGGCAAGATGACACACCATCTGTTGTCTGTATTGTATGACAGAACTTCGAAAGATTCATACCTGAGATTTTTTCCTTTCGTTTTTGAGGAATTCAGATTGTTTCAATGAATTTCGACTGTAACAGAGACTTAGGCCTATAACAGTTTGACTCTTTCTTGTAACATAATACCGAGAACCGCCTTTGTACATCGTATAATTTGTAGTCTATTTCATAAATCTTCATAATCGTCTGGTCTTAAATTTGGTTTTGTCAACAACGTGCGAACTTTTTCAGACAATGAATTATTAACAAGTTCTCTAGTTTGTTTACTTCACTGGTAATGCATTTGTCATTTTATATGCGTCTGAAGATACAATTATGTTATCCTAAAACACTTTTGAGAATTCTTTCCACATAGTAAAATGACAGTTGTTACCTACATGTTGTTAAACTAAACTTGCGAGACTTCTTCGAGGGGCTTCAATATCTTTCAGCTGAGCTAATGACAGAGGGCACGCCACGGGAAAAGGCGTCTTCTTTCTTTGCAATGACGTCATTAGGTTGATCAGATCACATTGTTTCAGTATTAATTTCGCGGAAAAATTCACATTTCAATATTGTCATGTGTAACAAAATCGCATATAAGTGATGAGAAAATGATAGATAATAAGTTCTGTCTAAATAGTTACAAGTAAAATAACGAAAAAAATGGGTCCGAAGACATTTTTCCCATGGCGTTCCCCAAATTGTGTTAAGGTATTGCGCCTTTCGCCATTGCTTTGCCATAAAAAAGACAAATATAAAAATCTCTCAAACGGCACAATGCACTCTATCAAACTTTGCAAAAATAAATGCTATAAGTGTATGTGTATGATTATTTTGCATATGTTAAGAAAAGTTAGAACAGTAGAGAAAAATAGTTAGACCTAACAAATCCTTAAAATTCTATTTGCAATTTATCACAAAAAGGAAGCAACACAAAACAACAATTCAAATGTCAACATGTGTGAAATGATTCTGACAATATTATCTAAGGTCCTTGAAAAGAACTTTCAATTGTGAAGATAGAAATCAACATTTTTATTTTATGTCATCCATTTTCGCAACCAGGAAATTGAAGGTCTAACACAATTTTTCAAATAACCCTTATTTTATACATTTTTTAGGCCAAAGGACCTGATATATCGTTGTCGGTAACTCACTTAGATATCGTTGTCGGTAACTCATTACTCATCAAGACATTTAAATTGATGTTTAGTGTTGCTTCGTTATTGTGATAAAATGCAAATAGGATTTTAGGTTTATATAAATTAAACATATATAAGTAATATTGGTTTATGCAAAGATTGATGGAACTGCATTGTGCCGTTTGAGAGATTTTTATATTTTCCTTTTTAAAAATCTAGTTGGGTGCCAGCCTACCAGTAAATTGCCAATTTCGCTTGGGGAGAAACAGCTCGTATCAAGCTCATATCAGTTCCAATATAAGACAACGTTCCGCTTTGCATAAGATTCGATGTCATTCTTTAACAATACATCTGTCTTATTAAACGCGTTAATTTCTATTGTTTCTAGATTTCCGACAATAGATTGTTTCTTGCTTTTTCCTGCACGCAAGTTAGATTAGTGATATTAATAAAAATCAACAGTTGTTAGCGTTTTCCTTCTTGCTTCAAAAAGAGCTTCAATTAAAACCCTGCTTTCATTGCTCGTTTAATGGTCGGTGTGTTGGTTTTTGTTTTTTGAAGAGACATTTGTATCTTGATTGATATCTTGCGAGCGACATTTTTGTTCTAAAATATGTTTACTTGTATTGTTACCGAACCCCATTTTATAAACAAAAACTTGTAACACTGAAGATATTGTAATATCAAGGGGTGGTTTGGAGCTAAAACACCAAGATAACTTGTACTTGTTTGTTTATATGAGAACCTGTTGGGACAAGTATGAGGTAGGTGCACCTCAGAACCTAGTTTAAACCCCAAATTATTTTTCCACTGACGGTAACCCATAGGTTCTTCTTATAAACACATGCATGTTCTCTTCTCCTCTCTTCAGTTTTGGCTGCTTGGGGAGGCTGTGTTTTCTGGGTGTGGCCATTCCTGCTATGCATTTTCATTTTATTTATGAATACCTCTGTAAGGGGCAAAATGTCTTTAAGAATGTGACGTCAACCTTCGAATTGACGTTATGAAATTGAGCTAACGAAATTGCTTATCAGGCATTTCAGGGAAATAATTATCACACAGTCAAAATGTGTAACAGTCAGTTACTAGATATAATAGTCTTTTTACATCAATTTGTGCATAACTTCTGTTGTGTAGAATAAAGTAAGATTTAAAAAGTTAATCTATGAAACAAGAGATGAACCCATTGGTAATAGAAATAATGATTTCAGAAAAAAATATAATAGGAAACTGCCTTAGAAATCAAATTAAATTTGATCCAAACTAATCGAGACCCTGTTCTCTTTTCAGATCGTTTTAACACTCAAGAAGACAGCCATTGACCTCTCACGTAACTTTCTGAGAATAATAAATTTGGTTTCGGAAGACAGGCGTTAACAGGATAATTGCATTCTTATTGATTTTCTGTGTTGTTTGACGTAATTTCAGTCGCCCAAATCATTTTTTTGCTATCAAAGATGTTCCATTATGGATATGAACTAACCTTATAATATTATAGCAATTTATGAGATTATGATAGAACGTACAAGGGTGAGAACATATGAGATTCAATTTAACGAATTAAAAGTTTTTAAAATGTTTGTTACATTAAACAAGTACATTTTCTGACAAATCAATTCTTCATTATGCGCATTTTTGTCTAAAATGACATCCCTACTATCTCATCGAAACAAAATGACTAAAGTATATCTTCTGTTCTGTAGAATAACGTAAGAAAACAGCGATCCCCGTTAACCATGTCAACATGAGACACAATCTTGTTAGTTTCCGAGAGAAAAATAATACAATTTGTGTGGGTTTAATACGATTGATGAATTGTTCGCGAACGAAATTAAATTGTTCGTGAACGAAATTAAAAACTTAAGGACTAAGAACGTTGATTAAAGAAGTTCTCGTACTAGGTTTATTTATTGCGATAGGCTGTTGTTACTAATGAAGTTTGTTGATCGTTGCCCGAGTATACTTTGTGGAAAATACGATTAAATAAAATCAAAATATAAATATTACTCTTTTTGTTTTCTCGTTTAGGGCAAAGCTATTTTAATCTGGGGACAACGCGCCTGTTATCATGGAATGTTATTAATCTGAAAATAACGAATTGAAGGTTCCATGTTCACCGTCAATTCACAGTGTTGCACACCACTGTTTGGGACGGATAAAAAAAACTGGAACACAATGTACTGTTTACTTGTGTAAATTTTGAGTCGCGCAAGGCGGCATGGGCAGTAATACGTATTTCCATTACTGCCCAGGTACAGGCTTAAGACGAGCCTGCAATATTTTCATTTTGTCGTCTTCGGTGGCTTTTAAAGTGCCTTTATTATCTATTCTACTTGTATGTCCTTGTCAGTATGTTCTCATTGAGTGATATTCAAACCTGAAAACTATCAATTAATTCATAACCAATATCAATTGGTGTAAACACCACTTATCGAAGTATTTCACGGAGCTGCTTACACTTTCAGAGACGTATCAGTTAATTCTGTTATATGACGTTTACTTAATTAACAACCGTACTCCAAGTGCTAGTTCATAACTTTTAAAAAGGATTTGGCACCACATACCAGGTGTGACCTAAGTTTTTGAACAACCATCTAGCTCAGAAAGGTCACAATAGGTGCTGTTGTAATAATAGCATCACTAGGTTTTTAATAATTGGGACATTTTGAAGTGAGATTGCACAATCAATAAATGCATTGCTTGGTCTCCCTGAAGACGTAACTTACAACGATGTTCGTATAGAAATAAATAAAACGGGAACTTTAACAGCCTCTGTACACGACAAATATGAAAATATTGCAGGCTCGGTTTGATTGAGCCTGTTCTTGGGCAATAATGGAAATGTTTTTTTTACATAAATGATTATATCAGGGTTCTATATGACAGTCTTTACTTGCAAACCATATTTACTTGCAAATGGTTAAAACCGACTTCTTTTTTGTTTAGTTCCGCCTATTGTGTTCTCGTTTTAAATAGAGCAAACCCATTCTTTTATCTGGGGACCATACGCCGATATACATGGAATGGTTTTAATCTGAAAATACAGCATTGAAGGTTCCATTTTCACCGCCATATGGATACCATCGTTTGGGATGGATCAAAATTGTACATGTACTTTTTATTGGTGTAAGTATTGAGTTGCGCTAAACCTGGGGCTAGGCGGCGTGGGCAGTAATTTGCATTTCTATTACTCTTCATGAACATACTCAATCTAACCTGCAATTTTTTTCATATTTGTCGTGTTCGGTGGCTTCAAGGTTCCCTATTTTTATCTATTTCAATATCACAGTAGCGTTGTTTGTGCTGTGTGGCGGCTTTGAAAAGTCTTCCCGTACATTCAATCAGTGCTGTTATAAACTAAGTCCTTTGAAGGTAGTCGAGCAGAACAAGCACGATACTTATATACTATGTTAATAGTAATTCTAAAATGTCTTTTGTTAAAATATTTCGGCCAGTTTATTGATGGGTGGTTTTAATATCTCAGATAATATAGATTCGGATATTGTTAAATCACCCTAATGATATACTTCCTGCTTTTTAAATATCTTTAACGTTGTCTGTAATATGCAGAGTTTATATTCTGAGATCCCCCTGTTAAAAGTTTATTTTGTTTAGTTCCGCCAATTGTTTTCTCGTTTAGGGCAAACCCATTCTTTTCTCTGGGGATCATACGCCGCTGAAAATTGAATGGTATTATTTGAAAATACCGAATTGAAGGTTCAATGTTCACCGCCATATGCATACCGTCGTTTGGGAAGGATCAAAATTGTACTATTTATTGGTGTAAATAATGAGTTGCGCTCAACCCGGCATGGGCATTATAAAGCATTTCCATTACTACTCATGAGCAGGCCAAATCAAACCGAGCCTGCAATGTTTTCATTTTTGTCGTGTTCGGTGGCTTTCAAAGTTCCTTTTTATCTATTTCTTAACACGATATTATGCATTTCTAACAAAACTCGGTCAAATGTAATAATACTTTTTGACCAACCCTCTCGCTGAAAATGTCCCGATGATTGCTGCTCAGTAGGTTCTATTGTAATATCGATACAATTGAGTTTTCCATAGCTGGGACATTATGAAGCCAGATTTCACTTGGATTTACCATTCAATAAACGCATTGATTTGTTTCCTTATTGCTGCGCTACTATTCTAAATGGCTTACATGCTAAGAGATGCAGCGAATATTTTTCTGTTGTTGACATAGCAACACTGGTGTTTATGTTGTTCGAGATGCTGTTTGAAATGTATCAGACGATAAAGTGGGAATTATTTAGCAAGTTGTAATTGTGAGCAGATGTGAATTGTCTTGTGTAATTTGGTTCAATTATTTTAGATGGAATTGAAGGAGAATGCCCGGCAAATCAGTTGTGGCGAATAAAAATGGAATAGGGCTTATGAGACATTATACATTTCATAAAGTATTTAAGAAATAGACTAGAAGACGATTGTGAATTTGTTTTCTTTAAGATTATTTCATTCCTTGAGATGAAATTTGAAACAACTCTTACCAAGATATTCGTGTATTAAAGAAAATTTCAGGATTAGTATTTCTTAGAATATTACGAAATTATTTTTATTTAAGGAGCCGAACTTAAATTCAGTTTAATAATTTATTCTGCTGCAACAAGCAAAAGCAAATAACTGCTATTTTATTCGTTTTAATATTTCTATTTGAAATAAAAATACATTTTATAAGTTTAATTTCATTACTGTTTTATATTAATTTTAATATTAATATTATACTTTAAAGGAACAGTGGTATTTAAATAACATAGAACTCGCAATGACAGTTGCAAAAACATGTGTTATTTCTTCGTTTATTTTGGCGGGAATGTCAGTTCTGCTGCAGACGATATCTTTCATCATTCCAGGATGGTTTATTGTGGAAACTGGTTCTTTTACACTAAACATGGCTATGTGGTACGTTATATATTGTGGACAAACTGAAAATATCACGGAAACTGATTTGTTGTGTGATACCTTTACTTATAAAAGGGTTATGTCGATGTACAGGGACGATATCACTTCTGTATTAGGTAGGTATTTCAATCTGTATTATAATGTTATTAATCAAGTTAATTCATATTGGACTTGTTATTGGGCCAAGGGTAGTCATATTGGCCCGAGGCCGAAGGCCGAGGGCTAATATGACTGCCCGAGGCTCAATAACAAGGCCTATATGAATTCACTTGATTAATGACAATTGTATTAATTAACACAATATCCATAGTTCTAGACTTTAAATTTGCTAATTTACCGGCCTGAAGAGATGAAGTGTCAACTCTGATTCTAATGTCTGGCATCTTCAATCGGTCATGTACATTAGTGACCTGGCTGATATAAACTACCAAGGAGTTGTAGATATGAAGGTTGTTTTGTTTTGAATACAAAAAAACCTGAACATTCCTACACACTGTGGCAGCCAACTCTCTTGTTCATCCAGCCTAATTTAGTAAATATCCAAACATATCCAACATAAATTTTCTTTTCTGGTACATTCCATCCACGACTTCCACATGTAATACTCAATTTAACATGTCTGTAAGTTATCCAAACTAAGCTTTGATCCTTTTTGCAATTTTCTGCTGAATAAACTTGCTCAAATTGAGATTAATCCCTTAAAATATTCACTGTTTTTTTGGTTTCAAGAATTCTTGCTGCAGACATTCGCGTTGTTGTTGTACTGGTGAGTTAGATAAACTCAAAGATTTTAATACACAGAAGAGTTTTATTACACAGAAAGATATCACCAAAATCAGCAACATAGACTTATCCTCTGCCGCTTTGCGTAACTGCACCTCTACTGCCCAAAGTCTTGCAATCTTTTACCATTTTATCCATAAAAAATTGACTTAGAAATTCCAAAATGGCGGCATTTTTGTTTTTAAAAGGAAGTGATTCTATTCATATTGGACCAGTTCATTATCCAATCAGAATCATGCAATCTCATATTGGCCCAGTAAAACCCGTATTGGCTCAGGTTATCTCGTATTGGCCCAGTTGAGGTTTCATATGAATTGAGTGCAACCCATATTAAAGTGGACTGAATTGTACATATTGTGTCAATATTATTTTAGTTGATTAATAACATTATAATATTGTGGTCTGAATATACAGCATCATTTTGTGAGCCTGGCTACGCTTGAACCAATGTGTTACATATTGAACTTTATCTAACGCAAATCAAATTAAAAGTGGTTTTCAATTTGCAATTTATTCTCGAAGATAATGGATAAAACGCTTTTTCAAAATATTTCATAAAATGCAATAGCTTAGGCCAGCCATAGATCGTACAACAGGTAAAAAAATGTCTGAAACGTGTTTACCGTTTTCTTTTCCTTGCAATTATTTGATATTGAGATTCAAGATTAGAACTGAATTGCTACAGGAATATTCTATTCTATTCTATTTTTGGACCAAAAACTTAATGCATGCCACATTGTCGACCTGTTTTACCTTAACATCCCTTTGAGCCATGTACGTGCTTTCATCGCTTATTGATTTCTGTAAATGGATGCATGCTGCGAGAAAATAGTGTGTTTCTAGCAATGAAATCTGAGATTATAGATTGGCGATAAATTGTGCTTTTTATTTTTTGGTTATTAATCTACCTTAGCAAATCCTAAATTTAAAGGATAATTTGTTGTACGTTTACATTCATTTCAGAAATAAATCGCATTCTGTCATTGTTGTCAGTGTTTACAGGGCATAGGCTACTTGTTGGGAAGGAAAAATATTCGCGGCCAAGAAATTCCGTGTTTTTCATTAAAATATCACTTACTAGTAAATCCTTTTGTCTTCATGTTTACCTACAATGCTATATTTTTGGTGCTTAAAAACGATTTGATAGATGTAAATTCAAAATAAAAAATATTACACCGCAGATATTAATGAATTCAAATTAAGTACAATAAAATCGAAATCAAATATTAAAACCACAAAGAACAATAAAATCGAAATCAAACATTAAAACCACAAAGCACAACAAAATCGGAATCAAACATTAAAACCACAAAGAACAATAAATCGAAATCAAACATTAAAACCACAAAGTACAACAAAATCGGAATCAAACATTAAAACCAAACACCACAAAACAAAAAATCAAGCTTTCATTAAGAAAACAAAACAAAAACTGATTTTATTCTTGACCAATTTCGAAAAAGAAGATTTTGTTAATCTTATATCATCTTCAACTGTAGATGTATTCATTTGAGAGTACGTTGATTCTAATCTGCTTTAAAGCTAACAAGTAGGCACTCAGTCACATTAAACCTTCGAGTTATATCGCTTACTGAATTAATCGGCAGACCAACCGATCGATCGACCGATCGATCGGCCAATCGAGCAATTTAACTATGGACGGATGTTTGTGCAACGTATAACATATTTGAACATCTTGCTAGGTTGGAAATTAGATATTCAATAAATTCTTATTTGAAAAAAAACTTATTCTGCTCCAGTGTGGTACTTTATAGCGAAGGAGTATATGGTATTTAAATATTTTTATTGTAAATGATTTTGCCTCGACTGGGGACCGAACCCGCACCACCACGGCGACAGCGCCTAGCCATGCAATACCGTCAATGCTACCGACTGAGCTAGCCGGGACAACCCCCCAAAAGTTTATCGGATAGCCATGATTAACGTTTTCATCATTGTATGACATCGGTAACGGATAATTTTACCGATAACAAGCCTGTAAATTCTAGAAGTTGTCATTATTATATAATAACATAAATGCTTACCAGTATGTCGTAATACATATAGACTCCAACATACCAAACTGTTTTCCATACGGAACATAACATGATTTTCAGTAAATAATGAACGTGAATTAAGAACATTTCAAGAATAAGTTGTTTGTTGTTTTGGATGTTTAATACTGCAGTGGATTAAAGGGTATTGCTCCTTAACAAGCACACTATTCTTGAAAATCATCTTTTTTATTGTCAGTTTAAATTTTCATGACATAAATTGTCTTTACTAATTGTTTACATTGTATTTTGTAAATTTGACCTTGATATGTCTTCAAACAACATTATGTGAATAGTTTACAGTGAGCCACGACCTCTAATAACTTAAAGTTAATACACGATTTCTGAGAAATATCAATTGCATTTTAAACTGAGCTTTTATACACCAGTTTTGCTTTTCTGCTGTCATCGTATTTTTATTTTTTGTAAACACTATCTCAATAAAAATATGAGCCCGTTTCACTGTTTCACTGTACGGGATTTCATTTTTTTTGCCAAAATTTATGTTCTGTCAGATTCGAAATCAGTTGTATTTTGTTTTTTAAATAAAATGAAAAAATTGAGGAATTTTCTCAGTGAAATAGCCAAATTAACCATGCAGTAACGTATACCCGGCATGTTATGTGATACAATAATCATGTTTCGATTAAGAAATATTGGAATTTTATTGTTTATTTCTCTTTATGCCCATCAAAATCGAAGTCATGTACGAGGGTGAAAAACTCGTAAGAAGTGTGAAAAACTCATTCATTGGCTCATCTACAATTTATTTTAATAGAAGATTACACACTGGGTCCATACATATTTGATTGGTGCACCGTCGAAGATTATCTACTGGTAACATTTCAAAACAGTTACATATATACATATGTATGTATAATTCACGGCTTATTACAATAGCATTTGCTTTTTCTTTTTGATAACACGTATTTATAACATAGCCAACTGCTACAAAACGAAGAAAAAAGAAGCCCCATGGCGTTACCGCTTCGGAACAGCGACTCAAATCGTGTTCTCCCGTTTCAAGACATCATTCCCTTTTGCTGGAGACAAAATTTTACACATTTAACGTGCCAGCCTTAAAATAATGCAGCTTTTTAAATCCCATTGATAATCGAATGTCTCTTTTAGTTTCTAAGATTTATTTCGCAGGCAACATAGTTTGGAAATATCCACTTGGGAATAGCATGCAGTATTATTTTCTTGATAGTTGTTTTCACAGCGTATTATTCTTATGAATATCACCGAGATCGTAGGAAATACCATCATCATAATTCACTGTTACTGTCAGTAAGGAATGAAACTCAAGATTTGGTAACGATCGATTGCTGACAACGCTCGCGTGCAGCCAAGATAACATCAAGACGATGCTGGATTTATGGGTGATATACAGCGAACGTACAATAATGAGCAATTAAAGCGCTGATTTCTTATCATTTGAGACCTTACAATAGACCCTTTTATATCCGAAATTAAATGTCTTAACCGATTTAATCTGAACCGTTTAGCCAATGCTTGGCGTAAGATCTATCGACCGACATACACAGACTGTTATTCAGGCAGGTCGTGAAGAAATTAATAAAGTTATGTTTAAAAATTCGATCCCGTAAATGGTTGCATGTGGTAAAAAAACGTTTGAACTCTGTGCCCTTTTCCTCGCCTATCAATCGTAGAAAAGACAAAAACTTTGTTTTTGAAATTATATTCCTGTAAATATAATGCACTATAGAATTAAAATACGTAAAATGTATGTCAGAAGGTTACAAAGAACGGGGCATTGCTCGCTTAGAAAAAGGCAATTTATCTATTTTAGTTATTGCAATATATACAGGTAATGCAACCATGACATATTAAAAAGAAGATCATTAGATCTTGAAAACTAGTGAACATAGTGAACATGCATATCCGGAATCGCCACACCCAGAAAACACAGTCTTCCAACGCAGCCAAAAAAAGTAATGAGGAAAAGAGAACATGGGTTGATAAATTAGCCAGTTTCAATAACACACCACAGACAATTAACGAAACAGAGAACCTGAAATGCTATCCTGATCTAATTTTTGATTTACCCTGATTGAATTTGATCGAATATCGAATGGTGTATATCCGTACAACAGATTCATCGTTGGTTTCATTAAATTAAATTTATAACAACCTTTAAGGCATTTACATCAGATGTTGGGGTAAATTCGTAGTTCTTACTTTCAAGACTATGTTCAATCGAGATTATTCATAAAACAAGCCTATCAGATGTGGCTGATCTAGAGACTGTAAGAACTTCCTTCAAAACATCATTCCATACATAGCATAACGCAGTTAGCAGCTCTGCATCGTATTCAAATGGTTAAAAGTAGTGACCTACACAATTACAACCATTCACAGAAAAAAAGCCTATTCATGCAGCCAAAAAGTAGAGAGGAAAAAACAGCATGGATTTATTAAATGACCAATTTCATAAAAGACAACACAAACAACGAAAAAAATTAACCTGATGGGGAACCGCTTTGAAACGGTCAGTGGCAAAGTTTCCACTGGTTTGTTTAACCAAATTCTTTGGTTTACCAACCTCACACTCGCCTCGATTCTCATATAAACAAACAAGTACATGTTGTCTTGGTGAGTATATAGTTTCCTGCCATCCATCAACTCCACAATGTTGTATAAAAATACACAAGAAGCTTATAGCATTGTCAAGCTGAAAAGGTGGGTACTCAATGACCTGTCCAAGACCAGAGCCGCTGAAGTCAAAGCAGCAGAAACCCCATGACAGGAATAAAAGAAAAGGCGTGAATAACAGCTGAACCAGGAATTGACTTAGAAAGCTCCGTAGTTATATCTGTAGCGCAAGTTAATAAGCTGGAATCTTCGCAAATTATGACATGTTGTTGTATAATTTGCCTATGCTAAAATACCACATCCTTACTCCCACAACATCAATGTAATATTCTTTCTTCTCTAATATTTGGAGACTGAACGAGTCTTACTGTGGCCTTATTATTGTTAACACCTGTTTGCTTTGTTTCCCAACATCATTATCACCAGGCTTTGAGTCAGGTATTCGACAGGTGTCAACAATTCCTTTTGATTTGTTTTATTATGACAATGATGATCAAAACCATCTTTTGGTGTGTTCATCTTTCAAACTGTTGTTTGTTTAACTTTCTTCATTATTAATGTTAAGATTTACAGATTCTTATCTCCATAAAAGTTAACAAGTAGACAATTATATTAAACGACCGAGTTATTCCTTTACTGGATATACCGACTAACCGATTGAACGACCAACCAATCAGTGTATTGGTCGGTTATTTGGAAACACTTGCAAATTAACATATTGCTACTTTAAAATTAAAAATTTCAATAAAGAATACCCGTTTATAAAAATTGGACAATATACTTTAAAATTTCTACTGTAATCCCTTTTTGCGATGGAATTTATGTTTTTTTTATATTTCTTTTTTTTATTATGCAAGAGAGCCTGTAACAATACCAAACGTTGTCATTATAAATGAAATGTTGACAAAATCAAGATGATCATAATTGTTTATTTAATTCTTATAATAACACTAAAACATTTTTTTTTATTTTTTAACAAGAACGTCATTGCAATTTATATGCTATTTGTAAAAGCTGCTTGAACTGCAACTCGGCGCGGTAGCCTTGACGGTATGGGTTCGCTACCCAGTAGAGGTGACATCATTTGAAAATCACAGTAGCGCTGTTTGTGAAGTGTGGCGGCTGTAAAAAGTCTCCCCGTTCATATAGTCAATATTTTATCATTAAAATAATCCATTACCAATGTCATGCAGTGATTATAACGTTTATATGTGTTATCCGATCAACCTTTTTGGGTGTTGTCCCGGCTAGCTCAGTCGGTTAATCGTTGATGGAATTTCATGGCTAGGCGCTGTCGCCGTGATTATACGGGTTCGCTCCCAAGTAATGGCAATATCATTTTTAACAGTAGCCTGAACGACGACGCGTTTGTTTGTTTTGTTTTTTTTTTCGAAGCAACGGGCGGAAAACGTGCTTGGTCGTCGACGTCGCTAGTCAAAATAACGTGCATTATATCTTAATTCTCCCACCTCCAAACAAGAAAGAAAATTTTAACATGTAGTACAATAACAACATCGGCAACACAATTCTTAGGCGATAATCTCATAGGATACTAATTTGTTCTCCATACACCGAGAATGTTTGTTTGCCTTAAAATCAAGCAAAAGAATCAATAAAATCTTTCTACGAGTCATTAAATTTACAGAGTCTTCTATTTTAAATATTTATTATACTACTCAAAGTTTGCTAATAACCAAATTAACTAAACATCATTGTAAAGTCAACAGTATGTTATATTTGCACAAGAAATCATTTAGAAGTTTATCAAGACGTTCCCCAAGGAACACATAAATTATCTTGAAGGACTGTCATACAAACAAGGTAACCCTGTATTTCAATAGTGTTAACTCATATGAATACATATACCGACATTTTAGGGTACTCAATCGTTACTTTCACTCGAATGACTGAATCTTTATGACTGAATTATGGCAAATGTGTAAAGGTTAGAAGTCATTTATCGGATGAAGATATCCACATATGTTTTTGGCAAAAAAATGATTTTTTTCAAAAATTTCAACATACCCATTAAAATTCTAAATAAACGCTGAAAAAATGCAGTTGTTAATTATATATTAGTTTATCACTTATAAGATGCATAAAACAAACAAAACTAATAAATGACATATAGAAAAAGATATGTAGAAAAATATTGTTGGTGCTTAGCAAATTTAGACTCGTATATATTAACATGAAATATTATTTAAAAAAGAAGAGTATGTTTAAGAACAATACGTTAAGGTTGTTTGTGAATCGATCCTTGATTGAATGAATACGTATAAAAGTGAAGACGTCCTTCCAATTGCATTACTTTGTAATTTTAACTGTTAGTTACCACTTTTACCCGTTCGCTGTCTGTGCTTTATAATAATAATATGGCACAATTTAAATAATCATTTACTTATAAAATGAATTTTAATGGAAGCTACACGCTGCGTATTGACACAATTGATTGGTGCACCATGGGAGATCAAATTTACTGATGCCAATTAAACAATACACATATATTTCACGACTAATTACATTGTTTTCACCTTTCCCAAAATGTTATTGTAAAAGCACATTTGTATAAAGTGGCCAATTTTAACAAAATCAAAATAAAAGAACTAGAATCCCCGGCGTTATCGCTTTTGAACAGTCAGCAACTCAAAAAATGCTTTACGTCAATTCCATTTGCTCCTGTCAAAATCTTATAAATTAAGTTAGCGACCTAAAAGCATTGCAATTTTCAAAATTCATTTTGTAATTAAATGTTACTGTGTTTCTCGCAGCAAGGTGTAGTTCTTAATTTTCCAATTGGGTCCGAGGGAATTGCATGTTATTTGAGTTTTCAAAAGATGAAATGAAATTCACCAAAATTGTAGGAAATGTCATCATCATAACTCACGGTGCTGTCAGTAGAAAATAAAACAATAAATTAATATCACACATTCAGGTATTGAAATATAGCCTTGACTTACTTTTAAAAATGTAGGTCAATATATTATGGAAGATTATGCATTGGTCAGTCATAGAACATTGTAAAATGCAATTATTCTAATGTGTAAGAAGTACAACCGAGGATAAATTTAAATCAATCACAATCTTTCAGTGAATAAAGGCATTTTATCTGTTTATTGTTTTATTACCTCTGTTAAAATTATAAAAAATGCTTAAAATTTTTATTTAGATATACAAAAACGTCTGTAACACCAAGTCTAAAAAATTGCAGTTAGGGATAAGAAATATATTTTCTCTCAGGAAAACATGGTGAGAGCCTATGGTATTCGTTTGATTAAAAACATGAAACCACCCCATCCCCAACAACCACACCCACATCCCTCAAAAAAAAAAAAGAAAAAAGAAAAACACACACACAACAACATAAACAAAAACATAAAACTAGCAACATATCAAGACATCACTTTTTAGGAAATTTCTCTTGAAAATGAAACTGTCAACACATGGTCGTCAACCAAATGAGTTTTGATGAAAAATTGGTTGTCTTTGTTATTTATTTTTTTAATCTGAAACAAGTTGGACATTTCTTAAATTATTACAAATTATGAAAAAAAAATCAAACTTGCTAACATGACTTTCAACTTATTCATTCAACAGATTTTAAATAATATTCTGAATAATAATCTGACTGGCTGAAAATGGAGACCAGTTTAAAATCCCAAGCATCCGGTTGGCAGAAATGGTCTCTATTTCAGTCAATCAGATGTCTGAAATTTGAGACTGGTCTACATTCATAGTTGTATGATCTTCGGCACTGTTTTGTATTGCTTGCAGATCGTTTATGTGCAATCAAATTAAATGTATCATCAATCTTTGAATCAGTTATTCAACAGTTAGCAAATAGTTCTGTGAATGATTGATTATGTTTATGATTTATAACTACCTTTCACAGATGTCCTGCTGGTGTTATTTTGTGGGTAATTCTTTAGATCGCCTTGTGAAGTTTTTGCCGCTTTGTGCCTACGAAATATTGTAAAAATGTAAACGTTTAATGTGGTGCACATCAAAAAAAGGTATTTTCGAACAGTTGACGTCAATCGTCATAAAGTTGAGCAGACGACATTAAGTATTATGCATTTCGTGATTAATAAAAGCAATTTATTTCCATTTTTTATAATAAAATATACACAAAACAACAAGTTCCTTCTCATCTTCAGACCAAGAGTTTGTAATGTTTTTTCCTAACATCATAACAAAAAGTCTTGCCAATTTAAAGCAATATTTTAGGATTCCAGATTTTATAGTGACTGTTTTAAATGATTTTCCATACGAAACGTTATATAATGCTGATAAAATGTTATAGATCGAACATATGGAATAGCTTACATAGAAGTAAGTTGCAATTATTTTGGGGTATTTAATACGGTATATTTCACATGAAAACGCTTAAAACATAATAAAATCAAATTAAATTCACACGGCAAACCAAGAAATTAGGTCTTAGATTGCACGTTTAATTTTACTGCATACCTTTTGTATGATCAGATGCTTTGCTGAATATTGTTATGCGTACCTCGCCAGTTATTGTTTTAAGAATGCTTCAAAATGATCAACAAGAAACTATATCACTTTACAGAGTGAACTGTACAGTCTTAATAAGGAAAAAAACTTGTACGCGAGACTTAGACTTAGTATTCATGCCAAGGAACATTCTGACAATATATAATTTAATAATATTACAAAACACTTCTTTATTCACACAAAAAATAAAAAAAGACTCAAACTTGGATTACAAGTTTCTATTTTATTGTATATCTTTTGTATAACCACATGCTTTGTTGTTTTTTATAATTATAATTTTACTTGTTTTCTTGTTTTTGCCTGTGCAAGAAGATGTCATTTGGGGCACGTCACGGGAAAAGGTACCTTCGGTCATTTTTAGTGATATTTTAGTTTTTACTAAATTTAGAAAGAACTTACAACTATAAATCAATTTCTTATAACTAAAATGCGATTTCGTTACACATTTTGACAATTAAATGGTATTTTTACGCGAAACGCATAATAAATAATGTCGTCTGCTAAAATATAATTATGACGTCATTTCATAGATTGACGTCAACTGTCCGAAGGTACCTTTTCCCGTGACGCGCCTCATTTGATGTCGGTAGACTGGTCCCCGAGCGACGATTGTGGAACCAGTCTATGATATCGGTTGCGTGCTTGGTGTTACGTGGCCAAGCGCTGTTGCCGCACGGGTTCGAATCCCATTGTAGGCTATTCAAGTCTTTTGAACGACTCAAAACTGCCTCCCTCACTGACTTGTAGAGAAGCTGTTATGATATAATGCATGTTATAAAGGCTGAGAACTATAGACATTTTTCGTATCCATATTCCATAAACCAATACAATAACCACACTCAGCATATAATTCATGATTTATTACCCTCAAATGTATTATCAAAATATATTTTCTGTTTTAAGACGTCATTTCTTTTGCGTTATGAATAGATAATAATTTTTGTTTGCCAACCATATTTTGATAACGATTTGAAATTTCCAAAGGAAAACACGTGCTTTTTAATTGCCAATGATTTCAGTATGTTAGGGGAACGTTTTAACCATAGAAAAATATTGTTTGTGCCTTTGACATACAACGCACGCAGAAATAGAATTTTAGGAAATTTTTAGATCAATTATTTTTCTTCACTGTTCTAACTTATCTTAACGTGATGTAAAAATAAAGATACGTTAATAACATTATAAACTTGTGCGAAGTTTTATGAAACTGCATTTAGCCGTTAGAGAGGTTTTGATGATTTTCTTTTTTTTGTTTATGACTGTGTAACATCGACCGTTTCTGCATTAATCCCTGAAAGTGGTATCTTTTTCAAAACGTATTTGATAAAAACAGAAAACGGTTGATGTTCTTCACCTGAGTGAATTCTATTGGCAGAGATTTATCAAATCATATTACCGATACGATATAGAACAATGTCTACAATCTTCGTTATAATATCATATGTTTACATCATAGCAAAAAGTCTTGCCAGTTTATCGTAAAACGTCTGGATTCCAGTTTACCAATGCGTGTTATTTAAATGTTTTTCCATATGGAAAGCTACACAATACCGATAAAAATGTGCATACTGAACATTTAAAATAATTCACTGAAAATATGCTATATATCAATTGAGGGTTAATTATCGCGCTGTTATACAGTTCGCTCCCTTTAAAACGATTATACATATTTTAAGGAGATATCAAAGAGCTGACGTGGGTTGGGTGTGGGATATCATGATTTAATAAAAGTTCTTTTGTTTTCTGACTTGTCAACTTTTTTTGTGGCTTCACATATCTTTTATTTAGCATATGAGTTTGTAATGTCATGCAAAAATAAAATAAAAGTGAAATTTAGTAAATTTTTACTTAAAAAAAAACAGACTTTCTGTGGGAGTCCAAACTTCCTATACTTCCATTGTTGTGAACATTGACTTCCACAGGAAGACAGTCCATAACAAGGTCAACAATGTCTTAGAAAATAATTCGGTATAAACAACAGTAGAAATGTACAAAAACAGTATTCTCCAAGTGACTGGACTTATTAATTTCAAGGTACGAAATTGCTACACATTTCTCTTTTATTTTGACTTTTGCATGATATTTAACATTCATGTGCTCTATAAATGATAAATCAAGTTTAAATAAGCTTTGAAGTAAAAAAAAAATACTTTCATGAAATTAGGATCTCACACACCAAACCTTCGTCAACTCTTCCACAACAAATGATACCACCTTAAAATAAGTTTATTTAAGTCACATGTTTTAAATATTTATATTGAATAAAAAAGAATGAAAAGAGAATTATCTCATGCATTTATGTTACCATTTCTTGCATATAGTTAATCGTTTTCGGTGGCTTTCAAAATTCTTTATATCACAGTAGCGTTGTTTGTGCCAAATGGCGGTCGTAAAAAGTCGCTTCATACATTCTATCGGTGCTGTAACAAAAACGCCGTTGAGGATGATATTTATATTTATGAAAATATTGAGTTTCGCTCAATCCGGGGCAAGGCGCCGTTATCAGCCGTTTTTATCACTGCTTATGAACAGACTCAAGCAAACCGAGCCTGCAATATTTTCATATTTGTCATGTGCAGTGGCTTTCAAAGTTATTTTTTAATCTATTCAAATACTTTTAATGAAACCTGCACTCTTCTATCTATGAATTTCTGACACGCTGTTTTTTTACACACTCTGTATTATATATTTGTCATTTATGGCATTAACCTTTACTGATTGTACATCATGTGGTTTCCTAAGCTTTATGGTGCAGTTTATTGTACAAGGTCTGGCTGTTTATTTCACTGAGATTGTAGAGAAGAAACAAGCATATTTTTATGCATTCTATAAAGTCCCAAAATTACAGACATTTTCCCTTTCAGAATCACATAAAACAATACAATAAACAATTCTTTGCATATGCTCAATTCATTATTACCATCAAATGTATTCTTAATAACATACGAAATGTTAGGACAGAAACAGATATAATATTATTAACATAAACGTGGTATGCAAATTTCATTACTCCTTGACTTGTAATATTCTGGTCGCGTAAATAAGCGACAAAGGAATAAAAATATATTCTCCCTTTTAATATAATTGAAAATTATTTGAAAAAAAAAATTCAGTAAGCCTGTTTGCGGTAAATTCATGTTTTTTTTAAACTAAACAAAGATATTCAAGTAATTCAGAAAGAAGAAATTCAAGGTCAAACATAATTTTACAAATATCTCATATTGAATACATTTGTAATAGACAAATATGAAAATATTGCAGGCTGGGTTTGACTGAGCCTGTTCATGGGCATACAAAAGGATATAACGTTGTTTTTCTTTTTTTCCAGTTTTGTCAACAATTTATTGCGTAGACATTTTATCAGCAATATAAGCAATGCAACAGCAACATCAGCAATATATTATAACGTATTGTTGTCAGTATCATAACATTCATGTGGGCTTTCAAAAGAACATTACCCAGATGACAACAGCATGCAAAGAAAAAACAAGAAAAAGTAGCTAGTGATACTTACAAGCAAAATGGGTAAATACCCGATCACCTGTTCGAGACAAGTGAATCTGGTTTTAAATGGGACACGTCACAGGAAGAGGTGCATTCGGTCATATTTTTTACATTTTAATCGTTACTATATTTGGAAAGAACCTACGCTCTCCTTTTATTTTCTCTTCAATATTTGAAGATTTGATTACGCATTTTAACAATAAAATGTTATTTTTTACAGCGAAATGTATAATAATTAATATCGTCTGTCCAACTTTATGACTGTTTTAAATAACTGACGTCAACTGTCTGAAGGTACTCTTTCGTCCCAAATCAGTAAAAGCAAATGCACAGCCATAATTAGTGAGACCAAACAATAAATAAACTTAAATTACATATATAATTTTGAAAATGAATTAAAGAAGAAACAGCATCATAAAATTGTATTATAAGAATCACATTTTGCGGGTTGAGTGCAAAACAGTGTAGCTGTATTTGAATAAAAAAGTGTTTTTCTTCCAACCACGATTTTATTGCCCCAAATCATTTTTATCAACAGTGTATCAATACATCTCAGGTAAATCTGCAGAATATCGCACACTGGGTAATCGACATATTCGATTGAAACGCCAGTGTGAATTATTGCAAAATTGCACAATGAACAGTTTTCAGAAGTTTTTTTTTCAACAGTATCAACACAATCTAATGCACTTTTACGTCTGATTCCATCCTGATTATTGACACATTTGATTGATACACTGTGGAAGATAAACTTCAGGTATCCTTTAGTACATATTTCAATGTCTGGATCAACGCGATCACAGTGCGTAGAATTATCTGTAGTTTGAGTTTCAAAATTGCATGAATGACACAACGCAAAGAGGTTTGCGATGAATATTGTTAATACATGACCGACATAATCAAGACTTGCTGATGAAGCTTTAAGCTCAAAGACTGATTTGGAAGCTATTTGAAACTGTACAATGCTATTTATTCTAAAATATCTCGCAAACATAACCGAACTGATTATTTGGATCCGAAGCGACAATGACACGTTAAAAATCACAATGTCACAGAATCCGCTATATCAAAACCTGTTCTCGCAATTACATTGCATTCGAATAGTTATAGTCCGTCCGTCCATCTGCCATAAGACTTGATTAAAAACTTAAATTTTGCAAATATAATTTTAAAAAATTATTTAAGTCGGTTAATGTTTAAATCAGATACGTATGTATGTCGGTTTCTGTTATGTTCTTAATGCAGCATGCGCTATGCTATGGCGACAATCATTATCTTAAACATTAATTTTGATACGAAGTACTCAATGATCTATATTTAAGGATTGAATCGATAGTTGATGGTTTCCATTTGGGTATGGAAAACAGTTTGGTTGTTTACGCTTACTTTAAACAATCAAACTCTTTTTCATACCCAAATGGAAACCATCAACTATCGATTCAATCCTTATATTTACACTCATAAATAATCTCATTAGTACAGAAATAACTAGAAGAATTCGTGACATTACGGCTTTTTCGAATGGCTGTTGCAACAGCTATGTTGACGGCAAAGTGAATGACGGCACGCTTTTTCGCAGCAACTCGTGCCAAAACGTGCGTGCACGGCGACGTCACACGTCAAAACATCGTGCAACGTCCAATAAATTGTGAACGGCTCTATTCCAGCCACGCCTTTTAAAGTAATACGTCACACTGTTTACGATCAGAAATTATTATTCGTTAGATGAATAAGACTTCATCGTAGAGGATGAAGTTGAAGTGTACAGATACAGTTTAGGTCTTCAGTAAAAACAGAAACCTATTGTTTTGATTCCTCATTGTAACTGATTTCCTTTAAATAGTAGGATTATTGATAGCATATTATCCAAGGCAATAGCATCACGATTTTTCACCCTTTCTGTCAGAAAAATCAGTCTGGAGTAAAAAACAAGTTTTGTTATTGATCGACCGTTGTCATATAGATAACATCTCAACTTGTCTAGATTGATGGCTTATATACAGTGAACCCATCAAACATGAACAATTAGATCACTGACGGATAATCTTGACACATTCTTAGATACATTTTCCAAACCAATACGTTATGCCTGCCGATTTAGATGTTACAGTATACTTTTATTACCTACGAACTTTTTTGAGCAGGTCCAAAAAAGACAATGCTTATAAGCACATTCCACAGATGGGAGTATATTTAAATTTGGTGGAAAATTAAACTACAATGTATAAAGTTGAATGTTGCAATCAAACATTTTTCCAAGAATTAACCGGATGTCGTGTAGTAGTATAGGTATCAGCAAGATAAATTGTCTAAATCATGTTGTTTCGATAACGCAAGCTGATTTTTCCAAACAAATATGACAAGTGCAATTCTGAAACGCTAATATGCACTTCCTCCTGATTAACATGTTCGTTTCATGTGTAATATTCCTCCTTCACTCATGTTTGGGGAGAGACGATGTGAAATGATGATTGTTACCACATGGTTTGTTTTGTATACTAGATGTTAATGTCTATAATCATTATCGTTAGTCTTTGAATCAGGTATTCAACAGGTGTCAACTAATTTTGTCTGATTTATGATTCTGTACATGTATCTTCTGTGAATAAACTAGCATATTTATGTTAGCTTTTTTGGGTGCGTCACCGGACAAGGATTAACGCCATAAAGTGGTGCAGACGATATTACTTGTTATGAATTTGGCGATTAAAACATTATGTTGTCAAATGTGTAACTAAAGTGCTTTTGTATAATGATGTAATAATTGATAGTTGTAAATTGTTTTTAACAAATTTATTTACAACTAAAATGTCAAAAAATGATCAAATACACTTTTTCTTGTAACATGCCCCCAATTATATCATAAAGTCAAATTTCTACGTCAATTCCAGACATTGTTACGTTGATATCATTTGTTCAAATCATAACAAATAGTCTTGCCAATTTATCGAAAAACATCTGGATTCCAATTTAGTAGTGCGCGTTATTAGGAACGTTTCAGCATACTAAAGATAAAATGTTATTTTTAAACAGTTAGAATAATATTCACCGAGATTTATGTTACGTTGTTATTCCACAATAAAATATTATTAATAACTGTTTTAACCTTTGTATTGAGAAACATTGAATATTAAGAAATGGCAGTTATAGCCAACGGTAAAGTTTTGTGAAAGACCGACCGACGGACGGACGGACACACGGACAAAGGGATCCCGATGTATCGCCGTTTCTTCGAAAGGGCGACACAAAAACAGTATCATTTTCAAAACAATCATGATTAAATAGCTAAATGAATTAAATTTTTGCAACAAATGTGAAAAGTTGAAATCATTTAATATTGAAGTTACAACGTGCAATTCATTGTTATCTATATAAATGTGAATTTAATTGAGGATTTTTTTGTTTGCCATAGAATAATTACTTAACGGTTTATCATGACACATGGCCCTGTATCATCAATATTTTATTGCCTTGTTTAGTTCCACCCATTGTTTTCCCCTTTAGGGCAAACCCATTTTTTAAAACTGGGGACCATACGCCGCTGAACATGGAATGCTCCCTTTTCATCTATTTCAACATTGACGTATTCAGTGAGATATCATGCCTAATAATGTTAAAGTCAAAATCATGTATTTTTGAGAAAGAATTAAATTACTTTGTGAGCCAAAACAACCATTTGTACTGTTAACATACAATTTTACGGGCTATTAGTAAGAATAACAAGAAAAAAGTCTGATTCCTTTGAATGAAAAAGAGCAAATTGCCCTATAAAATATATTGGTTTTCCATGTATGCCGTCAAAGTTTTCTTCGCAACGTCTATTACATTTTAATAGATTGCTCTTTCATAGACGTCAGCTTAATATTTTTCCGTGTGTTTTGTCATTGGTTTTTCCTGAATAGTTTGGCAATAAATTCTATTGCACTTCAATAGAGGACCGCTTACAGGGTGTTGACTCATTTGAATAATACATAGAGGACAATCAATATTAGATCAGCATATTCGTAGATTATGTTAAAGTTCCACGCTGCTTTTTCAAGGACTGTCACAAATGTATCCAATTTCTGTCTTTTTCTGTTATTAAGTAATAATGTACTGAAATTACTGAAATTTTTATGAGTATAAAAACAATGTTTTAATGATATCGACACAAGAAGAATACCAATTTCTGTTGACACAACGTAAAATCCTTGATTTTGAGGATGCTTGTTCGAATTCCACCAAAATACAATTCTTCAGGCTCCAAGGTTATAAAGCTGAGATTGGAAACCAGTCTCAAATCTCAAGCATCTGATTGGCTGAAATGTCGACTGGTCGCCATGTCAGCCAATAAGATGCTTGAGATTTGAGACTGGTTTCCATGCTCAGTTTTATAACCTTGGGCACTGCATTTTTTCGTTTTACTCGTGCGGCTTGAACACATGTTTCAAACATGGCAAAACATGTAGAAGCGAATAATCTTATCTCATTCTAAATAGTGATACGAGTAATAGCTGTATTATGTCGGGACAAAGAAATCAAGCAGCACCTTCTGAGTGCAAAAACGGCGGATTCAATATAGTGACCAAGTCGTCAGGCTGAAAGAGACAGTATTTTCATTGCAATGGAATTTTCATGAATGTGTTCACAAAAGTATGAAGGGAACATAGTTCGAAACAACAACAAGAAATTAGAATTATGGAATGAACAAGTGTTGATGTTATAAATGATGAATCATTCATGTGGAGTTCTATCAATGCTTTAAAAAGATGATGCAATTTCACTCTTTAAAATAACATATTCTAAGTATTGATATATTTTTCAATCAATGGCTTCATTTGTATTTGTTCAAGTAAGGAGGGTAAACTTATTAATCTCAACTGTTGTTAACTAATGCTTGATGGAATTTTCCAAAATTATGACATAAAATGCAATCATTTTAAAATGGTCATAAATCTTCCTTCTTAATTATCCCAACAGTTGTTGGAAATGTCTATAATAATGAAAAATTGAAAAATGCAGCATAATCACAAAATGAGAATAGATTTGTTCCACCTTGTTTACACCCACTCCATTAAGATTAAATACTTAATAATTTTGGAAAAGCAAGACTCGCTGTGCTCTTATGATTGTCTACACCTGGTTCGCTTCGCTTGCCAATCGTTTTTGTCCAATATTATAAACATCAGTCTTTGAAAAGGGTATTCACCCTAGGTCATTGTATTTTACTGTTTTAGATAAAGAAATAACTCTCTGGGTGCTTTATTGATTAGACATTAAATATTTTGTTATTCAGTCATTTGTCTTTTTCTAAAAAAAAACACCAATAAATCAACCACCACCGCAACAACAAAAACTTATAAACAAATTCTTAAATGTTGATAATTTAAGTGACACAATCCGAATGGCATCTCCGTGAATATGAATTGCCCCTCGACTAATTTTTTAATTAATCAACAATCAAATAAGATAAACGAAATCGCGATCTTTTTTCTTAAGGTGTTTGCATATTGCTTCGTCGTTGAATCTTTGTAAAGGTGGATTGTACATCACAGAATAATCCGAAAATGCCCAGACCGTGTCGAGGTATTATCAACTGTTCATATCGTAACAGATAGTGTTGCCAACTTATCGTATTAATTCTGGGAAGTTATTTCATTGCTTTTGCATTTGGAAAGTTACTTAATACTGATAAGATCAAGAGGAACAATTTACAGATCAATTGTAAACTATTTTAAAGAGTTGCACACATGCTGCGTGGGTGGGGTAATATAGTTAGTACTGTAATCAATAAAATAATCCGTTACCGATGTCATGCAGTGATAATAACGTTTGTCGGGGCTTTTCGATCAAACATATTTGGTGTTGTCCCGGCTAGCTCAGTAGGTAGCGTTGTCGGCATTGCATGGCATAGCGCTGTCGTCATGACGGTGCTGGTTCGCTCCCCAGTAGAGTCAATATTATTTGAAGGAAGGAGTTTATCTTAGAAAGTTGGGTTATTTTTAAAATAAAAATTAGATTATATCGTTACAACACTCTTTTGAATAATATTTTTGCATATATATTGTAAATACCACTCACAACTCGAAAGATAAATGTTAATATTACTGGTAAAAAGCATTTGCATCCATTCGCAATACTGAAGGCTGATCAATGTATCAAACAACAAGATGTTTTGTGAAAGACCGACCGACGGACGGACGGACACACGGACAAAGCGATCCCGATGTATCGCCGTTTCTTCGAAAGGGCGACACAAAAACAGTATCATTTTCAAAACAATCATGATTAAATAGCTAAATGAATTAAATTTTTGCAACAAATGTGAAAAGTTGAAATCATTTAATATTGAAGTTACAACGTGCAATTCATTGTTATCTATATAAATGTGAATTTAATTGAGGATTTTTTTGTTTGCCATAGAATAATTACTTAACGGTTTATCATGACACATGGCCCTGTATCATCAATATTTTATTGCCTTGTTTAGTTCCACCCATTGTTTTCCCCTTTAGGGCAAACCCATTTTTTAAAACTGGGGACCATACGCCGCTGAACATGGAATGCTCCCTTTTCATCTATTTCAACATTGACGTATTCAGTGAGATATCATGCCTAATAATGTTAAAGTCAAAATCATGTATTTTTGAGAAAGAATTAAATTACTTTGTGAGCCAAAACAACCATTTGTACTGTTAACATACAATTTTACGGGCTATTAGTAAGAATAACAAGAAAAAAGTCTGATTCCTTTGAATGAAAAAGAGCAAATTGCCCTATAAAATATATTGGTTTTCCATGTATGCCGTCAAAGTTTTCTTCGCAACGTCTATTACATTTTAATAGATTGCTCTTTCATAGACGTCAGCTTAATATTTTTCCGTGTGTTTTGTCATTGGTTTTTCCTGAATAGTTTGGCAATAAATTCTATTGCACTTCAATAGAGGACCGCTTACAGGGTGTTGACTCATTTGAATAATACATAGAGGACAATCAATATTAGATCAGCATATTCGTAGATTATGTTAAAGTTCCACGCTGCTTTTTCAAGGACTGTCACAAATGTATCCAATTTCTGTCTTTTTCTGTTATTAAGTAATAATGTACTGAAATTACTGAAATTTTTATGAGTATAAAAACAATGTTTTAATGATATCGACACAAGAAGAATACCAATTTCTGTTGACACAACGTAAAATCCTTGATTTTGAGGATGCTTGTTCGAATTCCACCAAAATACAATTCTTCAGGCTCCAAGGTTATAAAGCTGAGATTGGAAACCAGTCTCAAATCTCAAGCATCTGATTGGCTGAAATGTCGACTGGTCGCCATGTCAGCCAATCAGATGCTTGAGATTTGAGACTGGTTTCCATGCTCAGTTTTATAACCTTGGGCACTGCATTTTTTCGTTTTACTCGTGCGGCTTGAACACAGGTTTCAAACATGGCAAAACATGTAGAAGCGAATAATCTTATCTCATTCTAAATAGTGATACGAGTAATAGCTGTATTATGTCGGGACAAAGAAATCAAGCAGCACCTTCTGAGTGCAAAAACGGCGGATTCAATATAGTGACCAAGTCGTCAGGCTGAAAGAGACAGTATTTTCATTGCAATGGAATTTTCATGAATGTGTTCACAAAAGTATGAAGGGAACATAGTTCGAAACAACAACAAGAAATTAGAATTATGGAATGAACAAGTGTTGATGTTTTAAATGATGAATCATTCATGTGGAGTTCTATCAATGCTTTAAAAAGATGATGCAATTTCACTCTTTAAAATAACATATTCTAAGTATTGATATATTTTTCAATCAATGGCTTCATTTGTATTTGTTCAAGTAAGGAGGGTAAACTTATTAATCTCAACTGTTGTTAACTAATGCTTGATGGAATTTTCCAAAATTATGACATAAAATGCAATCATTTTAAAATGGTCATAAATCTTCCTTCTTAATTATCCCAACAGTTGTTGGAAATGTCTATAATAATGAAAAATTGAAAAATGCAGCATAATCACAAAATGAGAATAGATTTGTTCCACCTTGTTTACACCCACTCCATTAAGATTAAATACTTAATAATTTTGGAAAAGCAAGACTCGCTGTGCTCTTATGATTGTCTACACCTGGTTCGCTTCGCTTGCCATCGTTTTTGTCCAATATTATAAACATCAGTCTTTGAAAAGGGTATTCACCCTAGGTCATTGTATTTTACTGTTTTAGATAAAGAAATAACTCTCTGGGTGCTTTATTGATTAGACATTAAATATTTTGTTATTCAGTCATTTGTCTTTTTCTAAAAAAAACACCAATAAATCAACCACCACCGCAACAACAAAAACTTATAAACACATTCTTAAATGTTGATAATTTAAGTGACACAATCCGAATGGCATCTCCGTGAATATGAATTGCCCCTCGACTAATTTTTTTAATTAATCAACAATCAAATAAGATAAACGAAATCGCGATCTTTTTTCTTAAGGTGTTTGCATATTGCTTCGTCGTTGAATCTTTGTAAAGGTGGATTGTACATCACAGAATAATCCGAAAATGCCCAGACCGTGTCGAGGTATTATCAACTGTTCATATCGTAACAGATAGTGTTGCCAACTTATCGTATTAATTCTGGGAAGTTATTTCATTGCTTTTGCATTTGGAAAGTTACTTAATACTGATAAGATCAAGAGGAACAATTTACAGATCAATTGTAAACTATTTTAAAGAGTTGCACACATGCTGCGTGGGTGGGGTAATATAGTTAGTACTGTAATCAATAAAATAATCCGTTACCGATGTCATGCAGTGATAATAACGTTTGTCGGGGCTTTTCGATCAAACATATTTGGTGTTGTCCCGGCTAGCTCAGTAGGTAGCGTTGTCGGCATTGCATGGCATAGCGCTGTCGTCATGACGGTGCTGGTTCGCTCCCCAGTAGAGTCAATATTATTTGAAGGAAGGAGTTTATCTTAGAAAGTTGGGTTATTTTTAAAATAAAAATTAGATTATATCGTTACAACACTCTTTTGAATAATATTTTTGCATATATATTGTAAATACCACTCACAACTCGAAAGATAAATGTTAATATTACTGGTTAAAAGCATTTGCATCCATTCGCAATACTGAAGGCTGATCAATGTATCAAACAACAAGATGTTGTTGAGATAATACTGAAATGAACTCTACCTTAAGAATTTCGAATTAGACTCCCATCGTGTCGGTTACAGGTTAACTATTCCAGTAGATTATATGTTTGATCTGAAACATCGGGTTCCTTAAACACCAAGTGACATTCTTACACAGGTTCGAACTCAGAAGTCAAAATCTTTCAAAACGAAAATAAAATCATAAAATAATACCGCTGGAATAACAATATACTTATTCCTTTCACAAACGCAACATGAACGACATTTTGAAACAAGGGCATTTGTTTACATGCATATTTCGCAAATTTGTGAATGTCAACAGTATATATTTTCTCGTGTATTCTAAATAAATTAAAAAGCTGATTTAATTTTACTCTGCTAACTTCGATTACTGAATAGATAACAGTAACTACGAAACAGGGGAAATGAACCCTTAAACCATATACGTAAAATAACGTATACTATTTCTACGTAAAATAACACCTGCTGTAAGATAATCAAGGAGAGAGATGGGATGATGTACACTAACATGATTCTACCGTTGAATCAGCTTTTCAAGACGGGACGGATTTAAAAAATCTGAATATATTAATATACATATACACGTATAATATACATATTACTCTTTAAATGTCAATATTTCTAAATAAAACGTCAATTCTACCGGAAGCGCAAAAGGGAAATAATAGCGCAATATTTGATTTTTTTTCAAAAGTTTCTAGTTTTTTACTTGTTTGCAATGAATTGTTCTAAAAGGTATATAATATAAAGTAAAGTGTTTTAGTTCTAGAGATAGTAAAAAAAATATTTGTGTAAATAATTGTCTGACAAATAGCAATTTAGCACTCCGGTATTATTGCGCGTACATGAAGTTATTTATAGATAATGACCGATGCGAAGTTCATAATTTGACCATGTTATGCATTTCGCGTCTTTAGTTTTGATGTTGTAGGAACAAGGAACGCAAATGATTGATGAATTTAACTAAACTTTTGGCACTATTTATTTTCAGGTAATTCGTTTAGATCCATGATTGGCAACCAGGTTCAAGTTACATCGTGTTTGCTTTTGGCTACAGGTGCTCTACTTCTCATTCTATTTCAACTAAAAACATTCCAACAGCAGAGGGCAGGTCAGCCAACAATTTATGATACGGAGCCAAGGGGCACGTGCAACTTAAGGTCCAAGTTTATATACAGCGGCGGATTTGCAGCAATTTTTCAGTTATTTTCAGGTATAGTACATTTGTGATAGCTAGACAGTCACGTGACAGACTTGTGCATTTAAATATGGATAATCAGCAAATCGTTTCAGAAATTTGATATCGCCATGTTCTCTTGATGAGTTTTTATCACGGAAACAATGTTTAACAAGAGATGTTTGTTAAACATGTAATCGTATGTCCCTCCAGTTATTTTATCGAAGATCCCTGTGACCATGACCTTTGACCTACTGACCTAAAGTCAATTGGGGTCATCTACTTGTGATTTCTATTCTCCCTACTAAATCTGAGAACCTTATGTCAAATGGTTGTCTTGTTATTGATCAGACAAGGTTGGTTACGGACGGACGGACCGACGAAGGCGGCACAATTAGCTCTTATCCGCCGTAAGATTGTTCTTAGTTATTTAATTGCGAGTATCACGTGACTGTCTACTTATCCATAATCAGTTATTCAATTATAACCATTGATATAAAAAAAAACAGATATCAATGATTTCGTTTTAAATTCGTTTTTCGTTTTTCGAAGAAACACCCATCGGAAATTAATTATTTTATTTTATTATTTATTTGTTTGGTGATACTTTCTTTATTATATGCTATGTACTAATTTGGAATATTTCAAAAGATCTCTCTATACTAAAATGACCTGTGGGAAACATATTGCCATTACCAATAACTGCGTTTCTAATCATCTTGTGCAATTTGTTCAATAAAACTCTACGAATCTAATTATGTCTTACGGCAGACGTAGCAAAATACGTGCAATTCAAATTAATCATGTCCAAAATCCCGAATGATTAAGTTGTATTGTCTTGACGACCATGGAACATGAAATTTCTCTGGGTAATATAAAACAGTTAATCTCCAATCAGTCGCAATATCAGGAAAAATCCACAATCAGTTTCTTCACCGAGATTCGTTTCTCGTCCACTACCGGAACTAATGAGATTGTCGTTGTGAAATTCTAGAGATGGATAGTGGCAAAGATTGCATAGAAAACGGAAAACGGATATTGGAACATTTTTACCTAACAGTTTAGTGACTGACTTGAATCAGAACTTTCATATTGACTTCTACATGCAGTAACCTTATCTATGCCGTGTGGCTGTCACGAAAAGTCTCCCCGTACATTTCAATCTGTGCGGGTATTCATTTTGACTTTGACGGTCGTTCAGAATAATAATTTTGTTTGTTATGAATTACTTAAAGTGAATTTGTATATGTGTTTTTTGTCAGTTATGACGTTATTCATTGATTATCCCTGCTAGATAAGTGACATGTTATGATCAGTCATCCTTGGTCGCCTCCTGGCGGTCTGATGCCATAAGCACAACATCCCTGTCAATGTCATTATCAGTTTACGGCCATCTTCATACCTACCAGCGTTTTAAAAAAATACGATCAACTATTGCATTCAACACGTTGCAATAATTCACATTTCCTTGCATTTCATAACTTAATATATTACCATACATATTAATATATTACAATATTTTACTATGGCCTGTTTATTTAAAATAAAAAATGCTTAACTTCCATTTCCATTTCAGGCGTGCTTTTAGGCCTGGTTATTGTAGAATTTGCAAAAAGATACTTTTCATACAAAGAACCGCGACCACCTGTTCCTTATACACTATTTATAGCTGGACTAGGGGTCGCAAGTTCCGGTCTCTGTGGATTTATTGAGCTCATTATTGCATTCAGAACAAAAGAAAACCGTCCGAATCACGGTGGAAATGGTAACAAACAGCATCTCACGCCACAACAACTTTTACCTCTCAACCATGATCAAGGTCAAGGTCATAACATCGCTCAAGGTCAAAGTTGTGACCATGACCTTGGACACCGAGATTCACCAGTGAGAAATACGTCTATAGATGATGGAGATTATTATGGGCAGGATTATAACGTTGAGAATCCTGCATTTTGTACTCAAGGTGCCAGGAAATCGTGTCAGTCGAACAAACTGTTTCCGGGATACCGGCTTGGAAGAAACAATCTACAAGGACACAATAAAAAATGGTGGCGAAAGGTCGCATTTGCTTCAGCTCCCTATTTGTAGTACATGTACATGTATATATAAAATGTGTACAATGTGACCTAATTCTGGCAACAGCAAAGAAATATACGACTGTATTTATTATTCGTGTATTACTTTTACAATATTCGAAATAACTGAGAATTTTTCAATATCTTCATAATTTTGCTGTGGTCAAAGAAAAAGTAAACAAAATTACATTTATCATGTTTATGCTTATAAAAATAAGCGTACAAAAATATGTAAAATTCACTCTAATAGAGTATTGCTAAAATTCTGTTACAGTGTATAGATACCATAGTCATATATATTTTTCTCAACCATTCCACTTATATAAATCCAATAAAATGCCAAGTGAAAATTCACAATATGTGCTTTAATGTACAACGCCGATAAGTAAAGTATTACGTTGAAATCTTACAAAAGAAAATATAGTACACATTCGGTGCACAAAAAATTGTATGCAGACATAACATTCATCTAGAAAATGCACCGACTGTTACTCTCAAAGAATTCTAACCTGCTGTCAACGATTCTAAAAGGAAGGCTAAATCTGTAAATATGATTTGTGGCGCGTGTTAACGTTTACATCCTATGTACTCAATGTGCACATTTAAATTAGAGGTGCTCGTTTAAAAGAATATTTTACTTATGTTTGATTAAAAGGTTGTGCTTTAAGAGACATATTAGCATCAAAAAAGTATATATTCAGCCTTCATCGACAACACACCGTTCAACCCGATAAGATGAATGCCGTGGGTAAGACGACGGCAGTTGCTTGTGTACATGAACGTTTTTCGGCGAAACTGAGTATTGGCCTGATTTTTACATTTTCCGGCAATATCTAAGCAGACAAAAATATACATATTGATTCCCTGTTTGTTAAGGACTCTACTGACGAAATCTTGACGCACACAGGATATTATTTACAAAGAAATTTCAGAAAAAGTGTGCAATTTTTTGACAAAATATGTCATTTGACGAATCGGTCGCAAATATTCTTTTTCATTACCAAATCTGAAATATTTGAAATATACCATGATAAAGTTCAATTATTTCCCTGTAATTATTTGAAACCACAGCTTCCAATTCGCTTTCTCTAGAAAGATATTTACTTTTAAACTTGGTACGTCGTGGAGATTTTGGTAACGACAACGGCCGTTAACACTAAAATATTGGTACAGTTGAATGCAGTTTCGTCAGTGGATTGGATAACGTAAACGTAAAAATCTAATCACTGAAGTGAGTGGTAGCGCCTCTAACTTAATAAAGTTCTAAGGCGTACCTTTTGGATCAAAAGTCTGTTACATGTGCATCTTAATCTAAAATAGAGGTGTGCCTATAAATTTACAGGTGCTCCTATCCTTTTTAATCCTCGATTTCAAAGGAATGATGCACCTATACTTAATAGGTAAAGCCAAACATTTTACGTGACCACCTTTAATTTATATGCATTCCTATACTTTTGAAATGGATGTGCCTGTATAAAAATAATTTTTGAAGGTTTTCTTTATATATATGGATTATAAGTACAACTTTTCTTTGAAATGCGGTTCACTAGAAATTAATTCGTATACTAACTTTGCGAGTGTACTTATGCTTTTTATGAGGACACCTGAAAATTATAGCTACACATATACATGTATTTTCTCATATACATGTATTTTCTCATAAAGATTCACCTAAAACTTATAGGTGCACCTTTGAAGGAATAAGTCTACTTGGAATGTATATTAGTGCATCTATTTATAACGATGTCTTTCACTAACTTTTGTCCAAGATGGTATACCATGTAGACATGTGTCATATTGTTACAACCTTTACATCTGTTAATGAGATATATTCAGATATTAAGATTTTGTACAGAATATATTTACTGGAAAGCGGAAGTTCATGTTGGTACAATAAACCCCCAAACAAAAGGTGTAAGCAAATAACCAGCGAGTGTTTATTTATATGTTTATTTACATTAAATTGATTTTTACGTGTTCATTCTCTGTTCAATTTGACCTAAATGTTGTTATCATGTTAAAGGAGAGCTCGTAAAAAGCTCTTAGACACGCGTGCCCAAGATCATAAAACTTGAGACATAGAGATTGGAGACCCGACTCAAATCTCAAGCATCTGTGCCCAAGGTTATAAAACTGAGCATGGAAACCAGTCTCAAATCTCAAGAATCTGATTGGCTGAAATGGCGACCAGTCGCCATTTTAGCCCATCAGATGCTTGAGATTTGAGACTGGTTTACAAACTCAGTTTTATAACCTTCAGCCCAGATTGACTGAAATGGCGACCAGAGATTTTAGATTGGTCTCCAGATTTAGTGTTATGATCTTGGGCCCTCGCAAAAAAAATTCTTAGATACTTAATGTAGTTGTAAGCCTTGCTTTTTATAATTTTCTTGTCTACAAGAAAGGACGATATTACACAAAATATTATTTAATTGTATTGTAAAGATCACAAAGCTTGCTCAATCATTGAAAGACATCAATGGATAGAGAATCTCCTAATCATTTTGCTATTATGTTTGCGGAAAAAAACATATTAGGACCACTAGCTTTTATTATTCCTCCTGACAGTCTATTTTTATAGTAAAGTAGTTGTAGGGCTTTACTTCTGTATAAAAATGATGCTATCTTGCTGAACAAACGGGGAATGCTTTATGTTAGATTGTAAAAACTGATGACTTGTGAAAACTTGTGGAAATCAGCCAGTCTTCAAGGCAACATTCGAGACCGTCACAATTATAAAAGTTTAACTGCTTAACTTCACAAGGATGTTATGAAATTAAAACAGTCATAGACTACTAGAAAATTGATGGTAGCGATAAACAATATTTAGGCGCTGACGGTTCAAATCGTACCGGTAGAATAAGCATTACAATCTTTCACTCTTCTTCAAATATGTATATCAGGAAAAGTCACATCCAGAAAACAAAATTGCCCTACATAGACAAATAGTTGAAAGAACAAAGGAGCATAATGCATCATAAACAAAAAATAACAAAAATATATAGAAAAAAAGTGAAATATGCATATCAGGAATGGCCACATCCAGCAGACACAGCCTCCCCACACAGCCAAAAAATAGAGAGGTAAAGAGAGCATGGTATTACAATAACCTTCAATGTGGTATATGAGAGAATTTGAGTGGTTGGGGAGGGGTGTGAAAAGTGAATAAAAACAGCACACCATTGAAACAATCAGTAGCAATGCTCAATTATCACTTGGATTTAAATCCGGTTCTAGAGTACATCGGCCTAAAACTGTGCTTGCAAGATTCTAAAGAATAGACGTGTTAAAGTTGCCTTTGTTAATTTACTCCAACCCACCCATCCTTTCCACCAATAACACATGTATATCACACAAAAGAAGCTAATTGCACATTCAAAAGCAATGGATGGGTACAAAAGAGTAAAACAAATGTGCTAAAGACTACACAACTGAGAATTGAAACCAGTTTTAAATCTCAAGCATCTAATTGGCTGAAATACTGACCAGTCGCCATTTCAGCCAATTAGATTCTTGAGATTTAAAACTGGTAGCTGTGGGCAGTGTCAAAAGAAATTTATTTGTACAAATGAGTAAACAACTGTGCTAAAGATTATAAACTTTAGAATTAAAACCAGTTTCAAATCTCAAGCATCTGATTGGCTGAAATGGCGACCAGTCGCCAATTTAGCCAATCAGATCCATGAGATTTGATACTGGTTTTCATTCTCAGTATTATACTTGAAGCCGCTGTTGGAATCAAGTTTGCAAACAGAGTACTGTACAGTAATATTTCTCACAAGTTTACTTCTCCAAATCCCATCAGTCACTTTGACATTCTCTAGATAAAGGAAACCATTTAGGGAATGTAACCATCGATTATTGTTCATTAAAATACCCCAGCGACTATCGGTGTATCATGTAATCGGAATTGAACTGACAAGAAAAAATCGGCATTTGCACTTAAACATTTTCATGTGTCGATCCGAACACTTTAAGTGTTGCACTGCAGAAGAGCTGCACTTAGATAAATTTAAAGTTAAAAATAAATAAAGGCATATTAGAACAAAAATGACCAGAATCAAATAATTCTTTAATTGCATCAATTTTAGGTTTGTAAACAATTAAGGGCAAGACCACAACATGCCAGACATTTGCAACAAGACACTTTATCTATTACAGTATGTAAGAAGCATTTTTGAATCTTAATTTTGAAACATTGTGTTACCTTAGGTGACAAATCTTCACAAAATTTCTGAACAGTTGACCAGATAGTTACAGAATATTTTAAGCTAGATATAACGTAAGTCTTGCGTGTTTATACATTCACATGAGCTACTGTGAGAACGCCATCTAAGGTAACAGAACGTACCCTTCAAGTCTCCTAACTACAGATAGTTTAAACCTTAAACACACAATCAGACTTTAGACGGACAATTTAATCACATACTGGCATTTTCATTACATGCGTTTCTGTGAAATTTACTGTTAACCCATTTCTGTGAAATTTACTGTTAACCCATTTCTGTTAAGTTTACTGTTCACCCATTTCTGTGAAGTTTACTGTTCACCCATTTCTGTGAAGTTTACTGTTCACGCATTTCTGTGAAATTTACTGTTCACCCATTTCTGAAAAGTTTACTGTTCACGCATTTCTGTGAAGTTTACTGTTCACCCATGTCTGTGAAGTTTACTGTTCACCCATTTCTGTGAAGTTTACTGTTCACGCATTTCTGTGAAATTTACTGTTCTGTTTTGTTAAAATTTATTCTCTCTAAAGTCCAATATGAAAAGAAAGGCTTAGGGTCTGAAAGTCAGAGCTAAAACACAAGAATCTAAAATAATAATTGTATTTAAAGATCAATAAAGTAAGGATGATGTCACAATGCAAAACAAAAAGGTAAGAGTAACGTCACAATATGAAAATAACTCAACAAACAAAAAAAACCCAAAAAGTTGACATAAAATTTAAGCCGGTTCTGTTTGATTGAACATGTTCATAGCAGTTACTTACGGAATTGAATGTAACTACCTATGTTCAGCAAAACCTTTTATTTGCACAAGTATACAATTTAAAATTTAATCATCCCAAAAGATAGTGCGCGTATTACGGTGATCACATTACTTTTATAATTCAGTCTCTTACAAGTAAGCAAGAAACAGACAATGCTCAATTCAAGCCTCTTACAAGTAAGTAAGAAACAGAAAATGCTAAATTCAAGCCTCTTACAAGTAAGCAAGAAACAGAAAATGCTAAATTCAAGCATCTAACAAGTAAGCAAAGGACAGCAAAAGGTCTGATTCAAACATTGTGAAAGCAAGAGACAGAAATACTGGAAAAGCTCGAAAAAAATCAACAACATTTATTTCAACTTCCTCGTTCGATTATCTACAAGGTCAAATCCTTAATTTAATCCATAGCATTTTAATAACAAAATACTTTGTAGATTGTTCGCCATTGTGATTTATCTAAAAGAAATAAACATTGATTGGAATATGATATGGTTTGACAAACAAAGATGATTGCCGCTATGATGGATAGAAAAAAACGGAGAAAACAAATATTATCTGATATTGCTCCAACGAAGACAATTTTCAGTATGTCCTAATTCAGACGGAAGTGGTAATTTCTCTTTTATGTGGTTTTTGTTTTAACTGGGTTAGGTTAATAATTGTTTCGCTTCCAACAACCGGTTTATTTCCCACCTTTTTGGTTAACTACAGTAATTGAGGAGATAAACTATTTTTATATGAATTTTATCAAAACATCAAACAATCTGGACGTTTTTAAGTTACACGTCATAAATAGCCTAATTGCAAACCCGTCCGTCCGTCGGTTGACGCCAGAAATCGACAGTTATTTAACACTTCGGAACACTTTCTGTAACCGGGTTATCGATACATTCACAATAATCATCTGAAACAGGAAGAGTGTTCAATTTACAAATCGAGATCAGAAATATTTCAGTAAATGTCCGGCTTATTGTTTATACCCCCGCCAAAGGCGAGGGGGATATTAGTAATGCCCTTCGTCCGTGCGTTCGTGCGTCTGTGCGTCCGTGCGTCCGTCCGAAACAATTTTGTCCGGAGCATAACTCCAAAACTACTGGAGGGATTTTATTCAAACTTCATACACAGACAGAGCACATTGGTAGGTAGTGCAGTGTGCAAGAACAATAACTCTACCTTGCCTATTTTTAGAGTTATTTACCTTTAACAAATTTACTTAATAAATTTTGTCCGGAGCATAAGTCCAAAACTACTGGATGGATTTTATTCAAACTTTATACACTGACAGAGCACATTGGTAGGTAGTGCAGTGTGCAAGAACAATAACTCTACCTTGCCTATTTTTAGAGTTATTTACCTTTATCATATTTACTTGATAAATTTTGTCCGGAGCACAAGTCCAAAACTACTGGAGGGATTTTATTCAAACTTCATACACTGAGAGAGCACAATGGTAGGTAGTGCAGTGTGCAAAAACAATAACTCTACCTTGCCTATTTATAGAGTTATTCCCCTTTATCATATTTACTTAATAAATTTTGTCCGGAGCATAAGTCCAAAACAACTGGAGGGATTTTATTCAAACTTCATACACTGACAGAACACAATGGTAGGTAGTGCAGTGTGCAAGAACAATAACTGTACCTTGCCTTTTTAGAGTTATTTCCCTTTATCATATTTACTTGATAAATTTTGTCCGGAGCATAAGTCCAAAACTACTTGAGGGATTTTATTCAAACTTCATACACTGACAGAGCACATTGGTAGATAGTGCAGTGTGCAAGAACAATAACTCAATCCTGCCTATTTTTAGAGTTATTCCCCTTTATCATATTTACTTGATAAATTTTGTCCGGAGTATAACTCCAAAACTACTGGAGGGATTTTATTAAAACTTCATACACTGACAGAGCAAATTGGTAGGAAGTGCAGTGTGCAAGAACAATAACTCTACCTTCCCTTTTTTTAGAGTTATTCCTCTTTATCATATTTACTTGATAAATTTTGTCCGGAGCATAACTCCAAAACTACTGGAGGGATTTTATTCAAACTTCATACACTGACAGAGCACATTAGTAGGTAGTGCAGTGTGCAAGAACAATAACTCTACCTTGCCTACTTTAAGAGTTATTTACCTTTATCATATTTACTTGATAAATTTTGTCCGGAGCACAAGTCCAAAACTACCGAAGGGATTTTATTCAAACTTCATACACTGACAGAGCACATTGGTAGATAGTGCAGTGTGCAAGAACTATAACTCTACCATGCCTATTTTTAGAGTTATTCCCCTTTATCATATTTACTTGATAAATTTTGTCCGGAGCATAAGTCCAAAACTACTGGAAGGGTTTTATTCAAATTTCATACACTGACAGAGCCGATTGGTAGATAGTGCAGTGTACAAGAACTATAACTCTACCATGCCTATTTTTAGAGTTATTCCCCTTTATCAGAATTACTTGATTAATTTTGTCCGGAGCATAACTCCAAAACTACTGGAGGGATTTTATTCAAACTTCATACACTGACAGAGCACATTAGTAGGTAGTGCAGTGTGCAAGAACAATAACTCTACCTTGCCTACTTTAAGAGTTATTCCCCTTTATCATATTTACTTGATACATTTTGTCCGGAGCATAACTCCAAATCTACTTGAGGCATTTTATTCAAATTTCATACACTGACAGAGCAGATTGGTAGGTAGTGCAGTGTACAAGAACAATATCTCTACCATGCCTATTTTTAGAGTTATTCCCCTTTATCAGAATTACTTGATAAATTTTGTCCGGAGCATAACTCCAAAACTACTTGAGGGATTTTATTCAAACTTCATACACTGAGTGAGCACATTGGTAGGTAGTGCAATGCGCAAGAACAATAACTCTACCTTGCCTTTTTAGAGTTATTCCTCGTTATCAGATTTAGTTGATAAATTTTGTCCGGAGCAAAACTCCAAAACTACTTGAGGTATTTTATTCAAATTTCATATACTGACAGAGCACTTTGGTAGGTAGTGCAGTGTGCAAGTCCAATAACTCTACCTTGCCTATTTTTAGAGTTATTCCCCTTTATCAGATTTAATTGATAAATTTTGTCCGTAGCTTATCTCCAAAACTTAAAAGGATTTCTTCTCCAGGTAAATTATACGAAAGTACAACCTTTAGATAACTTTTTTCCGGCGGGGGGATTAACCATGTGTAACATGGCTCTTGTTTTGTTTTGCAAACATAACATGTTTTTATGAACGGGGGTAGTTATCCTTATTTAAATTAGATGGTTATCTATAAATACATATAATTATAGTTGCAATGCGAACTTGAATGTAAATAGTTTATTAAACAAGGTAAAATAACAAATCTGATAGTTTAAATTTTCTTGTTTGCGCAGTTTATGACAAATACAAAAACTGTATATAAAAACTGATTTTAGAAATTTGTAATCTGAAGGTTTTGTTTATTGAAGTCAAATACGTTCAGCAAGAGCATAAAATTTTTTATAACCAAAACATAATAAATTCCTCTTTTGTATCACAAAACAAGAGTGCCAAACTGACACAAAATACGCCCGTCATCTTGGTGGTAAATTCAATGGTAATGACTACATTTTTAGGAGCAGGATTTTACAACTCATTGAGTGCTTGAGCTGTTTTTCAACAATCATGTCAACATAATCATGGTTCCCTCGTAAGACAAAAACACAAAAAAAATGTTCTGTAGAACATCAACTTCACATCAAGCAGCTCTCATATGTAACAATATTATATATGTCTAGCAAATACATATATTTCATTAAACAAGTTACTTCAGAAACATAAAATGTATTTTGGATTAAAATGATAAAAAGCCTGGGGGGATTTGGCAGGTTATAAAACTTGGTCGAGATATTATGCCCACCAACATATTCACCAAGTTTGATAAAGACCGGATGAAAACTCTTTGACTTAGAGAGCGGAAACAGTAATTTTGGACAATTCAAGGGCCATAATTCAGGAGTGCCTGGGGGGATTTGGCTGGTTATAGAACTTGGTCGAGATGCCCACCAACATATTCACCAAGTTTGATAAAGACCGGATGAAAACTTTGACTTAGAGAGCGTAAATCCTTATTTTGGACAATTCAAGGGCCATAATTCAGGAGTGCATGGGGGATTTGGCTGGTTATAGAACTTGGTCGAGATATTATGCCCACCAACATATTCACCAAGTTTGATAAAGACAGGACAAAAACTCTTTGACTTAGAGAGCGGAAACCCTAATTTTGGACAATTAAAGGGCCATAATTCAGGAGTGCCTGGGGGGATTTGGCTGATTATAGAACTTGGTCGAGACATTATGCACACCAACATATTCACCAAGTTTGATAAAGACCTGATGAAAACTCTTTGACTTAGAGAGCGGAAACCCTATGTACGCCGCCCGCCCGCCCGCCCGCCCGCCAACCCGCCCGCCCGCCGCAGGTGTTCCCATAATACGTCCCGTTTTTCAAACGGGCGTATAAAAAGAGGCACGCCACGGGAAAAGGTACCTTCGGGCAGTTGACGTCAATCCTTGAAACGACGTCATAAAGTTGAGCAGACGACATTAATTATTGTGCAATTTTATACCATTTTATTGTCAAAATGTGTAACAAATCACTGTTTTGTTATGAGAAAATAATAGAAATTTGAAAGTTCTTTCTAAATATAGTAACAACAAAAATGACACAAAAAATGACCGAAGGTACCTTTTCCCGTGGCGTGCCTTTATTCTTTTTGATTAAACGTATTACCTTTATTTCAGTTCGTATTGCATGATATAAGGTAATTGGGCCTTACAGAAAACTCTTTCAAATGAAAAATTCATGCTTTTTGTAAGTTTTCTCTTTCATAAAAATGATGTTGTTTATAGTAAAAGAAATATTTATTGCAATGAATTTATTATGATTGCAAAAACTTGACCTTGAAATGGTGCTTGTAATTTTCTGCAACTACCCCAAAATAATCTTTCAGCAAATGTCTATTTTTAACACAGAAATATTTTTACTCTTTCACTGAGGTGCAAAAAGGAGACTAATTTGTTCCAAAAACTTGTTTAAATTGTTTAATGACTTACTGTGTAAATAATATCATACATGTTTATGGTGTTCAAATGTATACACAGCTGGCATGATTTGCACGCAGTTTGCATGGAAAAAAAGACCATGTAAAGTGTTATTCGATTTTGCTTGTTTTATCAGTTTTAAAAAGCTTATTTAAACAAACTTTTTTTTAACAACCAGTACTAAAAGAAACAACAATCAATACTTCTGAGTAAAAAGAAATTATATCTCGCCTATTGAAATCTATTATATTAAGGACTATGTTATTCATGAATTCTCATCATGGCTTCAAGATAAGTCTGGTTATAAAAAAATGAAAATTACCAGTAATTTATAGTAATTTGAGCTTTTCCTTATGTCAAAATAAAAGAAAAGAGTAAGTGCTGCAAAGAAATGAGAAAAAAGATGAACAAAATATATTTTTTATGGAAAAAAAGGAATTTAGTCAGTGTTATTTTCCATGCAAGTTTTCATATATTCTACAAAAAAGCAATGACAAATAAATATGAAACTAAGATAGTGCAGACCTCCTTACAGATGCACTGAGAGTTAAAATTTTAATTTAATTCTTATCTTGACCGAAATCCTCCCATTAAAATATCCATGTTTACTAAAATTCAGAAATCCACCATTTACAACTTTACACAAGAAAGTAGTGCAAACAGTAAGTAATATAAAGTATGGTGTCAATACTGGACACAGGTAATGGAAAGTACACTAAACATTAAAGATAGTAATTTAAATGTAAAGTTTATACTGAAAGTGTGTGATAACTGATAATGTTCTGTCTCAATTTTATATTATGAGTTGCATAAATAAGATACGATAATCCAACTAAAAAAACATATTCAAGCTGTAGCATGTGGTTATGCTCATATAATAAACAAAAGGTAGTAACTGTGCTACAAATACCATTAATTTTATTGCCAGAATAGTGAAAACATATTTCTGTAGTATTAAATGTTGTAAAAATATAACATGTCATTGATTTTGTTTTTGATATGCTGCAATAAGCAAAACAATATGCAACTTAACTGCAAGTTTTTGAATTAAAAGTGTTATGAAGTTGTATTATTTCATAACATTTAAAGCTTATTGGAACCATGGGATAGGATTCTTAATTAAGTTTTGTCAAATAAAGATTTTCTGCTTCATATGAACAGTACTCTCCTTCGTAAAGCACATGATAAACTTCATTTGGTGAATGGGCTTGTTCTTTTTTATATCATGAATAGTGCCTACAAAGATGTTTTGTAGGTCTAATACTTTAATGAATAAAAATTAATAACATCATATTTTTAAATGTGTAATCTTCAAGACATTATTTAACATTAAGTATACATAATCACAAGCGTATGTGATCAATGCATGAAATGGAAACACGGAGCTCAATCTAAGTATAATTATATTAAACGTGGTCCTTTCACGGACACCATACTTTCATATCACGAGAAAATCGTGGGTAATTTTTGTGTACACTAAGAATGTAAACAACGGTGACCCTCACTAGAAATTGGAAATAAACTATGTTGACGTACACGATCGCACAATATTTGTGAAGAAATGTGCATTTATTACATAAACAAACTTTCACTGCAACAATAAACTCACCTTAAGTTTAAAAAAACAGCATTTTTTCATACTTTCACTTTACTTCCACGACTGGACGTTCAAAAAACGGAAGTCAAAGGGGAATAACACTGAAGAAAATAGTTCGCACGTGGCAACAAAATTTTACACTTACATAAATAAAACATAAACAATCAAAATGACTGACAGAAAAAATATATTTAATATTAGAAATTCATAAGTAATCAGTAAGTTCGCCAAAAAATGCGATATTTTAAATGAAATTCGTTTCGCGCATTAACACAAATATTGGTGATTAGTCCCTTATTTCCGCAAAGCTGTGTTGATGAAAATGTTTTATTTACACATCTGAAATTTAAGGCAGATTATGAATGATCGACGAATGATCGAGACGATCGATTGGTAGGCAACAAAATTTTAACCATTGTTCTTTATGATGGATTATGTTTTTGGGGATGTCATGTTGTATTAACAACCAAGAACGCAATTATTTTCGTCGGTGTCAAAACAAAGATGGACGTCCTAGTTTTTCTTGCACTTTAGTGGGTTCGTTTATGGGATATAAGATATTTCAAATATATATCTAAATATAAGTCTCAGTGCATCTACAGTAATATCGTGGCATTCCAAGTATGCTTTTACTTTCAGAAAATATTGGTCAGAGTAAAAGAAAACTTGCACAGAAAATTGCATATTTATTTCTGTATTCACATGTCATGTGCTACACCAATGCTAATATGCCTATGCTAAAAGGTTACTGGCAGTGAGATTTATAAAATATTATGACATTTTTCAACAATATCTCAAGATTTTATGCATTGGTGCCAACAGTAAAATTTTCTTATTTCAACAATTACATAGTCCTTAATTTAGACCAGACTTCCGATGTTGATCAAAACAAAAGTCAAAGATATGCAATTCACGAGGCCGACTTAGATGCAATAATAAGATGTTACCTCGTCTTTTATCTCTGCTGCAGTTAAGCCTTTTGCTATTTTTTATTTATAAGTTAACAGGTAAATTATTGAAGTCATAATAAGGATGGATACGGTTACATCACGAAAAGCAACATCCAGAAACAATACCAACCCATAAACCAAATAAGGCAGAGCATGGAATTATAAAATAATCAGTAAAACAACACTCGGAAAAGAGAACGAACTAGAATGGTTACCGCCTTGAAACGGTCAATGGCGAAACAACGTTATATAATTAAATGAACTCTACTTATTGACATATTTATGACAAGACTCTAGAATGTCTAGACGGAAGTTTTGTACTTCATAAAAGAAAACAACAGCATTTCAGTATTTAAGGAACTGAAACCGAATTTCATTAATCGGAAGAGGCACGCCAAAAATGTCCGTAATGGTTTGTCTGAAGTATATTGCCCGATGCAAATATGCACGAGATTGATGTGCAGCCATAACAAACAGGATGTTGACATCTCGTCAGCTATTTTCGAAATGTTAAGAACCGAATTCTATGATGGCAATTCTCTCAGTAATAATGTCAACTTTAAGACAAATGCATCATGAATGAATGATAATTAAGGTATAAAATAACAAAAAAATGCCAACACAAACGATAATAGCATTTGTTTTATATGTAAGAATGTGTAAATTTTTTAAGGACACAGAAAATGTCTCAGGCAGTGTAGTATCAATGTCGACAAAAATTATATCAACTCTGCATTGTGATTTGTTTCTAATCAAAGACGTCGTGAACATTGTCCGTGCGCAATGTACTGAGCATGTTTTAATTAACGTCAAACGGGCACTGTATCAGTTAAATTGTCAAAAAGTAGCCACATGGACAATTTCATATCTTTCCTTACAGACATCAGGGAAAAAAGGTATATAATATTTTAAAACAGCACCAATAAAAGCCAAGATAAACGACACATACTGACACATCAAACAAATTCAAACAAATCGTTCGAATCATGATGTGGAAGCTATGGGATATTACTGTATAACATATTGTCTGGTTAAAATTTAAGTTCAGTGCAAGATTAAAGCTACAAATGTCTGTACATTTGATTGGTGAACAATTTTCCGGGACTTAAATATAAAACATGTGAAACGAGTATCTTGTCTTGTTTTCAGATATTAAAAATTCACAGTGGCCTTTATGTTTCACATGTTCTTTTTTATAAAAACTCATGGTTACCATTATGTGCAATTTCGAAACTGCAAAGTTAGGCAATAGAAAAAAATATTTTAGATTCTCATCCCCGCCCGCCCCTGTCCAAAACCACCAGCCTAAAAAAATGTATTGGTAAAAAAAATCAAAACATATTCTGTTCCGGACAGAATGGGTTTTAGACCATCCCGGATATGAAAAAAAACATGGCCGAAAACAATAAAGTAAAATGTTCATCATTTCAAAGCTTACCAAAAGTGATAGTGTCACTATTAAAGTCTGGTATGGCTTTTCAAACAAGAACAGGCACCAACCTGCTACTTTTGTAAGTTGATTTTTTGGAAGAAATTGAAAAGATTGACGAATATTCTACACGTAAGGTTCTGGTAACTATAAATGCCATTTTCTCAAAATTTTAAGTTAGTTTTTACTTCTGTTCCCAGGTACTTTATTTATAAAAAATAAAAATTAAAAAGTGTCCACCAGCCCCTTTTTTCCCAAAATCCGGATGAGAATCTAATAATTTATTTTCTCTGGCCTTAACGTCAGTTTGCATACTTTTTCACTATTTAACATAAAATGGTCTGAAAACTAAATAAGAACGAATTACATAACAATACCAAGTATTAACCAATGCTAATATTAACAACATCAAAGAAATAAGATAATACACTTAATACCATTTGCAAACTTTGCAAACACCCAGGGGCATAGTTTCATAACATTAAAACGTTTTGCCTAAGTATGTCTTGATATAGTGCCAGTTATTTGTGTTCATGATTTTCTCATGAAAATTTGGGATAACATATTCTCTTGTAAAATTGTATAACAGATTTCAATTAATGCCACAATTTCGTAAAATCTTACAAAAGGGAAGTCAGTTAATTTCAATTAATGTCATAATAAGAATATAAAAAGAATGATCAAACGGCTTTCGGCTCCTCATTGATTACACTAAAGCAATATAATCCTAAGACTGGGTACCTCCTCTACAACCACACTCACAAACCCCAACAACACAATGGTTTATGTTCACATTTCCTTAATTATTTTATGAAAATCAAATACAGTTTAAATATATGCTATTTGATGATGAAAAATTTCGTTGACGTTTTGAAATATTCGAAAATTAAGAAGGAAACATAAAGTCTTCACTTGCATTTGAAATTCACAGTAGCGTTATTTGCGCAGTGTGGTGGCCGTAAAAAGTCCCCCGTACATAGTCAGTACTGTTATAGTGAAATAATCTGTTACATATGTCATGCAGTGATGATAATGTTTATCAAGACTATCCGATCAACCTTTGTTGGGGTTGTCCTGGCTAGCTCAGTCAGTAGCGCTGCGTGCCTAGGCGCTGTCGCCGTGACGGTGTGGGTTCGCTCCCCAGTAGGGGCAATATCATTAGCAGTAGCCTGTCTTCATTTATATAAAATAATTCAGTTAAAGTCGTTTGCAGTCATCATTGACAGATCCTCTGTTAAATTTCTATTTTGTTCAGTTTCGCCCGTTTTCTCGTTTAGGGCAAACCCATTCTTTAATCTGGGGACAATACACCGCTGAACATGGAATGTTATTAATCTGAAAATACCGGTTCCATGTTCGCCGCCATATGCATACCATCGTTTGAGATGGATCAAAATTGTACTGTTTATTGGTGTAAATATTGAGTTGTGCTCAACCCGGGGCTAGGCGGCGTGGGCAGTAGTATGCATTTCCATTACCGCCCATGAACAGGCTCAATCAAACCGAGCCTGCAATATTTTCATATTTATAGTGTTCGGTGGCTTTCAAAGTTCCCTTTCCATCTATTTTATAAAAGGATACAACATATTGTAACGCCGTATGGTCAGGTTTATAGCCTAGCTGAAATAACCAAAGTTACTTCCCTTTAATATTAATTTGCATTTGGTCTATCAAGCAATAATATTCAAGTTAGACAGATATATACTCTTTCTCTGTAAGTATTTTGAAAGAGATTACGTTATAATATAATTTGTTTTCATAGTTTTTAATCCTGACAACCAGAAATAAACGTTAATAGTTAGGTAGACGCTCATATTGGTATTTTCATTGAATAACGGAAATAGACGGAGATGGCCGATGTTGTTGTTCGTAGGACCAATCAAAATTAAGTTTCGGTCCAGTAGTCACCAACAGGTATATAAGGCAAAGTTCTTCGATTTTATGTTAGAGAGCGGATAATTAGCTCAGTGGTTAGCGTGTCTGCCTCTGAGTCCAGGGATCGCTGGTTCGATCCCCCGCTTCTCCAACTAAAATAACTAATATAGTCGTTCGGATGGGACTTAAAACCGAGGTCCAGTGTAGTGGTGCTATACACCGGGCACTTAAAAGAACCAGGGACGATTCTGGAATTGGAGAGTCCTCTGTATCTTGCACTATCCTCCAAAAACCTAAAATGACTAACACTCTTCTGGAGGCGTCGCTCATATGGGCAACCGGTAGCGACGATAAATAAATGGAAAATACACACATTTTATGTTAGAGTATTGCTAGATCTTCACAGAGACAGTATAAGAAATCGAAAGGCTGTAACTTTGCAGTAAATAAAGCTACGAAATCTATTTCCCGAGTTCTCTGCGAAAGCATTGCTTTCAGGAGAGGGTTTAGATTAGATAGCATATAAATACCGGGTTGCAGTCTTAAGATTGTTTGGTCAACGCCTAACGTCATATATAGCCCATCAACTGTAGTAAGTTTGATGAAAGCTGTTGGTGAACAACGTAATAATAGTTGAGCTCATAGATAGCCCAAAACTGTAGTAAGTTTGATGGGAGAGGCTAACTATTGGTGAGCAACGTTTTTATAGTTTAGCTCATATACAGCTCATTGACTGTGATGAGTTGGATGTAATAGGCCACCTATTGATTAACAGTCTTGTATATATAGTTGAGCGTCTAGCTGAAGCCGTTTATTATAGTCGCTCAAATAGAGTGGTCAACTGTGTTTATCTGTAATTGAGTTTGAAATCAAGAGCTGACAATCCTATTTTATAATTATTGTTGATTTTTCATTTACATAATTATTTTAGAAATCATTTGTTCATAATCAGTCGGTCAAAGAAGGCCCAAGGAAAATTATATGTGGTCAGCTCTAGGTTGGAAGATCAGAGTTAGCTGATATCAGGTAATTTATAATCATAGCAGCTCGGTTACACGTTACAAAAGTGGTGGCAGCGGTGGGATGCCACAGAACTACACTACCAGTAGTTGAGCCACGCCATTATATATAAGGTATATTTTTGTTTGAAGTAGTATAGTTGAAGTACGCTGTATTACTTGTAAGCATTGGTTTTATAAAAGTAGTATAGGGGTCTGTTTATCATCTTATATTTGTTTACATAGATATACAGCAGCGACTGTATATAGTAGAAAATGGCAAGAGAGCCAGATTCGAGAGATATGATGTCGTTTATAGAGCAGATAGATGCTCTTAAACGAGAAAATCGGGCTTTGAAACTAAAGCTGGAAATCGAAGCCTTAGAAAGGGAGATAAATACTATGACAACAGCCTTAGCAACTGTTGATTTGACGGGCAGTCAATGTAGTTCAGCTCATAGTCTGCCTGTCGCCCCTCAGTCTAGTAGTACCCCATATGTTCAAACATGTGGTAATAAGGAGTTCATAGATGCACCCAATATTAAAGATGTAGGGGCAGGAATCTCTGAAGATGAAACCCATCTTGCATGGGATAGATTCGTGACGAAACGACCACAAGTATGTCAACCCACAATTGTTGAGCCAAAGACAGTAGGTGATGATAATAGATTACCCGTCACGAAAGAGCCTAAAGTTTATATGAAGCCTGCAACATTCGATGGCTCGGGCTCTTGGCTAGACTACAAAGCCCACTTCGAAGCTTGCGCCGAGATAAATGGTTGGAACATGAAACAGAAGGGACTATATTTAGCTGTATCTCTTCGAGGTCAAGCTCAGGGTGTATTTGGCAACCTAACCGCCGACAAACAGGAGTATGAGCAATTGTCGAAGGCGTTAGAAGAAAGATTTGCACCACCAAATCAGACCGAACTATATAGAGCTCAGCTGAGAGATAGACATCAACGGGCGACTGAAACGCTTGCAGAAATGGGTCAAGACATTCGTAGGCTGACCAACTTAGCCTATCCTTCAGCGCCAGCTGATGTGCGTGAAACATTAGCTAAGGAACAGTTTATAGACTCGCTTATCAGCTCTGACATGAGATTAAGGATTAAACAAGCAAGGCCAACCAATCTTAATGAAGCTGTTAGACATGCAGTTGAGCTTGAAGCTTTTCATAGAGCTGAGCGAACTTCTGCAGAATCACAAGGTTATCTTAGATCAATGAACCCAGCTGATAAAGATCTCGCTGATAAGACAAAAGCTGAGCTACAGTCATTAAAACAGACTATAGAAGATATGAAAAAGGAATTTTCTTCTATGCGAGATAGCAGAAACTCCCGTCAACAAGGCTATAGTGGAAAGAATCATCAACAACAATCACACAAGAAAGAGCATTTCTCAAAGAAAAACGAGAACCATCAGAATGATCATCGCAACGATGTTAAGGAGTTAATTTGCTACGAGTGCGGCAAAAAGGGTCATATTAGGCGACATTGTAGAAAGAGGGACAGAAACAGTAACAAAGCAAGCTTTCAAGATCAAGGAGCTCAGAAAGTGAATTCATCAAATACGTTGGGTGCCGGTTTATATGTTAAAGCAAAAATAAATGGTGTGGAAGCCAACTGTCTTGTTGATACCGGAGCAACGTTAACGGTTGTCTCAACCAAGATTCTAAAATCGAGTTCGTATACATCGACTCTTGAAAGTTTTAAACAAGTTGTAGTGACCGCTTCTGGATCACCTTTGGATGTTGAGGGCAAAACATCAGTAGCGATTGTGTTGAATGGTCACAAATCTCTGACAGATGTTATTGTATCAAACATTGATGTTGATGCAATATTAGGACTTGATTACATGAAAGAGCAACACATTGTTGTTGATGTCGCAAATGAAATAATAACCATAGGTCAGCAAACAATTCATTTAAATTGTGTGGGACCAATTGGTATTCAAAGGGTTGGATCGTGCTTCTTGCTTGCAAATAGGAAGAAAACAAGAAAGTATAGGCAGAAATTTAACAGAATGCAAAAAGCTAAGACACAATTACTTTCTGAAGAGGAAACAAAGAAGGGCAACGAAACAGATACTGAGACACAATTTGCTCATATTAACAAATCTAAAGATAATGTTTCCTGTATTTTCAGGATGGCGAAGACGAAGACAACTGTGCTGCGAAAACCGACTGTGACCACGGTCTGCCCATTGTGCAAAGTCGCTGTGGAAGGAGATGGTTTCGCGCAACACGTTCTAGCCTGTACCAGTTCAAGGCTAAGATGTAGCGAATGTGGACTGACTTTTCTAAAGTCAACGTATCTTAATCAACATAAGAAAAGAGCTCACATGGGTAGCTCTGGAGAAGCTCTGTTGAAGGAAAGCGAGAAAGTAGAGACGGTTGATGAAAGTGAACACTCGAGCAATAACAGTGAAGGAAGTGACTGGGATAGTGACCCAGAAATCTTCTTGGAAGATAATAATGAGAAGATATCAAAGGAAGAAGAAACCAACGCAGTAACTCCAGTTATTAAGGATGTAATAACTGTTGAAAGTGCTGATGATACAGCAACGGATAATCGTAAGGTGGTTGACCTTACTAGTGGGCGTATAATACGGAAACGTACTATGCCAAATCCCGTTTGGGCACCAGTTAAGGTTAAGAAAATCTTAACTGATCTTGATCTTGTGATTGATCCTGTTTTGACACCAGGAGAAGAAAAGAATGTCTTCACTGATGGACAAGTGTCCAGTGCTGAGGGTGAGCCGGAGATTGACAAGAACAATAATGTGACAGAGACAATGTCAATCGTAAATGAGGCAAACCCATGTAATCCGACGATATCGGAACAATGCAGTGTAGAGGTACAGACAGAAAAGGTGTGTGAAGCGAGAAGCAAGGGAAATGACAGTGTTCAAGTAAAAGAAACTGAGGATGATGTATTCGGCAAACATGTTGCCAATGAGTTAAGATTGATAACAAGTACCAAAGCTAAGAGGTATGCCAAGTTTCAAATCCAAAAACTGTTATTTGAAGCCCAGGAGGCTACTGACTAAGACGTTTGTCTGATAATATGTATGTGTTAGTTCACAGGCAGTGGACATGAATAATATCAGGATGATGTTTATAAAGTGTTTGTTGTTTTTAAAATCATGCGGGTCGCATGTACACGGAGGCATGGGTAGTGTAACGCCGTATGGTCAGGTTTATAGCCTAGCTGAAATAACCAAAGTTACTTCCCTTTAATATTAATTTGCATTTGGTCTATCAAGCAATAATATTCAAGTTAGACAGATATATACTCTTTCTCTGTAAGTATTTTGAAAGAGATTACGTTATAATATAATTTGTTTTCATAGTTTTTAATCCTGACAACCAGAAATAAACGTTAATAGTTAGGTAGACGCTCATATTGGTATTTTCATTGAATAACGGAAATAGACGGAGATGGCCGATGTTGTTGTTCGTAGGACCAATCAAAATTAAGTTTCGGTCCAGTAGTCACCAACAGGTATATAAGGCAAAGTTCTTCGATTTTATGTTAGAGTATTGCTAGATCTTCACAGAGACAGTATAAGAAATCGAAAGGCTGTAACTTTGCAGTAAATAAAGCTACGAAATCTATTTCCCGAGTTCTCTGCGAAAGCATTGCTTTCAGGAGAGGGTTTAGATTAGATAGCATATAAATACCGGGTTGCAGTCTTAAGATTGTTTGGTCAACGCCTAACGTCATATATAGCCCATCAACTGTAGTAAGTTTGATGAAAGCTGTTGGTGAACAACGTAATAATAGTTGAGCTCATAGATAGCCCAAAACTGTAGTAAGTTTGATGGGAGAGGCTAACTATTGGTGAGCAACGTTTTTATAGTTTAGCTCATATACAGCTCATTGACTGTGATGAGTTGGATGTAATAGGCCACCTATTGATTAACAGTCTTGTATATATAGTTGAGCGTCTAGCTGAAGCCGTTTATTATAGTCGCTCAAATAGAGTGGTCAACTGTGTTTATCTGTAATTGAGTTTGAAATCAAGAGCTGACAATCCTATTTTATAATTATTGTTGATTTTTCATTTACATAATTATTTTAGAAATCATTTGTTCATAATCAGTCGGTCAAAGAAGGCCCAAGGAAAATTATATGTGGTCAGCTCTAGGTTGGAAGATCAGAGTTAGCTGATATCAGGTAATTTATAATCATAGCAGCTCGGTTACACGTTACAATATGACCATATGCCCATTCAAACAACGCCTGCACTGTTTTCATATTTGTCTTTTTTTCGATAATTTTCAAAGTTCCATTTTTATCTATCTCTAAGATAACGTAAATTCAAAGCAAACAAATAGAAAACAAATTGCTATTGCAAAAACTTAACGCCTAAAGTCCTATATCAATAAATTATCAAACGTATTTTATTAGATTACACTTGTGAACAAGAGAACAAATAGAAAACGAATTGCTGCTGTAAGTACCCCAAACCTAAAGAAGAATGAAGTAGGGCCGACAAAATGATTTACACGTGTAAACCAGTAAGCACTCCATTGTCTGTAGAAACAGAAGGATGCCAACAACAACAACAACAAAAACAACAACAACACGTGCAAACGCAGGATCGCAAGAATATGCCAGTTTTACTTTGAATCTCACAATAATTACCATCAAATAGATCAGCTTAAATTTGTACTTTTTCCCAGATGTACAAACTCATCCAGGGATGTTTTAATACCAATACATTTTGCATATTATCTGCTGACAGTTTGCCCAGTTAGTGTCTGATTTTTTAGCGAACAAACTCGTGATCTCTTTTTCGGTCTGTATTTTATTTAGTCGATTAATGCAAAGACCCAGTTTCCATACATATTAATAAAAACAGCATCTGAACAATACAAAACAAGCGGGTCAAGTGGCTTTTGATTATTTATTGAACTTGAGTAATAACATCAGACAGGAGAAAATGTATTTATATTCTACACTTGAAGGATTTATATATGGGCTTATGTTTGAAGGACTGTAACCAAGATCATAAAACTAAATGTGAGTTTATTACTGGTCGGCGCCCGACTTTTATAAACTAGACAACAAATGCAGCATTGCTCTTGTAAATCGTGTTGCAAAAAATTGTTACCGTGTACTCTTACAATTGGAGTTTGTTACCGGGCAATTACGTTAAATATGTTCTTGAAACTGGAGCCAGACTTGTCTTAACAAGACAGCAAAAGATATTATGAATGTAGGTTTAAATATAACAATAAAGAACATCAAAGAGGAGATTATATACTGATTACCAGATGCGAACACCGACAGTTATTTGTTAATTCTAAGCTCAACCCTTTTAGCTTAATCTTTACTGACATTCAGCCAGTCTTCTGTCTTTGCATTCAAGAAAAAAACGTTCAGTGTAACATTTAATGTAATACCACAAAGAGATTTTAACTTCTTTTGATTATATTCTAAGCAATTCACAAAATGGGACTAATTTGCTCACTTGAAGTCATACCATAATTCACTAAAATGTTTAGTTCGATATCATTTCTGTTGCAGTATGACTTTTTAAACCGAACTGACACATTAAACAAAATCAGGAAATTGAACTTGTCTGTTAAAGTAATAAGATCAACAGTTATCCAGCCATAAATAGATTCCGCCAAAATAATAATCAAAATCTTATTATTTACCTTCATAATGCTCTCCGCAATGATAAAAGTAATTCTCTAGACAGTTTCCAGTTTCCACTGCAAACTTTGGTCCGTTGTGTGGCATTTCCAGTTTCCTTTGCAAACTTTGGTCCGTTGTGTGGCATTTCCAGTTTCCAGTGCAAACTTTGGTCCGTCGTGTGGCTACAACAAAATCAACGTTCAAGCTTTAGGACTGTGTACAACGTTTACCTTGTGACATCGACGAGCAAGCACGTTTTACCACGTGTTGCTGTGAAAAAGCGTGCCGTCGTTCGCTTTGTCGTCAACGTGGCTGTTTCAACAATCCTTCAAAAATATCGTGATATCACATATTCACCTCCATTATTTTGATAAGAATTCAGAATGTTTAGGAGCATAAATATAATAATTAAATCGCTATTTTATCGCGTTTATCGGGATATGAAAAGCAGTTGGGTTGTTTAAAGTAAGCCTGGTCCCCATGATTATAAAACTGAAATATGGAGACCAGACAAGTCCCCATTTCAACCAGTCATATGCTTGAGATTAGACACTGGTCTCTGTCTCAGTTTTGTGATATATCACAGCAAAAAGTTAAATATACCCACAGGAATTTGCAGTGAAAGCGTAAACCATTTAGACTATTCTACATAGACAGTTTGTCAGATTCTTATCTAATTTGTTTAGATACAACTTCATTACAATTTGTTTGCTGAGTAATACGTGTCAGAGAAGCTAAAAGAACAAACTTCTTGTTAGCAAAACCTTCACAGCATAGAGTAATAAACAGTCTGCAAGAAAATCAGATAGTCGTGTTTTTTCGTGAATTGTAATTTGTACTCGGTGTCTATAAGTGTGTGCTGTATCATGCCAAACTTTTTGTTAGACATGTGATAAATGTGTTCCTGGAAAAAAGTTCTTGTAAACTGAGTTGTTTAATAAAGAGCAGGTCCCCAAGATTACAAAACTAAAACCAAAGACCAGTCTTGAATCTTGAGCATCTGATTGGCTGATAACAAGTTCCAATCGCCTGATGCCTGAGATTTGAGACTTGTTTCCAAACTCATTTTTAAAATCTTCAGCCAACTTGCTTTTAATATGACAATGATAAGGGTTTTTAAGTTTTATGTATTCAATTATTTTTTTTATTCTTCTGATGTTTTTTTTTTTTATTTCTCGGTCTCCATTTGTAAAAGAATAGGGGATATAAATGGAAAAATAGTCTCAGAAAACCCTCATTGACAAAACACATCCTTCATATCAAGTCAAAAATTAGAACAGTGTCCAAGATTATAAAACTGAGATTGGAAACCATTCTCTAATTTAAAGCATGGGAGTAGCTGAAAAAGCGACCAGTCATTTCAGCCAATTATGATTCTTGAGATTTGAGACTGTGACGGGCTCATTCGTAGGTTTTTTTAAATCTTGAGGCCTGGAATCATAACAGTATTATAAACTTCTGGACAAAAGTCTTTTCCGGTATGGTTTTCCATAGTATCTTACAAGTTTTAGCTTTCCAAAAAGCTAGTCGGTCATTAGCATGACATTTTAACAAAAGACGGCTCTGAAGTGCAAACTTCTCTAGAAAAAATTCGTTAGAATGTTGGTATTTATTTAGAATTTCCGCCCTGTAATAAATATGTTCGCTCGCTCTCATCACACGTTTTTGTTTCGATTTTAAATGATGTCAAATTCATTGTATGACAGTGCTTATCATTGTGCCACCTGCAATAGCAGATAGACACGTAACGATCCTATTGTCCGGCTGCGGCGGCGTCGTCGGCGGCCGCGTTGTCCTGAAGCCCATAAACTTAATTGTGTAACTTAATGTTTCCTCTGAGTTCGTAAGTATTTGACATATTAACTTAATAATTAAAAAATATCTTCTGCATGAATAGCCATCTCCGACAACAAAAATGATCACTCTTGTTATATTATTTTTTGTTATGCCCCTATCAAATTACTTAAATATCGAATTTAATGTTGCCTATATCATTGAAAGTCCTTGTCCTATTAACACAATACTTGAAATATATCCTCATTTGTATAAACAAAGCCATCTCTGACAACAAGATCGACAACCCCTGTTTCAATAATTTTGAGTTATGTCCCTTTTAAAAGACTTAAATATGAAACAAAATGTTGCCTATAATTTTGAAAGTTCTTGTTCTATTATCTTAATTGTTTGAATACATTTCCTGTAAAAAATAAAGCCATCAGTGACAATAAGAATAATAACTCCTATTTTGTTATTTTAAGAGGTATTTTCCTTTCAAATGACTTTAATATAGAACTTTATGTAGGTTCAACCAAAGTATTTCTAATTCCCATAGGGCTCAAATTCCCAATATTCAATTAAATATGATTTCTATCATCTTAATTCCTAGACAACAATATATTTTTGCGAAGATTTGAATTCCATCTATTCGAAAATACACAAGGGGTTAACTTACTTTTAAGAAAAGTTATGATCTCTAACCGAACAGACCATACTTTAAACGCGGAATCGCAAGTACGGTGCCAAAAATATACATCCGCTGTTTCGGCACTAGTCCACCTCTATTAAACAAGATATAGACTCGAACAAACAAGATATATGGGTGAAATTGCTTTCGTTTCTTTTCCTGACACCCTGCAAACAAGAGGCCCTAGGATGAAGAGAAAAAGTTCTCATATATTAAAACGGGCTTTGTAGTTTAAACAGTAGCGCTATTTGTGCAGTGAGACGGCCGTAAAAAGTCTCCCCGTACATATAGTCAGTACTGTTATCAGTAAAATAACCCATTTCCGATGTCATAGCAGTGATTGTTACGTATATCAGGGCTATCCGATCAACCTTTTTTGGGGTTGTCCCGGTTAGCTCAATTGGTTGCGTCGCAGGAATTGCAGGGCTAGGCGCTGTCGCCGTGACGGTGCGGGTTCGCTCCCAGCTAGAGGCACTATCATTTAAAGGGAGATGTGCAGGGTCGAGCAGGTGTACTTGGTAAAATCGTAAACAGATCGATCTATGTAACACTTACGTGTACTTTTCACTAAACTCCACATTTCAAATCCTCCAGGAGGAAGTTTTCGGTTAATTTTACCATTTTACAGGACCTGAAACAATCCGCTGAAGAAATCCCTATACAAAAATACATTCTACATTTAGCGATCATTCTATATTTAGCTAATCGCTGAGCTTACTATTCGTGGTGGCCCAGGCATTTTGAAACAAATGGCGACGTCGATAGTCGGCACGGTACACCTAATGCCTATTTTGGTTGAAGTGATCACGTGACAATCCCAAAAACCACTGCGGCTTTACGCGGGAAATACAAAAATAGCTAACCTATGCGCGTCGCATAGGATAGGAAACACCATTTATATATCTTTTTTATAAAAATATTGGTTTGAAATATTTCGGGTGTAAATCAATATACGAGTTTCAAATAATGATATTCAACTGATTAATAACCCTTTTCGCAAATCTGTTCCATTCATCAATCCTGCACATCTCCCTTTAAATGAAAATGCCAAGTGACAATCCTCATCATTCAGCAAAACGAATAATACAGTACACGAGGAAGTGCTGGTCAAGTACCAGTGGACGTGTTTGTTTTACAAGCTGGCAACAAAGAATGCATTTTACACGTACCTTTCTCGTTTTCGACTGCTCGAATTTATCTCTAACATAAAATTAAATAATGCATCCCAAACAAAGTCGACAAATGTACTGATTCACTTTTTGTATCTTAAGACTGCAAGTCTGTTGAAAATCTCGCAGTTTTACCGTTTCACTTGGATAATATTTGGAGAAATGATGCAAATAAATACAAAAAGTATGTTGAATCGTTTGAACTTTTGGATAGAAAGCTTAAGTGAATGACAATATCAGTTTAAACTTTAGAATACTTGGAATAATTATGTTTCATGGAATTCAGTATCTTTGACCTGGTCTGTGGACTATAGCACGAACTTAATCTTGGCTGTCGGCAGTTAATAATCTGATCTCTTAAAAAGCTGCAGTAGCATTGACTGTCTTCTCAAGCAGGTATATGCAGATCGATTTACCGGGGAGCGGCGCGGACTGGCCAGTTCCGACTTTGCCGGTAATTTCTTATCACTCACATGGAATACTTCCAGACTATAACCTTTACATGATTTATAAAGTATGGAAATTCTGTAGGGTACGCTTATATGGATTACCGGTGGCGTCGATATATAAACGCCAATAAGACAAGTACTGTTTCGCCGTTGGCAATATTTGTCTGAAACGCAAACTTGCAAAAATAAATGTTTGTTTTTATCAACTGTTTCTGTTGGAATTATTGTTTCGTTGGCATGTAAATGAAACTCAATCACCTTTATACTTTGAATATTTGTTCTTTTTCCCTTGTTAAAACGAAGCTTACATAGTTTTGTTATTCGTGAAAAATTAGATCGTCTTTTACTGAGATTTACATGAACGTGCCCATGAATGAAATCAAAATTGAGTTCAAACGTGCAAAACATACCCGCGAAACCCCTAACCCTAATGTCTGACCCCACATACACACACTTTGTCACTAATCTTGTTCGGTCTGAAGTCAATGCTAAAACAATAGCATTTTTACAAGTACAGTAAATCAGACAACACTAGCAATCATCATAACATTTTTATGTAAATGGCAATCGTTTTGAATTATAAACTATAAGACCACCACCTTTTGAAGTAATTTTCTGGCTGAGAAGGAATACTTGTGAAACACCTTTAAAACGGTGACATAATGCCAATATTATAGTCATAGAATTAATTAAAAACAAATAATTTTTCTTTATAACAGTTTCAGAGTGCATCGTCTTAACGATGACAAAAACAATCAAAGTGATCAGCACAAAGTTTAAAGTTCAAGTGAAATAAATAAATGCATCCAACATACGAATACATTTCTTTCCGTCTTCTAACGGTCACTGACCTGATTAGACCTGATTTGCGGACCTAACTATGTTAATAAGTATCGCTTGTCTGCTAAGTGTACAAATACGCATCGACTGTGGAAAGTTCTAGAAGGCATCAAGTTTAACGATACTTAAACAACTGCATTATTTCTACACGTCCTGAATAAAAGTATAAATTAAGTATACAAGAAACATGATTATCTACATTAATGTCTTTTCCGGTAAAGAGCTTCTCTATATATCAAGCAATCGAACATCAGCCTCTATTCTTTATTTTCAATGTTTTGGCCTTCCGGCCTTTATCAAATTGCACAAATAATGTTTTTAATACATTTTTTTTCGTAATTCCAGCAATGGTATATGTGTACAAAATGTAGACATTTATGCGATTTGTTCAATTTGATAAAGGCTGTAATTCCGAAACGTTAAAAATAAAGAGTGGATTTTTAAAAAGTAAGTTAATGCATATATCTCTTAGGATATTTGGAAGACAAATAAAAACAAAAACGTATTTTAAAAAACACTATCCTAAACAATTTTATGCCTATATATTGAATTTTAATAAATTAAAATCAGTGTTTATTGAACTCAGCCGTTAATGCCTGTATTTTAAAGTTTTAATTTAAATCAGTGTTTATTGAACTAAACCTATGACATTTACACTCACCTTGCACTTGGTTTTCATAAAGGCTTTCTTCGGACGTTTTCCAGGTTGAATTGGAAAACATTTGTTCCGAGGCGCACGTTTTACCCGTGACTAGTTGCTGCGAAAAAAACGTGCCGCTTTTGGCTTTGTCAACAATGTGGCAGTTCCAAGAAATATACCATAAGGGAAGTAAATCTGCATTGAATACTAGTGACCTGATCTCTTTTTAGGCGAACAGAGTATTCTCCCTTTAAGTTAACCGAGACTTCTATGATCGCCATCATATACACACCATGGTCCGGGAAACGCAAAACGGGTACTGTTTAGCTGTTTATGCTTCCACGAAGTGGGAGGCATATAGAGTTGCATTTGATCGTACGTACGTCCGTCTTTCGGTACTTCCTCTAAATCTTAAAGAGTTATGATCCTTAATTGATTTCTGTGATAAATTTTTTTGGAAAAAAAAATCCTAATTAACTATCAGACGGATTCCTTACAAACTTGCATAGGTGATCAAGCAGGATGTGTAGATGGACGTAAAGAAAAGATTTTCCTTCGACTATTTAAACCAGCATTATAGCCCTTTATTTATTTCAGTCATACAATTTTATGGCACTAATTCCTCATTTACTATTTGGCAGATTTCTTTCAAACTTGCTATAAATAAAATAAAGGAAGACAAACTCCAATATTTCACTACGAGTTTCGAGTTTATTTGACTCTTCTTCAGGTAAATGTTATTACATTTAAATTTGATTTTACGAGGAAGATAAGACGTATCAATACTGATCCTCCATCATGGAAAAAGAAATACGTGAAATAAAGAAAATGGCAGATTTTCAAATGAGGAAAGCTACCCATATACAGTTTCTGGAAAACTGTTTGGCAGAGTCGCTTATACCTAAAGGATTAAGATTAAATCTACAGGTATTATACCTAAAGGATTAAGATAAAATCTACAGGTACAAGTCGACAATAACAACAAATTACAGAATATTATCAACCGAGTTTTTTTCAAACTTGCTTAGATGATCGAGCAGGATGTGTAGATTGTGGTAAAGAAATGATTTTTCCTGCGATCATTTTACAAGAAGGCCCTTTGTTAATTTCAGTAATACAATTTTAAAACATAACTCCTCATTTAAAATTTCTAGTGGATTTTTTCAAACCTGCACATATGATAACCAGGATGTGTTGATGGTCGTAAATAATATTTTTTCCTGTGACGATTTTTACCAGAATTGAGGCCCTTTGTTTATTTCAGTAATTAAATGGCGTGGCATTAACTTCTCATTTTCTATTTGGCTAAATTCTTTCTAACTTGCCCAGATGATAAACCATGAAGTATAGATTGTTGTGAAAGACAATGGTCTCTTGCAAACATTTTCACAAGAATTATGGCCCATTGTTAATGTTATAACATTTTTTGGCACTCACTCCTCATGTACTTGTCATGATGACCACATGCTGTTAATACCTGATGTACAATTTTGTTACAAACCTGCCGCAGTGTGGGCATCAGTGTCCTGAGGACACGGTCTAGTTAAGAATTGAGTTACGCTCAATCCGGAGGTAAGCGTCGCTGCCGGTCTGATTTCAAAGAAAAGTAATGTATTCCTCTCTGTATTTACGTAAACACATATAATACTCTGATTACTAATCAAAATCTACTACAAAGAAAAAAAACGATTGCATCAAACTCTGAAACATACATGGCATGCAAAAAATAATCACATCTAAGTCACCAACGGATACAAAGTGAAACTTTACCTTCGATATCTTGCCGCAATTTGTCATAACAATATCAGCTTTTATAAAAATCTTAGAACGACTCGATTCATTTCTTTATCCGTATACATTACAAAAAACAAGTTGCTGTATTTTTTGTTAAACTTGCTTTTTTGACAGACTACCACGTGGTATGTAAACTATGTAATATCGATTGTTTAAAGATTTCGTAAAGCAATTCTAGAGTTCAGGATCCAAGACCATAAAACTGAATTGGAGACCAGAGACCGGTCTCAAGTTTTAGTATTATGATCTTAGGCCTAAATATTGTTAGATGTCTCAAGGCAGGCGTGTCATAGAGAGTACATCATATTTAGTCGTTTATAGGGCTTCTACAGTTTACATTATAAATTTATATTTGACAACACTTTAGTTAATAGTTTCGTCACGCTAGGTGCCCAGGCACCTTTAATTTTGATTCCCGGCTTTCAAGTAAATGCAACATATAAAACTGTCGACTGATAAGCACCAAACGTAAACCAGTCAGACTCTATCAGCGAGTTAACTCCCGTTAGTTAATGGTCTAATACACCAGGACTGAAGGTCATAAAGCTGAGATTGGAAACCAGTCTCAAATCTCAAGCATCTGATTGGCTGAAATGGCGACTGGTCGCCATTTCAGCCAATCAGATGCTTGAGATTTGAGACTGGTTTCCATGCTCAGTTTTATAACCTTGGACACATATCTTAGGGAGGTTTATAGACACTGTATTTGCTCATAACTTCATCATAAGATGGCGGCGGCTGATCAAATCTTTGAACCGTTTCATTTGTACCCCAGTTGTTGCGATCCAAACCGATACCAACAGGAACGTTAGTATCCACTGGGCCGCTTCTTCGCCGTTCATAGTCCACAATTTGATTAGTTTCTGATTGCACTGGCTGAGTCTGTGTTTGGTAACTATTATAAACATATCCAGGCATCACTGGGTCTGTGTATCCAGTCAAGCTTGTTTGTGGTTCTATGGGTACTAATGGAATCAGCTGGGGTGCGCCAGAACGATCATCGTTTTCGCTTCCGTTTTCCGCTTCACACCGGTTTTCATTAGAACCGGTTATAGATTTACACATAGTTGCTAAGGACGCTAGACAGCCAAAAAACGCCAGTATGCCTCCGATTCCTGAACAAATGAGTGCGTATGGAATGCCGAGTTTAAACGAATTTGATGGATCGCCTGAGATGTCGTACAACTGTTTGTTGATTTGGAAAAAACGCGAGGTTGGAATCATGATTAGTATACCTAAAAGAAAGGAGAGAGTGAGATAAAAAGAAAATATCCAAATAGATTCCTCTGTGCTTATCTTAATATCAATAGTCTGAGACATAAATTTTACTCTTTAAAAGAGATTCTTACTAAAAACATCATTGATCTATTATTTATTGCAGAAACTAAACTCGATGACACTTTTCCAGATGCCCAGTTTGCAGTTGACAACTTTCATATGTGGAGGGCAGATAGAACAAGCAATGGAGGTGGTCTGGTAGCATATTTACGCTCTGATATAGCAGGCGACAGGAAAACTGATTTTGAATTTAAGACAAGAGGGCCATCATGGCCCTGTATTGCTCACCTGAGTACAAAAGTACTTTCAGCTTTACCCCAGGGCCTACATTTAAATAATGCTGGTAAAGGGTCTCTTAGTAAATTACAATACTCAACATGAAATATCTAAGGTCTAGTCACATTAGTTTCAGAGAAAAATGATTATTTATGTTTTTCAATATAAATCAATGCAAACTAAGAGAACCCTGGGGCGTAGCCAATCTTGGCCCAGGGGATATAATTTGAACAAACTTGGTAGATATCCACTAGACAATGCTACATACCAAATATCTAAGCTTAAGGCATTGAGGTTTCCAGTAAGAAGATTTTTAAAAATTGCCTTTTTTACATATTAAGGGCCCCCGGGGCGAGGCCAATATTGACCCCAGGGTCAACATTTAAACAATGTTGGTAAAGGGTCTCTTCACAATACTCAACATCAAATATCTAAGGTCTAGTCCTATTAGTTTCCGAGAAAAATGATTTTTCATGTTTCCTATATAAATCAATGTAAATGAAGAGAACCCTGGGGTGTGTCCAATTTTGGCCCAGGGGACATAATTTAAACAGACTTGGTAGACATCCACTAGACAATGCTACATACCAAATATCTAAGCTTTAAGCATTGAGATTTCAAGTAGAAAGATTTTAAAAGTTTGCCTTTTTCACATATTAAGGGCCCCTGGGACGGGGACAATTTTGACCCCAGGGCCAACTTTTAAACAAAGTTGATAAAGGGTCTCTACACAATACTCAACACCAAATATCTAAGATCTAGTCCTATTAGTTTTGGAGAAAAATGATTTTTCATGTTTTTCCTATATAACTATATGTGGTAAACATCATACCTAAATATAGCTGAAGACAGGTAGAAATATTCGATTTTGACAATTCATGCCATCTGATCAGGATCTGCACTGGTCCCATTTTAGTTATATATAACCTAATGAATCAAAAATCCAACAGTGCAGATCCTGATCAGATGGTTCGGATGTGCCGGCTGATCTGGATCTACACTGTTCGCCCAAGCAAAAAGTTGTGTCTATGGACGAAAGGGTTAATATAGTCTGAACATTTTGAGAAAGTGCTACAAATTTGTTGTTGTTGTTGTTGTTTTACTTATGAATTTAAATAAAATATTTAGAAAAGCCTGATATTCAGTGCTATAAAGTATTAAGAATGTTTATTTGGTCAGTATCCATAGATGTCAAAATTTACCTTATAAAAACTTCCAGAGCAAAGTTCTTAATATTGCAAAACACAGATCTTGAAGCAGGAAAGTTCAGTAGGTCATTTGACCAGCAACTGGAGCAATGAACTTGATAGTGCATCCTAATACATCTTAATATAGCTGAAGACAGGTAGAACTATTGAAATTTTGACACTTGAAATTTTCACTCTGCTACTAAAATTTTTGTTTCAAATTTTATCCCTGAACAACCAGTGAATGAATTGTTCAGGAAAGATTGAATTTTAAGATGGTATAATGGCTGTGTCAAAATCTGGTTAATAACTGTAGAAAATCAAAGGTTAAAAAACAGAATTCAAGTTTTTCCTATATAAGTCTATATAAAATGAAGTGACCCCTGGGGCGGGGCCAATTTTGACCCCAGGGAAATAATTTGAACAATAATTGTAGAGTTCCACTAGAGGGTGCTAAATGCCAAATATCTAAGCTCTAGGCCTTGTGGTTTCAGACAAGAAGATTTTTAAAGTTTTTCCTATATAAGTCTATGTAAAATGAAGTGACCCCTGGGGCAGGGCCAATTTTGACCCAAGGGAAATAATTTGAACAATCTTTGTAGAGTTCCACTAGAGGATGCTAAATGCCAAATATCTAAGCTCTAGGCCTTGTGGTTTCAGACAAGAAGATTTTTAAAGTTTTTCCTATATAAGTCTATATAAAATGAAGTGACCCCTGGGGCGGGGCCTATTTTGACCCCAGGGAAATAATTTGAACAATCTTTGTAGAGTTCCACTAGAGGATGCTAAATGCCAAATATCTAAGCTCTAGGCCTTGTGGTTTCAGACAAGAAGATTTTTAAAGTTTTTCCTATATAAGTCTATATAAAATGAAGTGACCCCTGGGGCGGGGCCAATTTTGACCCCAGGGAAATAATTTGAACAATCTTTGTAGAGTTCTACTAGAGGATGCTAAATGCCAAATATCTAAGCTCTAGGCCTTGTGGTTTCAGACAAGAAGATTTTTAAAGTTTTTTCTTTCGGTTGCCATGGCAACCAGAGTTCTGCATGGAATTAATTTCTTTGAACAACTTTGGAAGAGCTTCATGCAAGGAACATTTGTGGCAAGTTTCATCAACTTTGGCCCAGGGGTTTAAGAGGAGATGTTGTTTAAAGCAAAAATTGACGACGCACGACGCACGACGGACGACGCACGACGCACGACGGACACAGGGCGATCCTAAAAGCTCACCATGAGCACAAGTGCTCAGGTGAGATAAAAACTGAATCCATATGTATAGAGGTAAATTTAAATAACAAAAAATGGCTTTTTTCAGGGTTATATAGACCACCAAATATGAGTAACCATGATTTTGAAACAGACTGTAACATGACCTTTGATAAGATCAGCTCTAAATATGATCACTATATAGTCATAGGTGATCTGAATTATGACTGGCTAGATGACACTAAAAATGAGCAGTTGAAATCCCTCTGCGATATATTTGATCTGCACAATTTTATCAGTAATCCAACATGTTTTACTAAACATGGTAAACCTGCTCTTTTAGATGTCATACTCTCCAGTAATAACTCGTGCATTGGGGAGACTTGCAACTTCAACTGTGGCCTGAGTGATGTTCATAACATGGTGGGGCTACAGTTGAAGGAGGAAGTACCGCCAAACAAAATGAAGTGGTCAACTTACAGGAGCTTCAAAAATTTTGACAAATATTTTTCATCAAAAACTGGAAGAAGAACTGATACATTCAAACATAAATGATGATTTAGATGTAAATCAAATGTACAACAATTTTATTGATAAATTAGTAAATTTGCTAATATATGTGCTCCGTTAAAGAAAAAGAAACTCAACCCCAAACCTGTACCTTTTATGAACAAACAATTAAAACAAGCTATTTACAAAAAACGAATGCTCCAAAATAACTACTTTAGGAATAGAAAGTCAAAAAACTGGGAAAATTTAGAGTACAAAGAAATCTAGTTACTGAACTTAAAAGAAAATCTGTTAACAACTATTTTATCGATCGCTGTGTTGGGGGGTGTAAAAATAAATCTTTCTGGTCAACAATTAAACCTTTTCTTACCAACAAAGGCTCTCGCATCCAGAAGGACACAATCCTCTGTGAAGACAATTCTTTAATTAACAATCACCAAAATGTATGTGAAGTGTTTAATGACTTTTTTGTTAATGTAGCAAAAAATATTGGAAATGAATCGATATCTATAAATGAAGAACATCCAAGTATCTTATCAATAAAAAGAAACATTAAAAACACAGAGGAATTTGTCTTCTCCAAGGTGGACGAAAGCTTTGTTGGTAAGCAGATTGATAAATTATGTGTTAAAAAGGCTACAGGTATGGATGGTATTACAGCAAAACTTGTTAAACTTGCAAAACCTGTTATTCTCAAACCTGTCACAGAGATTATAAATAAGGGTATATCATAAAATATTTATCACTCTTTTATTCTCTCAAACTTCAATTATTGTCCTCTTACTTGGCATTTTTGTGGAGAGCAAAACGCTCGCAAATTAGAGAAAATACAAGAAAGAGCCTTACGATTTATATATGACGACTATGCTTCAAATTACGATTCATTATTAGAAAGATCTAAAATGCCTACACTGAAAATGAGAAGATTAAAAACTATGGCCATAGAAACCTTCAAAATTATTAATAATCAATGCCCTCTTTATTTAAGTGATCTTATTTGTATTAAAGAACAATCCTACTCTTTTAGATGCTCCAAAACAGCTTTTATACCGCAGGTAAGGACAACAAGTTACGGTTTACACTCTTTCCGTTCCAGTGCTCCAAAATTATGGAACACGTTACCGCAACATTTTAGAGATGAAACAAATTTTAACCATTTTAAAAGTATGATCAATGCCTGGAACGGAGAAAAGTGTTCATGTTCTTTTTGTATGTAACTCTTTGTATGTTTTAGTTGCTATTTATCCATTCCACCTGCTACAGTATACCCAGCCTTTCTGTTAAATTTGATTAGTTATTAAGTTTTCAGTTTTTAGACTTAATGTTATATCTGATGAATTCTTACAAGTATATGCATTTAATAATAATTCTTATAAACTATCTCTTAAAGTCTTAATAATGTGATTGTAAATTTATAGTTATCTTTTAAATTGTACTGTTATTTTATTATAACTGCAAATATTTCTAATTTTCCTATATGAAGTATATAATGTAACCCAAGTCATAATTGCAGTAAACTGGTATCTTATAAATGCTACTTTAATATCATAATTGCATGTGCTTAATTATAATAACATATTATATGTGCTTTTATATGTGCTTTTCATGTACTTTTAATTTAATGTAATTGTGTCATGTTTGTGTTGCTTGAGATGTCATATTGTTATTAATGTCGGTCAAAAGCTTTATAGCTTATGTTTATACATGTTGACGAATACCGACAATAAATAAAATTTGCATTGTATTGTATTGTATTGTATTGTATTGTATTGTATTGTATTGTATTGTATTGTATTGTATTGTATTGTATTGTATTGTATTGTATAATATTTTGACAATAAGCACTACTTTTTTTAAATACTACACAAGGCATTTATTTAACATGTACTGTTCATTTAGGAGCAAATTATCATAAAATATCATAAACAGCCAAATGGTTGCGAAAGAGCTCTGTTTTAAAAGCTATGAATTCAAAACTGGTAAACTTTATTTTATATTAAACCCGGATTTCTGTTGTATTGTTTACTGGTGTAAATATTGAGTTGCGCTCAACCGGGGGCTATGCAGCATTGGCAGTAATTTACGTTTCCTTTACTGTTCATCAAACAACGCGTGAAATATTTTCAATTTTGTCGTGTTTGGTGGCTTTCAACACTGACAAAAAGTGTAAACGGCATGTCAGGATTAGCCACATTTAGAAAACACAACCGCCCCACAAAGCCAAACTGTAGAGAGGGAAATTGATCATTGGATTATAGTATTATCAATTTTAAAAAGACAGCTTTTATTTACTGAAAATAAGAATTTGAATGGTTACCACAAATAAACGGCATAACTGTATAGATTCATGCATGTGTTGAACTGCAGAGTATTTAATATATGATTACATAGTTAAAAGCATTGTCACCAGGTGTCAATACAAATTTATCATGGAAATCCTTAATTCACCGCTTCAAATAATGAGAGTTAAACGATGTCAAAGTGGTTAAAAAAATGTAAAAGAATATGCGAGTGCCAATTATTTTAAAGATGATTTTACAAAAAAATCATTTTGCTAAGCTATTTATATCTTTCACAATTTATTGAAAAACATGCTTAACGACATGGAAATATTTGTGAAAGAGAGGCTTTTAAACATTTTCTAAAGAAATTTTATAGTAAGTCAACCTAAATAATTTAAAAATCATAAATTGAAAGACGAACACGCATTTTTTCTTATGATAATACTTTTGATCAAATATCTATGCGACCCTTTCAGAAATCACGAATAAGACAGTATTAGTATACAAGTTTAGTGCAACAATCACTCTTCAAATATATAAATATATAAATACTTTTTTGAGAAGAAACAATTCTACATAAAAGAACACAATTACCTGAAACTAGCGAAAAGCAAAAGAAGAGACAATAACGCGGTCTGGGTTGGCTTGAACGTTTCCCTTCTAAGTAGCTTAAATACTTTATCCTATTCCTACGAGCCGTCGTGAAAGCCATAAATATGATCACCAGAGCCACGGAAGCCTCCACTTCGTACTCAACGATCCGTGAAAACGGGAATCCTGAAAAATGACCAATAGGAAAAGAAAATGTTCCAATTACTTTTGTTATGGCCAAGGCTGTTTTGATATCAAAGATGAGCAAAATAAGAACAATGGACAAGATATAAATAAATAAGTTCGATATTTCCAGATGTTGTTTTGCGGCATCCCCATTTTTTGGATCGACAGATCAAGAGTTATCAGTTTTCTGACTCTTGACTGTCAAACTGCAGGCCTAAGAACCCCCGAAAAGTAGTTCTTTATTTCAAAAGTCCTGATAGCATATATACCGATTCCTCAATACTTTCAATGCTTTGATTATAAATTGCTACGACATTCGAAATGTCTGGATGTAGACCTTAAAGCGAAAAGATCGAAATATGTAGATCTATATATTTAGTTTAAAGTCATGTCAACAGATATGTCGAACAGACATATAATTGTTTTTACCTTTTGTTTTCAGTTGACAAGAGGGCATAACTATGAACACCAATGTGAGGATATAAATGTTTAGATATAATTCGTGACGAGGATCATTCAATATTTTGTGAGCATTTTTAAGCCAAAGCCAAGATTGTCTCAAGTTTCAGCCATGTATGATAACGTAATGGTAAATAATCTAGAAGTACCGAGTTGATAGAATTAAAAAAAAAGATGTAATATACGGAATTATGGTAAGATATATTAATTTTAAGTTTGATTGAAATCCGTTAATGAGACTGTTTATGAGATATGGCTTAGGATGGACAAGTCGGACTGACGGACATACGAACAACGTGAAAACAACAAACCTCCGGCGTCGACGTGGAAATTGAGATAACTTTTTTTTCCTAACAATAGAAGCTGCTGACAATGTCGTAAAATTGCAATCCTTCAAAATTTATTAGCTACCCTAATTGATATATCAGCGAAACACAGATTTTGACATTGAATAAAAACCTACTCACTTGAATTCCTAGCACTAAAATCATAGTCCTCGTAATCCTGATCGGAATGGAAACCAAAATCGTAGTCAGTATATTTTCTTCTCTCTATATGTAGGTTCATGTAGGTTTTCGTCCGACATGTTTCGCCAAAGCACAAAATCACATACCAAAGTGCAAACGTCTGGTCCACTTTCTTTAATCGTCGTCCGACTTCGTTGTTGTAGACGTCAAAGGTGACGTGAAGCCAGCTTGGTGTGCAGAACCCAACCAGTTGCGAGAGCAATGACAGCAACAGGCAAACGACTGTCATCTGCATGTATCTTTTCTTGTCAGGCATGATCTGTTTGGAAAAAATAAATTAAGTCTTGAACCCTTTATTGCGTGTACGTATAGTGTAGATCCAGATCAGCCGTTCTATCAGATCAGGATTTACACTGGTCGCTTTTAGATTTATTAGGATATTTCTTACCAAGGTGCGACCAGTGCAGATCCAGGTCAGATGGCATGGATGTACCAGCTGATCTGGATCTACACTGGTCGCAAACGCGTAAAAATATTGATTATGGAGTAAAGGGTTAAACAAAATTTAAGTACTTATGTGGAAGTAAATATAGATAATATATATTTTTAACAAGTATCCACGTTTTAAAGGGACCTTTTAAAATGTGACCGATGTACAGTAAAAATATTTTAATACCAACATTGCATCTCGGGAAAAGTGGTATATAAATAATGGTGGTCATTATTTCGGGTGGGAAATAATTGAAAACTGTAGAAGGAAAGTAAAGTAAGACTCTTAATGATGCGAAGGTCTTAGGTTTGGGTGGCCTTAGTCTGAGGGGTTTAAACAACTATTACGAAAAGTCAATAAGTTTATTGATTTCGGGCTGGAAACTAATTCAAAACGTTAAAAGGAAAGCAGACAGTGGTATACGGTCTCAGACTTGGGGTTGCTTTAAGTGAGGGATTTAATTAAACAACTCGTACTAAAATTAAGTAGGCCTAAACTCCTCTTAAATGGTTAATCTTCTGAAATTTGTTAACTGATAGTCAGTTAGAAATCATGGACTGCTCATCGGGAACCAGTAATAGCCAGTTGTGTTATGGAATGATCACCGGGTACCAGCATTAGCTTGTATACTAGTAGTAGTTATGATCTACTGCTCAACGGGAACTAAGAAGACAGTAGTGTGATACCGCATTGTGATAGACTGCCCATCGGGAACCAGCAATAGCCAGAAATATGATGAATCAGTATGAAAGACTGTCGGGAACCAGAAGTAGTCGGCAGTGATGCAGCTTTATGATGACCATTGATCGGGAACCAGCGATAACCAGAAATATGATGAATCTGTATGACAGCCTCCTTGTCGGGAACCACCGGTTGTCGGCAGTGTGATGCAGCTTTATGATGACCACTGATCGGGAACCAGAATACATGTAACCAGTAGATTGATGCAGCAGTAAGTAATGGATGCCAAAATTACTAACGCTAATGATAGCACATTATACTGGCGGTAATTCTTCAACAATAAAATAACAACTGTACTAGAACTAAATTTCGTAGCGACTTTGGATTGTTAGTTGTGATTTGCATTAGATCTAGATGAAGAATCATACGTGCCTGATATGATTCTTCTACTGTAGAATAGTTAATCAATAGAAAGGAGAGTGAAGCGAATATATAGATAGCGTTTACTTACTGTAAAATCAGTTCCAGATGCCCCCTTAAAAATGCCATAAATTGTTAAAACGCCTGTCAAACAAAGTTCTTGCACATCAAAATTCCCCTGATCCGCTCTTCGACCAGTTAACCAGTTTTATTCGCTCGCTGCTTCAAGTATTTGACTAAAATCAACATTATTCCAAAGCAGTGGATATTGTATTGATCGATCATACATGGCGCCGCAGCTTGTAGATCTATTACCACGTGTGATCTCATCGACTTCAAGAACAGACAACTGCGTTAACAATCGGAAATCAGCATTCTTCGGTTATCTCCGCTACGCTACGACACGCCCAGTACGTGTTGCAATCCAGTGTATACGAATAGAACTTGTTGCAATCTATTTTATACATAACAATAAAAAAAGAGCGCGAATAAATACAGGATGTTAGTTTTTGTTTTTGATTTCCTCAGTAATTTGGTGTAGCAAAAAAACAAACCAAAAAAAACTAAACATAAAACTGATGGATAATGTATAATTTAAACCTGTACTCGGAAGGTCAGCAAATTGGAAATCAGCTAATAATTATTAAGCTACATCGATTTTCAAAGAAAAAAATAGTGTTCTTTTCACGTGCCAAGTTCATAAAAACTAGTCACCAATCGAAATACTAGTAGTTTATATAATTTTCCAGCTGTATAATTTATTCTGTGAGTTTTATTTTTATTATTTTATTGGTCGCAAAGGCAAAACTAGGTAAAACAAGAAATATCTTTAAAAAAGATAAACGGCGTTGATGGAAAATATTTATATATACACGTATATAAGAAAGAAAGAAATACAGAGAGGCGAAGCAGACACAGTTTAGTTATTTTATTTTACTTGTTATAGCTGTTGACGAACCCTCCCTGCCTTCTTAGTATGACCTAGAGATTAAGCGACCGAATCATGACAACTCATCAATTCATTGAAAGTGTCTTTCAAAAAAATGTTCAAGCTGTTGCAACAATTTCATACAGTGATAACAAGTCGGTTAAAGAAGCAATGTCTTACATTAAGTCTTGATCTACATTTATTCAGTTTCAATAAAATACATCTTGTAGAGTTAGAACTCAAGATGAATAAATGTCCTTGAAATTTAATAAAAATAAATACAAACAGCCTGTTACAAGAGCGAAATCTACCAACTTTTACGTCAATTAACTTTAAAAAAAGTGTCCCTCCCGAGTATTGAACCCGGGGCCTTCGCTTGGGAGGCGAGAGTGTCATCCACTACACTACAATGTACCTGTATTTTTGTACTTGAAATTAACAATCAGTATCAAAGGAACTAGAAAGAAACCAGTAAGAACTAGAAATATCTACACTTCTCTTTCGTTTTACACAGTGTAAACTTGTATGCAAGTGTTTAGCTGACACCCAAAAATATTCCATATAAAATTGTATTTAAGCCATCAATATTGACTTAACTGGTTATTTAAATCGTAAATATGTTTTTTTCTGTAATACAACACCTACTAATAACCAATCGAAATAATCTATTTTATTTTTCCGCTGCATAATAATAAAAATCCCAATAGATACCTCTCCACCCTGCTAGATGCCTCTCTGGTGTGAATAGCTACCAATCGAAATAGTTTATTTCATTTTCCCTCTGCATAATAAGAGAATACGAGTATTATTTACAACATTTCATTGGTCGAAAAACTAGGTCAAAAGTGAGCTTAGACAGCTAACGCCGAAAAAAGCCAATTTAGAAAGCCACGCCGAAAAAAGTTGAAGCGTTTTTTTTCGACGTTAGCTGTCTAAGCTCACTTTTGACAATTGTCACGGAGAAATTTATCCCGCCTCGGCTGGGGATCGAACTCACGACCCCTGGATTGACAGTCCGATGCTCTATCCACTGAGCTAGCCGGGCGGGCCTGGGTGTCAGGTAAACACTTGCATACAATACACAGTGTAAAACGAAAGAGAAGTGTAGATATTCCTAGTTCTTACTGGTTCCTTTCTAGTTCCTTTGATACTGATTGTTAATTTCAAGTACGAAATACAAGTTTATTGTAGTGTAGTGGCTAACACTCTCGCCTCTCAAGCGGAGGCCCCGGGTTCAATACTCAGGACGGACACTTTTTTTAAAGTTAATATACGTAAAAGTTGGTAGATTTCGCTCTTGTAACAGGCTGTTATTATTTATATTTATTAAATTTCAAGGTAATTTATTCATCTTGAATTCTCACTCTACACGAGGTATTTTATTGAAACTGAATATTTTGCTTCAGTATCTTTAATCGACTTGTTATCACTGTATGAAATTGTTGCAACAGCTTCAACATTTTTTTGAAAGATACTTTCAATAAATTTATGAGTTGTCATGATTTGGTCGCTTAATCTCTAAGTCATACTAAGAAGGCAGGGAGGGTTCGTCGACAGCTATAACAAATAAAATAAAATAACTAAACCGTGTCTGCTTTGCCTCTCTGTATTTCTTTCTTTCTTATATAGATGTATATATAAATCTTTTCCATCAACGCCGTTTATCTTTTTTAAAGATATTTCTTGTTCCACCTAAACCTCACACACATAAAATAAATATACATGTATATATGACATTTGCACGGGATCTTGGAGCTCTGGGTAGGATAGTATGTAATGCAAGTGTAAAAATAATACTAAATAAGCAATGCCACTTTTTTTTATCTGATATGGAAACATGCGATTTCCCATATATATTTGATTATTGCTTACAAGACAGTCACGTGATATTATTGTCTTAGAAACTTACAAAATATTATACGTGAAAATTGCTTGACTATAATATAGGCCATAAGCAAATTTCTTAAGTGAATAATTTAAACATCAAAAGTTTAAGATCTGTTTAGCTAATTTGCTATTGTAGAAATATGTGTACCTCCTAACAATCTCGAAGAAGTGGTGTGTAGAAAAAAAGTCTGCATTTCGGGATATCGAAATTCAAAAACATGTGTGGACATAAAACATTATTGAATGTATTTCTTTTAGAGTCCGATCCAGAACGGTTCTTTTTTGTAAGGACATCTCGGAACTTGGTGTGGTGCAGTCTGCATTTCGACTGTTATTTGGCATTTATTGTGTTAAATTTAGTTCTTTTTACATTATATTTACTGTTTGTAATCTGAAACTAATTACAGTGCCCAAGGTTATAAAACTGAGCATGGAAACCAGTCTCAAATCTTAAGCATCTGATTGGCTGAAATGGCGACCAGTCGCCATTTCAGCCAATCAGATGCTTGAGATTTGAGACTGGTTTCCAAACTCAGTTTTATAACCTTCAACCCAGGTCATATTTTTTCATATTCATGAATGGAGACTAATCACATTCTGTTTGGGTTTCAGGGCCGAAATCATAACACTAAGAATGGAGACCAGTCTCAAATCTAAAACATCTGATTGACTGAAATGGAGATTCAATGATTTTTTCTTAATGCATAGATTATCATCTGTTTTCTAATTCCGTTAAACATATTAAATTGTATCTCATTATAAAAATCGTGGCATGGTTTCAATGCAGGTATCATCGTTGTCTTCATTATCAAACTTGCACTGGTTCGATATGTCAATATTCATCAACACTTAACCGGAAACTAGATACGTCTTAGATCTTAAAACAAACTAATATATTTTCCTAAGCAAAGTGGATTTTTGCCGTCATAAGAAAATACACGAGCTTTAGTTGGGCCGGTATTCAATGAATAATAATGAATGCCTTGAATATTAAGTGGTTGGAATGTCATTTACATTTGTGTTTTTGTCTTCTTGCATAGTCTAATCGCTAAACATCGAAAACTTTTAATCGAGAGAATTTGCAGGAAACAAAAAGAAACAACAACACAGCAATACTTACGACAAAACATCTAAACGCATTTTATTTTGTGAAATAACTTTAACAATAAATTTCTGAAATTTGAAGCTAACTACCAGCTTTACAAGATACAGTACATGTATATAGAAAAATGTATGAACAAGAAATTTTGAATGCTACGTATTTATATTTACATGAATGCATGTTTTCAGACGACCTGAAATTGTATAATAAAAATTGAAATCTAACGAATACATGTAATTATAACTGTAACACATATCACATGTAAGTCATAAAAAATACATCAACATCACACACTGCAAATACGTGTAAATATACAAACACACGCTGTCCGAATAATACTTAGTTGAATTTTTGTGTTTCTTCAATTAAATCAAGGCCAAAGTTGATAAAACTGATATTGGAGACCAGTCTTTGAGAGTGGAGAATTGTCTACTAAAACCACGATATCTTAGGCCCACGAGTATCAAGGCTTTCACAGTATTTGCTATACATGTATAAAATCATTATATATGAGCCTCGCTATGGAAAAAAAGGGTTTTTCGGTGATACGTATACATTTTTCAAGCTATTTTTGATATTTGTAGAAATAAAAAAAACACAAGTTTATACATATGTTTCATTGTCTACTAATCAGTTTATTAATTCTTGACGAATTATGACAGTGTACTATATTTATTCCCGATTTTTTATAATGCCATTTTACGGAGCCTCTAAGGTGACATTAAGCATACTTTTTTTTCATTTTCCATACTTTGTTAAGGATATTATTTCGTTTAAACGGATATTAAAATAATTTTGTTTAAACGAAATAATATCCTTAAAAAAGTGTGGAAAAATGAAAAAAAAGTATGCTAAATGTCTCCTTAACGGCTCCGTACCATTTCAGGTAATTACGTCACACATTTTCGTATGACGAAGCTTACATATTTTAAAGACGATACCGGTAGTTTCTGATCTCACATATTTTGAATTTTTACAAGAGCACCGTTGCATATTTTACGTCTTTTTAGTGTTGTTTAGTTTCAAGGAAATCGACCCAGACCCGGCTGAAAAGAAAGAACTTTCTCTACTCACAACAGCTGTTAACATTGAGATACCCCGTTCTCAGACACTAAAAGCTTTCGCATGAAGAAAATTTTATGAACATTATGAAACATCAATGCACGCGCGTAAATTTTCAAAAGTGAATGTGTTACATAATATCCTCTTTTACAGAGTGATAAAATATGTCGTAAATCGTCATGAATTGCGATGTTCTGTTCTTGGGTTGTTGCTTCCTACACTGAACAGAACTAGAATTCGCTATTTCTTGTCTCACAACTTGCATGTGCATTTTTCCAAGTTTTGGGTCCAAAATGATCAAACTGTGATTGGAGACCAGTCTCAAATATGAAGCATATGAAACGAATCTCCATTTCAGCCATGCAGTGCCAAAGATCATAAAACTAAATTTGAAGACCAGTCTCGAATCTCAAGCATCTGATTGGCTAAAATGGAAACATTTTTTCAGCCAATCAGATCCTTGAGATTTGAGTCTGGTCTCCATTCTCAGTATATAATTTTGGGACCAGATTTCTGAGATTTGAGACCGGTCTCCAATATCAGTTTAATGATCTTGAAACCAGTTATGGGTGGTTGTTCTCCGTTCCGTCAATCTGATTGGCAGTTTCTCTCATACTGATTTCATCTTGCTGTGGTAAATCCACGCAGTCTGGACAGTAACCTCTTAGGGTCAACCTGAGTCCGATCACTATACCGACAACCATAGCCAGTGTGCCTCCTGCGGCACCAAAGCCTAGGCCTACCGGTTTGAACACAGTGATGTCCTCTGGGTGGGCATTTTCCACTGATCGCAGTCTGTCTCCCATTCGGCCAAAGCGTCCAACGGGAATCAAGACGAAAAGACCTGTGATTTAAGAATAATTACAAAAGGGCCCAAGATAATGAACTCAGGTAGGAGACCATTCTCAAATCTCTAGCATCTTATTGACTTGTTCACTGGTCACCATTTTAGCCAGTCGGATGCTTCTGAGACTTGTATTCTTTATTTCTGCTAATCTTTTCCCAAGGTTATAAAACTGAGCATGGAAACCAGTCTCAAATCTCAAGCATCTGATTCAGCCAATCAGATGCTTGAGATTTGAGACTGGTTTACAATCTCAGCTTTATAACCTTCAGCCCAGTTCTTGAGATTTGAGAATGGTCATTAGTTTATGTTTAAGTATGGCACATATGAGCAGTATTTACATGTTAGTAAACGGTTTTAAATTTTGTTTTACTGTTTACTTACAAAAGCTATCTAAAACTATCTAACATTCTTTTGTACGAGTTAGATCATTGACACTAACAAAAATAATAGAAAAGTTTCAATCCAACTATTGAACTCTTAATGCTAGAAATAAAGATCATTTGTCAATTACGAACGTAGAAACCTATATTATTAGAACCAGGAATCTATGCCCAAGGTTATAAAACTGAGCGTGGAAACCAGTCTCGAATCTCAAGCAGTCGCCATTTCAGCCAATCATATGCTTGAGATTTGAAACTGGTTTCCAATCTCAGTTTTATAACCTTGGGCACTAGTCTAGATTCCTGTTCGAACTGTGAAATACTTGATGCTAGGTACCTGCAAAGATGGCTGCCACAGCCGCCACGATCAGCTTAGTTTTCTTCACTTTATCCAAATTCTTTTTTACCAGCCGTTTCCTATGTCTGTACACCAGCCACCAAGCCAACATACACGCCAACATGCCCAGTATGTACAAGGTTTGGTACTCGGATAAGTCCTTGTAATTAAATCCTGAAAGGTCAAAGTGTAAAGCATAATAATCAGGGACTTTGGGCAAAAAAGCATTACCGATGTTATGTGTCTTCAGTTGTCCTGTTGTTTTTTTTATCAACAAACAGTTTCATTCCGAATCTGGACCAGAACGATATTTCTTTCGCTGCTTTACTGGAAACACTACATATGTTACTTAATATAGAAACAACTTATGTTACTGTTACTATATACAGAAACAAAGTCATATTGATTTTAAATGCTTAATGAACAGAACAAAGAATAGAATATATCATTTATTTCGTCGAAGTGCATAATAACACAATAAGAACAGTGACAACGTTTATATTTTATGAAACACAAATATTTTATTTTACAAGCGAAAATAATAAAATAAAGTTGTTCTTTTGCGTAGCATTATGAATGATGTATAATTAGTTCCCATTGATATACCTATTACTTGTTGTTATATGTGTACCCAATGTAACGGAAATGTAAGAAAAACATTAATTTAAAAGAAATCTCTATATTTATCACAAGTTAAGTATGCTTGTTTGAGCGTAAAAATTTCCAAATAATAATCAAAATAAAAATATAATAATAAATAATAAAATAATGATAATAAAAAACAACAACAACAACAATAATAATAATTATTATTATTATTATTATTATTATTATTATTATTATTATTATTTAAAAATCGCTTTATTTACACAGAGTATAATTTGTTTAAAATTTACAGATATACTATTTTAACATTTTTCTTTTAAAATTAATCGACTCGAAAAACGTGTCATCGTGATTGATTTGGAACCAATACTAATTTTTAAAAACATAATAAAATATTTTGCAAACCAAGAGAAAAAAGATAAAAAGTGTAGAATGTAAAGCTTAAACTCATTTTTTGCAGAGGCAAACATGTTTTCATATTCAAACCTGTTAATTAGAAGCAAAATATTTTATGTGTACGCTATATGTATAAGTTGCAAAGATGTTTTAATATAAGATTATGTAAGTTTTTATTCGAGGAAGGTGTCCCCGCAAAAGGCCCTCTGAATCTTTGGAAATCGCGATAACATTTCTTTTCTATTTCATATTCGTATTCCTTTGGTATGTAAATGACAATATGCAAATATTCTATCAAATATGAAAATGTAAAAAACGATTTGTTTTTGAAACTGTAGCAATCGTCTTAATTAAACATTTCTTACATTATCATTTGAATACAGTAACATAATGAAAGCTAGTGACTGCTAAAAATTAACGGAATAAACATAAATGATGTTAATGCTGAGTTCCCACTACCGATCCGATCAACTCAATCATCCCGATCCCCTAAATTTCCCGATCGAGCCCGACCAAGCTCGACTAAAGGCATATACATGACTTCTTCTCGACCTCTAGTCGATCACACAAGACCCCCACACGATTATTCACGACTCCTTCACGACGTCAACCCGACAATCTTACCGATTTCAGCTCGATCATCCCGACCTTTACAAGGCCTCAGCTCGATCAACTGGACCTGTGCTCGATCGCTACCAGACCTTCACCCGACCGGATCGACATGGTCGTACTCGGGTCGTAGAAGGTCGTGTACCGAAACTTTTAATGTTTTCTTTTTTTCTTTTTTTTTTCTTTTTTTTCCCCAATATATTTGTTTGCATTTTTTTTAGTTTAATTTCATTTTTTTTAACACTGTTCCGTTTTTAAGTGTTTTTCAGACTTTTACATATAAATAGTGTCTAGCTCGTGTGTGGTCGAACAGCAATCGGGAAGTGATCGTGTGTGTTTGAATAGCAGTCGAGTAGCAGTCTAGTTAATAATCTGGACACCAGTTTGAACAGAGGTCGAGTTGATCGGGTTGCGATCGGAAAATACTCGAGTAGAAGTCGAGATGATCGGGTACAGATCGGGTTAAAGATGTCAATTCGGCCAAACTAGATCGCTGCACGATTGCTTCTCGATCAATTCGATCTTCTACTCGACCAATACACGATCGCTTCCCGAGCGCTTCTCGATCGTTTGACTACTCGATCGCTACTCGAATATTTTTGACATGTCAAAAATATTCGGGTAAGAAGCCCGAGTGATGCCGACCAAAGTAGACCTTCCCGACCATTCCCGATCACTCATACCGACCGAGCCAGACCAGTACCCGATTGCTTGATCGGGCATGATCGAGTTGATCGGATCGGCAGTGGGAGCTTAGCATAAAACATGAATTCAGTAGCTTCATAATGAATGGATAGATATCTGGAAAAATTCATATATCAACTCACGTAGCTCGACTCCTTTGAGGTACAGATCTGTCCTTTCGAGATGCCAGTGGTCTGGTTCCCTGAAGACCGTTGAATCGTAAGATTCATTAATAAATGCAATTTGATAGTAACTCATCGTGTTACAGCTCCACGTGACCTCGCGACACTGCATCATATACCAAAGCGCGTAATCCTGATTCACCGCTATTTCGTTGTATTCGGCACGGTCTTGATTCTTGTAATATTTCTTGAATCTTATAAACACTCGGAGCCAACCCGGCGAGACACAGGCGATGAGTTGGAAAATCAGAGCACCTGTTAGCAGGATGTAAAACAACGCCGTCCAACGCTGCTCCGTTAGTCTGTGCATTTTCCTTTTATCGCGATTTGAAAAAAAAAATACCTGAAATTGAAAAAGAATTCTGTTAATACATACTGGTCGACTAGATTGTAAAATATCTATGTTTAAAATAAGATTTCGCTTAAAACTTTCTTTAATTATCGAATCGTACATCCCTGTTATGATTCTAAGAAATCTAAGAGCATACATCGCAACGTTAAAATTCATTATAAATGGCCATTAGCAGAATACAAATTTCTAGAAATCTAAACGCATAAGTCGCAACGTTAAAACTCATTATAAATGGTCTTACCCTAATACAAATTTCTATTTTCATGCTAACAATTTTCAAGTTCTTCTAGTCAAACACGAAAAACATAGAAATTACATGCTGCTGTTTTAAATAAACAAAAACTTAGTATAAACATACCAGTACACGACCAGAGATCTCCGACGTCAATAACTGTAGCAAAGGTTTGCTATTTTTGAACTCAGAATTCAGTTACTCTAATTTAAAAACGGTTACGGTTCAGCACAATTTTGTTTCAATATAACTAGTGTATATTTTTAATAAATCCTATTCTATTTATATCATGCTATATAATATAGTCTTATATGTATTTATATATGAAGTCACATGTTCCAGTACAAAAAAGCCAAGACTTTCAACATGTCCAAATTCTTCATTCCCGTTCGGCAATCAAAAGCCTTAGGCAAATACAGAAACACTTGTGTCCAATCGATCTTTGCTTATAACTAGAAAGAAGTTTCTAACTCAATGAGAAATTCGTAAGACTAGGTCTTTACCGTATGGAAATCTGCGCTTTGCTTTGTGGATATGAATCTGCTAGAAGAAATAGAGACTAGAAAATCCACAGTCTTAACCGCATTAATTACGTTATTAGGAACCATATTGAAACTCTAGTTTGACATGACATTCTAAATTACCCAGCAGTCAGCATTTGGAGACGTCGGATAAAGAACGCCGATTAGGACAAGAACAAATATGTGAGCATAACTATACACAAGAAAAGTATAACACAGATGTGTTATATGTGGACGACATTTAAAAGAGGTTAGATGTTGGGTGTAAGAGTTCATGCAGGTATTTTCATAGCACTAAACACATTGAATGAATTTGCTCTATTTAAATTCAACAGTATCTTTCAAAATTGTTCTACCACGTACATGGCAATTCCTTTGGTACTTTCAGGATGAAAAATCTATACTAACTTTCTATATTCAGCATCTTGATCCCGTAAACCAGGGGGGGGGGGGGGGGGGGTGGGGGGGGGGGGGGGATGGGAGGGGATGGGGATGAGTCACAATTATTCTGAACAACAGAAAATGACCTACAAAAAATGGTTATACAATAATTATTTACTTTATAGACAAGAAATCGCCTTCTTGTAAAACAGAAACCCACAAGAACCATTTCAACATCAAAAACATTTGTAAACAAAGAACCATCATAATATAGGTCACATCCACGCGCCGAAAATCAAGTCATAGGATTGCCAATATTCGTAAACAGAACACAAACTTTAATATCATCCAAGAATAACTATATGAACAATGTCTCTTACTACACTCTTTCTATAACTGCTTACAACAATAAACTTTCAATTCGCATAATTAAAAGGAAACACCGACTCCTCGATCTATTTATATAATTTATACATGCATATATATTTATATTTATAGTTAAGGGGAGATAATTCAATTCAATATTTATATTTATATACTCAATTATAAATAGCTTGACATTGAACTTAAAGTGCATACAACATGGTTCCCGTTCATTACTCAACGATCTATATATAAAGCCGGGCCAGCTTGTTCTCAGCATTCGCTATAAACCTCTATTTAAAGCCGGGCCTAAACTCCCCTTCAGCCGGCCTAATTGTACTAAAGTAAATATACTCAAGTAATAGTTACATAGTAATAATATTTTATGACCCATCATTCGTCCAGACTAGAGAGAACTATTTGATGCATCATCAAAGCAAAAGCGTCAACACTGGGTACTGCCAAGTTGTCTTTTATAAGCCATTTATTGACATATACTTTTGTTTCTATTTTAACAAAGAGGTGATGAATACAGTTTGAAAACAGTAAACCTGTTATCTGAACGGTAAATTTTAAAAATAAATTTGGGTGTTATGCTTAAGGTCGTCAAAACTGGACACTCCAGAATACAATAAACCGCGCCGTCATATATATGCAGATGAGCAGACGAAATTTTGATTTAAAGAGTTGTTGTTTGAAGACATTCAACTTTATTACATTTACCTGGTATAAGAAACATGTTTACTTTTACCTGGTTTAAGAAACATGTTTACATTTAATACAAGTCTTATACAGTTTATACCTTGAATACGCCCCCCACCCCCTATACATTTATTACCTATGCCCGGTTCATAAATACTGTCTGTGTTAAATCTTTTATACGCCCGTAATTCTTTGTCCAGTTTGGTCTTAAAACTAAGAATTGTTTCACTGTATACGGTTTCTTCTTTAAAACTGTTCCACTGGTCAATATTTCTTGCAGGAAAGGTGTTCAATTTTAGAGATTTATTACATGTGTCCACGTGTGTCATTTTCATTGAATTTGAAGAATTTTTCATAATTGATGTCTTCAAAGTGATTTATAATCTTGAAATAATATATTTTTGGATATTTGAAAACACCTAATATTTTCATACTTAAATGTGACCAGGCACCTTTAATGCCAATTTCATAAAAATGTTGCTGGATAACTAAAATAGAACAAAAATTTTACCACATTCAGACAATGTAGCATAGAATGGCCTGGTTCATGCACAATTCCATGGTATTTTGTCATTTTGTTTTCACGAAAATACTCTAATAACTAGTTAAAAACATGGAATTGTTGATTTTGCAAAGAATATTTTCTGTCACCTATAACTTTTCTACTGTACCCTCGACAACACGTTTCTAGACCAACATTTTATACTGTTTACATCAATTGCTTATGTGATGTTTTTTTTCTTCTTTTTTAACATAAATTAAACATAACAAACTCAACACATGTTGCGAAAATAGCTGTCTATTCTCTCTTTTTTATATATAAATAAGTACTTTGTTGCAATCATTTCACATAAAAAAACATCAGAAAACAGATAATATTTCAAAACAACAACAACATAAATACAAGCTTAAAAAATCATTTTCACTGTGTTTTATAAATAGTTTTACTTGCTTAATGTTTTCAATTCGAAATGTTTACTTATTTATGAACAACTCTGCAATATAACCAAATTTCTAAAAACAAATAGGCACCTGCAAATTTTTATATATATATAATTATTTTTATGGCAGTATCTTTTATTTCTTCCTTTTCAAGCTTCATGCTGCTAATACACACAAAACCATTACTACAAATTTCATTTCAGTTAGATTTTGTCTTGCAACCGAAACATCAGTTGCATACTGTGGTATCATTGTATTTCGTGCAACGGCAACTACCTGAAATTCAACCCCAGCTAAATTAAAACATTTAACAGTGTGACTTTATTGAATAATATAGTTGCGCGAATTCATGACCACAAGAATTTGTCGTTTGCAGGTTTTGCGCAAAAATTCATCCCTGCGATATTAAATGTTACTACAATGTACAGTAGCGCAGTGACATATATTTTCATTGAGAAGTAAATGTGGCAGGAAAGGATAGAACATTGTTCAAAGTTAATCACGTCTTCCAGTTGCTTTACATTAAGCCACACCATTTGTAATTGCTTCAGTGCTACAAGTACCATTCAAATCTTTAGAAAACAAAATTTTCAGTTCAACATCTGCAAGGAGAATGAACCACAGCAGCAAAAATTTGATTGACAGCAAAATCAAATTTGGTCCTCTGATTGCAGCAGCAGTTATAACAGAAGTAACATGGCGAAAACCTAATTGCAGTGCAACAGATGTTTACAGAGGTCGCTCGCTGGGTCCAGGGTCTATTTAATTAAATAGACCCTGCTGGGTCAATATCTAATTGAAATGGAAATTGTAGTAAATTTCTACATGTTCATTAATAATAGATTTCTAGGTTCCTGAATCAGTTCCCTTTGCCTTTAAACATATTAAGTAATATTGTTAAACACATAGTACACATCATTCACATTTTGTATAACACATTGTTTAAAACAGTACAAATCATTCAGATTTTGTATTACACACTGTTCAAAACAGAGTATACATATTAAATTCAGATTTTGTCTTTAACATAGAAAATCATGTTAATACTAGTATTTAAAATATTTAATCACTGTCATCTCTAAACCCTTTATGCTATGGGACATGGCTGTTATCCCATGTTCAAACAGAGTAGATCCTGATTATCCTGCACATCTGTGCAATCTTATCGAGATCTTAACTGCTTTTAGCTTCATTAGGTTATTCCTCACCAATAAGTGAACAGTGTATATCCAAATCATGCTACAGATGTACTGGCTGATCTAGATCTTCAATGGTTGCGCATGAGATAAAACCCATCAGGGTCTATTTAATCAATAATAATTAAATTAAATAGACCCTGAACCCATATCTTAAGTAAAGGATTACATTCCAAGTATTAGGCCAGAGAAAAAAAATTATTAGATTCTCATCCGGATTTTGGGAAAAAAGGGGCGGGTAGACACTTTTTAATTTTTATTAATGAAATACCTGAGAACAGAAGTAAAAACTAACTTAAAATTTAAAACTAACTTAAACCTTTGGTGTAGAATATTCCTCCATCTTTTTATTTTCTTCCAAAAAATCATGATAACAACTTACATAAAGAGCAGGTTGGTGCCTATTCTTGCTTGAAAAGCCATACCAGTCTTTAAGATTGACACTATTTCCTTCGGTAAGCTTTGAAATGATGAACATTTTATTTTATTATTGTCAGCCATGTTTTTTTTACCATATTTGGAATGGTCTAAAACCCATTGTGTCCAGAACAGAATATGTTCCGATTTTTTACCAATAATTTTTTTAGGGGCGGGTGGTTTCGGACAGGGGTGGGCGGCGATGAGAATCTTAAATATTTTTTTCTATTGCCTGAACAGTGCTTCTTTACTCCAGGTAATTATATCACACCATAACACAGTACTTTGAACAAGATGTCCACAATTCAAGTTTCCTGATGAAAATCAGGCTAATAATTGTTCCACAGCACTGATATAATAAAATCAAATATCCAATCATGTTAGTAACTTTAACCTAAGAGCAACTTATCTTCACTTTGCTGAATTTCTCCCCTTAGATTTTCTTTCAATTCTCCTTTTCCCTTGAAATAAATCCTATTTTGAAACTTATTTTATAAGTTTGTCAGTGGACACAAAGTAGCTCCAATGTCAATGTAAAATATTTATATATCAAGGGTTAATTACACTAACTGTTGTATCATTTAATTTTGCAGGGAGAATTTTTTCACACGCAAGCTAAAAATGATATTTTTGGTCTGCCATAAGTTCGCTCAGCTTATCATTGTCATAAGACCTATAATGGAATCATTAATTTTTGGTTTTTAAACATGCTCATCTATCCTTCGTGATACGCAAAATTTAAACCTCTGCATTATACAACTAATCCACCGTTCACATGCTAAGTGTTTGCTTTTGGTTTATTGGCTGACGCAGCAAATTTTCTGGCCTCCAATATCCTGGAACGTGTGCTGCATCGACTAGATGTTGGGGTTTCATCAGCAAAAGATGACATCATCGAGAAACTTGACCTCGGAGATTCCGCAGGCAATGTATCACAGGTAGCACGTATTGAGGCAAATCTGGAATAACAAAAGAACTATCACAATTCAGATGCCAATCCAGAATGGGTTCAGTGAGGTTGATCAAGCAATATTTAATTTTCGAGAGATGTTTTGGCAGAAAGTTGAAAAATTATGTAACTACCTTAAATTTTGCATCCAATCCTGCAATTAAGGCTGTTACAATCAATCATCATAATAACTAATCAATAAAATATTTTTTAAAATCCCGAGATCTAAATTATAAACCCTCCTTAAGACTGCCCTGAAATTAAGATCACTCCCATAATAAAACAATTATTTTAAACGGTTATGGGTAAAACCCTGACCAGACCCAGACCCAGACCAGACCCCGGAAATTAACGATTGAGTACGGAAATCTTCGCTCGTTTCCGACAATACAGTACACAACAATAACGACATGCGTGCTGCTATTAGCGATCGTGTTTTAAGAGGTATTAATCATTTCCTAATCTTAATTCTGTTAACTTTCAGAAACATGAAATAATAATTTCCGAATTAACTCTATAAAAAAGATATTTTTACATCTCCAGAATCATAATGTGCCCGACAAAACACAGAGTATATTTGAAAAAAAGCTCTGATTAATCTTCTGTTTATTGCAACTTTCGCCAAATACTTTCATCACAAGTTATGAAAAAAATGAGTTTTAAAAATTAATCCCACAAGACCTTTATGTGTTATATTATTTAAAGACAAGTGAGCACAATTATCAGTATATCCTTCTTTAATGCCGAGTGGTACGGATTATACAAAATTACACAAAGTGTGACATTTTGTCACACAGCTTAGATCAGTAAATACTCAATACAAACAACAATAATCTTATTTTCTATAATTTTAAAGAATTTCACAGAATTACTTTTAAAGAATTTCATATAATTAAATTGCGTACCTAATCGATTTTTAAAAGGAATACAATCCAAGAAGTGAATAACGCTAATTCATGCCTTTTTTTTTTATCTAACTTTGCGTTAACACCGTTTAAGGCAAATATCAACTGGAATTTGATAAAAAAAAAACAAACTTATACTCCTAAAAAAACAACTTATACTCCTACATCTTATTGAATGCTGAATCCTGAACAAATTTCAATAATTTCCTCAAAAATCGAAAAAAGCTCTGAATTGGATTTAATGTTGAGAACTAGTTATTTATCACGCATTAATGTATGATAGTTTGTCTGTTCTTTTTTTTCTTTAATATTAAAACGCTGTTGATGCTATTATATATATTTAATTGTTTTATAATACTATGAACATCTTTGAATTATCGTGTTATAATTCATTATAGAATTAACCGTTATTGTTTTTTGAAGATTGTCGGAAACGGGCGAAGATTTCCGTACCTAATCGTTTGTTTCCGGGGTCTGGTCTGGGTCTGGGTCTGGTCAGGGTTTTACCCACAACCATTTTAAACAAATTAATGAAATAATGTTTTAGATCCCCAAGATCTCATTTACAACCCTGAAATTATGCTTTTTCAAATTAACAATTTTGAACTATTTTTCACATTAAAGTTAAGACTAACACTATAAAGACTACTTCAGTTCAGTCTCAGAGGTTTCACATTAAAGTTAATACTAACACTATAAAGACTACTTCAGTTCAGTCTCAGAGGTTATCTAAATAAGTTCGATTTCACTGTAGATCCAGTTTACAAACGAACAGATGTTTGTATTAATTCAATCCATGCCACGACCAACTTTTATCAAGACTGAATAAATATTTACAGTGTATAAGAGGAAACAATGAAAAAGAAAAATCAAAATTTTTTCAGGGGTAAGGTTTACTTTTCTTCGAGACTTTGTTCGAGACTTTTCATCTGCTCATCTGCCCCTCTCATTTGTGTGTCCATTTGTCTCAAACTCACAACTGAAAAACAAATATGCCATTTAAACTTCTGTGAAAGTTCAGGTAACTAATAACAGAACATGTTATATAATAATAATAATAATAATAATAATAATAATAATAATAATAATAATAAAATAATAATAATAAAAATAATAAGTATAATAATAATATATTATTATTATCATTATTATTATATAATTAACAACAACAATTTTGCTTAAAACAGGACAGCTAGGGCACAAGCTTATACTTCCCTGAGGTACACTTTGATGTTGAACAATATTGTGGTCTGATTTCAAGGAAATAAAACTAAAAACGGACACTAGTCATGTATCTTAGTAATCTGATTGGTTGAAATTTATCACAGTCTCATATCTGACCAATCGCATGCTTACACTCAGGCTAGTTCCTATTCTTAGTTTTATGAGCTTGGAACCTCAGCAGGTCAATTAAAAATGTGTCTAGTAATAACATCTTGAAAGAATATTTTAAATTTCTGCAACTTTCCTAGTTTAAAGAATGCTTGTTGGGAAATGATGGTGGAATGGGGGAAGTTATCTATACATGTATAAATGTTTTCTTTTTTTTCAATGATACAAGTTATAACATATACAAGAGACTGTTACTTTTTCTCTATAAATTTCCAGGCATTATTGTCTACGCCAGTTTGACATCTTGTCACATGACTCAGCTCATTTGAACTCAATAAATTGGAACTACCGATTCGAAGCGAACAGATTTTCATCTTCTTGTCTCAAATGATGAATTCTTTGTAACAGGCAATATATCTTGTTAATTTTTTCAATTAATTTGATCAGGCAATATATCTTGCTAACCCTTCTCCATATATACGCCTTTTAACACATGTCGACCAGGGTAGATCCAGATAATCTGGCACATCTTTGCCATCTGATCAGGATCTGCACTGGTCACATTTTGGTCAGAAATAACTTAATAAATAAAAAATCGAAGATCAGTGCAGATCCTAATCAGACAGCATGGATGTGCCAGCTGATCTGGATCTACACTATGCATTTAAGGTGTGTCTATGTAGGAAAGGGTTACTTTGATCTTTGGATCAATCAAGACTGAAGGTTATAAAGCTGAGATTGGAAACCAGTCTCAAACTCAAGCATCTGATTGGCTGAAATGGCGACTGGTCGAGATGCTTGAGATTTGAGACTGGTTTCCATGCTCAGCTTTATAACCTTCAGTCCTGAACTCTTACCATTCAACAAAGGTAGTGTTTGACAGCATTTAATCATGAAATGTAGAAGATATTTTGGTTGATTGCAAGCATTTGTTAACATATATACACAGGTACACAGGACAAAATAAATTTAATAGTTATTATGTATTGAGAGATACTTTAACCTTTATATCCATATAAAAGCCTTCATGTCATAAGCGAACAGTGCAGATCCAGTCTGATCAGCATCTGCACTGTTCCCTTTCTGATTTATTAGGTTATTTCTGACCAAAATGCAAACAGTGCAGATCCAGATTGGGCAGCATGAATGGGCTGGCTGATCTGGATCTACACTGGTCACAAACGTGTAAAACGTGCAAAGATGGAGTAACCAGATCAGCCAGTACACTTGTGTCTGATCAGGATCTAGACTGTTAGATTTAAGATTTATTGGGTTATTTCTGACCAAGAAGCAACCAGTGTGGATCCAGATCAGATGGCACAGATGTAATACCTCATATGGATCTATACTGCTAGCTCGTATGATGACACAGATGTGTTGGCTGATCTGGGTCTAAACTGTGCCCAAGGTTATAAAACTGAGCATGGAAACCAGTCTCAAATCTCAAGCATCTGATTGGCTGAAATGGCGACCAGTCGCCATTTCAGCCAATCAGATGCTTGAGATTTGAGACTGGTTTCCAAACTCAGTTTTATAACCTTCAAGCCTGGTCAGCCATGTGATAAAAGGCAAGGGGTTTAGTTTCAAGGGGTTAAAAATAAACTAAAAGACTTACTAGTAGATGCCGACATAGGCCTCATCAATGGGGCTCCTTTTGCCACATGCTTCTTTATATGGGCCTGAAAGTGGACAAATAAAAGTGGAATCATATAATAACATTAAACACTAGACAACTTACATAATTTAACCCTTTATTCCACTGATTTAACTATTATAACATGTGAAAACAGTGTAGATCCAGATCAGCCTGATTAGATGGGATGGATGTGCCGGCTGATCTGGATCTATACTGTTTCTACCTTAAATAAAACCCACATGTATGGAGATAAGGGTTTACCAAAGTTACAGTTTTCATCAACTCACAACTTTAAAATTTGACAAAAAGGAGGAAAGGAATAAAATATGCAAATGATATCACCTATCCAACCAGTGAAGGTGGGGTTCAGCCTATTTGCTCATGCAGTCTGATCTGAATTTACAATTCATTATGTGATTTTTGACCAAAAAACTGCCACTGTAGATTTCAATCAGACTGGATGTATGGACTGGGTGATCTGGATCTACGCTAGTGCACGGAATAAAAACTGTACCTTTTAATACAGGGTTAATAACTTTTGATTTTGAAGACAGGTAAATTATGTTACAGTAACAAGTCAAAATTATCATAGAAATATAATGTCATAAAGCTAAACTGCTCAAGGAATAAAGAATAATTTTAATAACCCTTTACTCCATAATTATCACACGTGTGACTAGTGTTGATCTGTGTCAATTGATCTGGATCTACTAGGGTTGTCCCTATAAATCATAGACTACTTGAATAAAAAGAAAACTCCTGAACATATCTAACAGCAAATTTCACAGTACGTTAAGGCATCATTTGGTAACAAGTATGCTGAATTTCAATGAAAAAACTTCTAAAATAAATAATTTACATACACTTTGTTAAACTATGATAGCGATCGGCGACGCACATTTCGATTATCCAATATTGTGATGATATCGAATTGACATCAAAAGACATGCTTATGAAATGAAAACAAGAAGCATGATCATATCTAGAGCTTTGGTTTACAAGTGGCACAGAAAGTTTTCGCATGTTGAAACGAAAATAATACTCGGAATCAGTCAGCCCCCATACTCACTGGATCTCGCTCTGCTAGACGTTGTGTACTTTGGGGCTCATGGGTCGCAAATTTGAGAACTGCGATGAGATCAGAAAGCTTCAGGAAAGAGTAAAGGTATGCTCTGTGAGCATTGTAATGATGTTGCAATGTGCACCGCTAGTCGATAGGTCCTCTTGTTAAAATATTTGCAATTTCTTTATGATAATCTTTTTTTCTTTGATATTTTGAATACAAATTACCAAATGATGTCTTAACTAACTTTGAATGAGCAAAAACATGTGTGTAGTAGTTTTCTCATTATTTAGATTGTCTACGAGTTATTGGGACAACCCTCGTACACTGGTCACTTTATGATCAGAAAAAATTTAATGAATCTAAAGCGAACAGTGTTGATCCTGATTTGCCAGATGATCTGGATAACAGCCATAACCAATGGAGTGAAGGGATAACTAAAATAGTACTTATCCAACAATAATAAGTTGGCCCCTGCATGATTTTAACATAAGCTTTTACTAAACTTACCAATTACACATCTATTTTAACAACCCTTTATTCCATAGATACACCTTTATTGCAAAGGTAAAAAGTGTAGATCCAGATCAGCCAGCACATCTTTGCCATCCGATCAGGATCTACACTATTTGCTTTAAATTTATAAGGTTATTTCTGACCAAGATGCAACCAGTGTAGATCCTGATTGGATGGCATTAATGTGCAAGCTGATCTAGAACTACACTGGTTGCACTTGAGTAAAAATGCCTATATATGGAGGAAAGGGATCCGATAAATTAAAACCAGCAGAAACGATTTTCAGGCAATCAAGTGAAATACACTTTATTGTGTTTATTACATAAAATCTAGGACTATTTACCCCGTCAATGATTTCCAGATTGGGTAACACAGTTTGTATCGCAGTATAGTAATGTGGCATGGGACCATCTAACGCACAAAATGGATTCCCAGATATAAATAGCTCAACCAACTCGGGCATCTCTTCGAGGCTATACTGAAACAACAATAAAAACGTTTTAATCACATCCTGAAAATTTTGCATGTTATTTTTAATTTACACTAATGCAGAATTAATCAAAACTTCTCGGACCAATCTACCAAATTTCCAATCCCTAAATCAACATCTTGGATGCAAGCCAGAAATTTATTTCCAATGTGGTCATGGGATAGGAACTATTTATAGAGATTCAGAGCACAAAATAGCAATAACTATATTATAGTTGAAAGGAGTGGCAGTGGGGCCAATAGCCTAATAACAAACTAAAACTAGAGACTATTCTTAAATCTCAAGCATCTGATTGGCTGAAGAGGAGAGAAGTCTCAAACATTTGATTGATTGAATGGAGACTAGTCTCAAGCATCTGATTGGCTTAAATGCAGACTATTCTTAATTTTCGAGAATCTGATTGGCTGAAGTGGAGGATAGTCTAAAACATCTGATTGGCTTAATCAGAAACTAGTCTCAAGCATCTGATTGGCTAAAATGGAAACTAGTCTCCATTTCAGTCAATTAGATGCTCAAGAGTTAAGACAATCACAATTTTATTATCTAGGGCCTTGAACTATAGATCTGGAAAACCAATCTTAAGTCCTACCAGGGTATTATGAATACAGTTCTATCTACCTACACACTTTTGGACTTCACACTTACAAATTCATCCCAGTCTGTTATTTCATTGTTGGTTAGATCAAGTGTTTCAAGGACAGGTAACTGTGTAGCAACTGTAGACAATTCATTGATGTGATTACCTCCCGCTAGTAAGTCCTGGAGAGATCTGAAATAAATAAACACCAATTTTGCAGTTGTCGGGAATAGCATTTAATTGCACGTAGTGTCAATCCAGTGATGCATTCATGTCCAACATAACATTGTTTATGTTTTTGGGTATATGTTGAATGTCAGATAATAAACAAGAGTGACGCTGGACACAACACTTACAGTAATTTCTTAACCCTCACACTGCATGATACTAGTAGTTAAGGCACTGTTTTAGGTGCAGTCGAGCTTTGCAACAGAAATGGAATTAAGTTCGGGAGCTTACCTACACAGAAGCTATTGAACTTTGAGGAAATAAAATCTGGCCTAGTTTTATGAATAAAGTTCCTATCAAAGAAAGTTTTGGAAATTCTAATTTCATTTAACATAAGAAAGTTTCAAAATAAGATGTATCATCAGAAAAAGTTTTCTGATTGTGTTAAAAAATGAGTACAAAGCAGTTAAGTTTTAAAGTCTAACTCATTTACTTTAGATTTTAAATCCCATACATGCCATATCCCCCGGCGGGGGGAAAAATCCCCCGGAATTTAGAGCCATCCCCTGGGCCCCCTGGCGGGATACGAAAATCCCCCGGAATTAACAAAAGTTAAGAAAAACGGTATAAAAATCCATTTTTGTTGCTCTCATCAGACATTTGTCTAAATGCCGAATACACTGTTACGTATCTCGGACTCCTAACGGTTGTGTCAGAACGTTCCGAATTCGTCTAATTAGTGTCATCGAGAGGATTATCGATTATTTAGTGAGAATTGACACTTAACAGGATTGTTTATTGGATAATTAATTGTTTGCATAGGTAATTGTGAATGAAATCACAAGTATATTGTCTGTTTATGTACAATTAGCGGACTTGTTTAAGGATTGACGTGTTTTTATGATGTCCAAATTATGTGTGTATCCGGATAATGGGACACTTTCTGATAAAAATTATTCGTCATTCGACCAACAATTAACGTTTTGTACACGTTTGCAAATATTTTTTTAATTACAAAGTAGGAAGAAATAATCAGTCAAGCCGATTCTTGCATCCTTGGAATAAAAATATAATAGCCAAGCTGCAACATTTGATATATTCAGGGACGGATCCAGATGGACTTCAGTAGTGTTGCTTGAACACAATTTTTGGGCAGCAATATTTAATTTTCATGGGGATTTTGAACAGAAAACAGAAATTATGATGTAAATACACAAAGACTTTCCCAAACAAACCCCCTTAGCTTACTTAGAAAGATGCAGACTGACTCCTGGTCTGGTTTGACTGCAGAGGCTATATGTTGAGTGTTCAAACTCAGCATCTGTAGCAAGTTAATAACGTCCAAGTTCATGTTAGTTAACTTAAATAATTGTTCTAACTGATGTTAGTCTGTGCTATGCACATCAGAGTTTGTCGGACTGTTCATATAGTGTTTATTTATATAGTTTTATTTTGTGCCGACACCTGTTACAAAAAAAAACAACATAATAAAAATATTGTTTAAATAAATGAGGATAAATAATTATATTTTATGTTGCATCTTAGTTTAGTTTCTAGTAAATTCTGCTTGATTAGCCGCGTTAAAAAATCCCCTGGAATTATATCGGAATCCCCTGGAATTTTGAACCAAATCCCCTGGAATGCTTTCCAGAAATATGGCATGTATGAAATCCATGAATATATTTATTTCAATTATCTGTAAAAGACTTACTTTAATCTTCCCATAGACTTCAGGCTGGACAGTTGGTTATTCGAAATGTTCAAAATCTGAAACAATAAAATAAATTTCTTACAATCAACGGCCAAATACATTCTTCCTTCCATTGTAAACAAAACCTTACTGCTATTCATAAGTAAGTAAATTGTTTATTAATTATACTGTCACTGTTTTTTAATCCTGTACTTCTAGATATGACTTACTTCCACATGCAGCAAGTGTAGATTCAGGTTACTGTTAAATCATTTTATTTTGCGCGGGTTTAATTTTCACGTATTTCATGATACGGCAAGAGCGCAAAATTCAACCCCAGTGAAATTAAACCATTTAACAGGGTTTCTTTATAGGAAAACACAATTGCGCGAATTCATTCCTCCGTGAATATGTTATTTACAGGTTTTGCGCGCAAATTCGTCCCCGTGAAATTAAATGATACTACAGTAGCCTTTAGATCAAACGTGCCAGCTGGATTTACACCAGTCGCACCGAAGTTAAAATGCTTATATATGGAGTAAAGGGATCGCAAACTTGTATCATACCAGTAATTTTGGAAGACCTCTAAGACCAGAAAGATCAGTTATTCGATTTCCTGAGAGATCTATCTCACCCAGGCGCTTGCACTTGCTCAGGTCGGACACACATCGCAGACGATTTCCAGAAGCATTCACTTCCTCCAAATTGGGCAAATAATTTAATGCCTGAATAACAAAAGTACATATTCAAGCAACATATAAATTTTGTACTTTAATACCTGGATCTAAAAGTTACATTTACAAGCAATATAGTAATGCTGTATTCCAAAAGCAAAATATATGAAAATGAGGAAGCCTCTGGCCAAAAAAACAACTACCATGTATTTCAGTGAGGTCAAATATGTTGATAACAAGATAAAATTAAACAGACAGAATGTGGAATATGAAACAAAGAAGGTTAATTCGTGATAAAAATGAGTGGATTGAAAATGCTAAATAAGGGAGACAACCTCAATATGTAAGACACACACAGGTTCTGCAGATTGTGAAAGAATGAAGAAACAAACATAACTATCATTACCAAAAGTAGTATCTGGATCTACACTGTTTGTTAATTGTTAAGAAATAATTTAATAAAACTAAAAGTGAACAGTGTAGATCCTGATCAGACAGCACAAACGTCCCAGCTGATCTATATCTACACTTTTCACACATGCAATAAAAACCGGATATACGGAATAAAGGGCAAACATAAAAACTTGATAAAGGATAAAAGGACTTACTGTGAGACTATCTAACATGTTATAACTGATGTCCAGCACTGTTAGTTGAACACATTGAGATAATTCAAATGTCTCTATCTTTAATAATTGATTACAATCAATCCGCAAATTTTTCAACTTCTTCAAAGCACCAAGTCCTTTCCCTGAAAAATACCAATCAAAATGTATAATAACATTAATGAGTGATAAACTGTTACTTGAAAATGTTGTTGATTCATATTTTAGATTTTGTGGGCAGATGCTTTAACATTCAAAAACTCAGTGAAATAAAAAAATGTATGTAAACAGGAATTTAGAAAATTGAAAACCAATGATTATAGAACCAACAAAAATTGTGTTTTGACGAAAACCATGAAATTTAATGCAAACAAGCAAATTCGTTGAATTTATATCCCCCGCCGAATACTGGTTGTTACTAACATAACAGCTGAAGACATAGGGCTTTATTTCGATATTTATCATGGATGTCAAAAAAGGTGAAAAAAAACTTCAGATATAAAAAAAAAACAGAATATAAAAATAAGACTAAAAGTCTTCAAAGTGTTGAAATGAAGAATGCAGTAGTAAAAATATAGCGCTTTATTTAATATAAATCCATGCAGAAGTTGCATAGAAGTGGCATGGAAACGAATACTAATCTATATGCATAGTGCATAACTTATCAAAGGGCCATAACTGTGTTAAACGGTCAGACCAGAACAAGACAAAAATATGGGCATCTTGTCTTGGTATTGATGGTTTCCATAGATTCCTGCCGAGAAATAGCAAGGAAATAAATACTGCTCTACATGCAAAATGCATAATTTATCAAAGGGCCATAACTCTGTGTTAAAGGATCTGACTGAAACAAGATGACAATATGCGCGTCTCCTTTTTGTATTGATGGTTCCCAGAAAGTTTCATTAAAATCCACCCAGTAGTTGCAGAGAAATAGTGCGGAAACAAATTCTGCTCTATATGCATAATACATTAGTTATCAAAGGGCAATAACTCTGTGTTAAATAGTCTGACCGGAACAAGATGACAAAATGTGCATCTCATCTCAGTATTGATGTTTCCCAGAAAGTTTCATTTCAATCCATCAAGAACTTGCAAAGAAATAGAGCGGAAACAAATACTTCTCTATATGCATCATACATAAGTTATCAAAGGGCAATAACTCTGTGTTACAGTCCAACTGGAACAAGATAACAATATACACATCTGTTATGGTTCTCAGAAAGATTAATTGAAATCCATCCAGTAGTTGCAGAGAAATAGGGGAAATGAATACTGCTCTATAATATGCATAATGCATTAGTTATCAAAGGGCCATAACCCTGTGTTAAATAGTCTGACGGGAACAAGAGGGTGATATGCGCATTTCCTCTTGGTATAGATGGTTTCCAGAAAGTGTTTCATTGAAATCCATCCAAAAGTTGCATGGAAACAAATACTGCTCTATATGCATAATGCATAAGTTATCAAAGAGCCATAACTCTGTGATAAACAGTCTGACCGGAACAAGACAATGATATGTGCAGCTCTTCTTGGTATTGATGGTTTCAAGAAAGTTTCATTGAATTCCATTCAGTAGTTGCAGAGAAATAGCTGGGAAATGAATACTGCTCTATATGCATAATGCATAAGTTATCAAAGAGCCGTAACTCTGTGTTTAACAGTCTGACCAGAACAAGATGATGATATGCGCATCTCCTCTTGGTATTGATGGTTCTCAGAAAGATTTATTGAAATCCATCCAGTAGTTGCAGAGAAATAGCGCAGAAATGAATACTACTCTATATGCATAAAACATAAGTTATCAAAGGGCAATAACTCTGTGTTAAACAGTCTGACTGGAACAAGACGATGACATGCGCATCTCTTCTTGGTATTGATGGTTTTCAGAAAGTTTCATTGAAATACATTCAGTAGTTGCAGAGAAATAGCAAGGAAATGAATACTGCTTTATATGCATAATGCATAAGTTATCAAAGGGCCGTAACTCTGTGTTCAACAGTCTGACTGGAACAAGACAACAACATGCGCATCTCCTCTCGGTATTGATGGTTCTCAGAAAGATTCATTGAAATCCATCTGGTAGTTGCAGAGAAATGGCACGGAAATGAATACTGCACTATATGCATAATGCATAAGTTATCAAAGGGCAATAACCCTGTGTTAAATAGTCTGATGTCAACAAGACGACGATATGCGCATCTCCTCTTGGTAAAGATGGTTTTCAGCAAGTTTCATTGAAATCCATACAGTAGTTGCAGAGAAAAAGCGCGGAAACAAACACTGCTCTATATACATAATGCATAGTTTATCAAAGGGCCATAACTCTGTGTTAAATGGTCTGACCGAAACAAGACGACGATATGCGCATCTCCTCTTGGTACTGATGGTTCCCACCAAGTTTCATTGAAATCCATACAGTAGTTGCAGAGAAATAGCGCGGAAACGAATACTGCTCTATATACATAATGCATAGGTTATCAAAGGGCCATAACTCTGTGTTAAATGGTCTGACCGGAACAAGACGACGATATGCGCATCTCCTCTTGGTACTGATGGTTGCCACCAAGTTTCGTTGAAATCCATCCAGTGGTTGCGGAGAAATAGCGCGGAAACGAAATTCGGACGGACAGCGTGACGACGTGACGCCGTGACACCGTGACGGACGGACAACGCCAAAACAATATCCCCCTCCCGATTTCATCGGCGGGGGATAATAAAAATACATCTTTTGTGACACAAATTATACGGCTTTAATCCTTTACTCCATGGGATATGGTTGATATCCTCTGTGGACCAGTGTACCTGCCTGAGCAGCCACCTTCGAATAGCAACCACCTTTAACAGCCAGTTTGAATATGTCCTAAACTGACATTTTGATCTAATTTTAACCTGTCTTTAACAGCCACCTGTCTTCAGCAGCCAATTTTTGACATACCCTTTGGTGGCTGCTAAAGACAGGTTTGACTGTAGATCCAGATCTGTGAGCTGGCACATCCATGCTGTTAAATCGCAATCTACACTGTTTGTCCCTACGATTAAAGCCATGTATCATCCATATATGTAGTAAAGGGTTAAGAAAACAAGTTATTGAACAAGTTTTCAAATGTCATCAAACACTTATTCAGATATTCTCCGTTGAAATTCGGGTAAGAACTTTGTTTTTCTTCATCTTTGGGTCAGCATTTACATTTACTTACCTATGGCCTTGATTTTATTATGCTGCAACTGCAAACTGCTTAACTCTTTCAAACTGTAAAAAAAAAAAAAGAACCAATGTTAATCACATAAAGGCTGTACACTGGTAAACTAACTACTTGACACTAGGTGTGGACCAAGATCAACACATTTACCAGTGTGACATAGGGTTGCCCCACTCTAAGGATGAAAAAGTCACAGGAAAAATTATTGTCAATACTGAGGTTATCATCACATGCAAAATCATTATTAATTAATATATAGATTTCATTTCCATCACTCTGAACTTAAAAACTGTCTGCACAGGCTTATGTCAGAAAAAAAAACTTACTTGTCAAGTCCGCTGATACTCCGTAATCGATTATCATATAACTTAAGTTCTTTTAGATCCTGAAATACACCATAAGCAATATGTTTTAATGAATTTTGTGGTTTTTTCAAAACTTATGGTCACAGAGATAAGATGGTAATTATGTTACATACTATTCAAATAATGATTTACACATCTAAAAGAAATTGAATAATATAATATTATGTGAATTGTATTTGATAAATATTTTTCCAATTTTTGATAAGCTACCAATAGAATTCAAAACTCTGTGGGTATGAATCGTTCCCATTTAAAAGAGATCACTGAACACGGTCAAAATGTTGAAAGTAGACAACTATCTGGTGCTAGTCATGTGTTCTACTTTGGTGGTGTTAATGTCGTTATAGTCTAGCTGCAAAAGCTTCATATATGGAATAACTTGTATTATCAGTCAAAATCAAACAGTTTGTATATATTTGCTTTAACGTAAATGAGTGCCTGCCATAAAATACACCTGTCAGCAAGCTCACACTGCCAATTTGGGCAAATGTTTAGGCAAAATAAGAGCAATAACTCCTGACTGATAGAGGCAATCTGACTGGTCACTCTTATTTATCCTTAATAATTCCAACAAAGATAAGTGAAAAGTAGAAAAGGATTAATATATGGCTTTCCAACACAGAGAGGTGACACTGCTAATTTTGTCAAAAACTTGAAATTAAAGGGCCATAACTCAAGAGTGACCGAAGCAATGTGGATGGTTATCATACAGCCTTACACATTCTGATTACTGGTAAATAAAATGAAGATAGGATGGAGGAAATTTTAAGCAATCAACCCCATATATTAAATTCTAAATCTGGTAAAGGATGCAAACTGTTTTCAAGTTAATCAAAACGTAACAAACACAATAGTTGAACTGGAAAACATATATTATATCCCTAGACAATTTTCATAGGAAGACATATATTATATCCCTAATTTATTTTTTGAAAGGAAAACATATTTTATATCCCTTCATTATTTTTCAAAGCCAGAACATACCTTTCTACTGTGAACAAATGTGATCTTACTATTTAAAGTCTAGGAACTTACCCTATTGAATTCTAAATTCTGTATTTGTTCTATAAAATTACAGGATAGATCCAGAACTTTCACCTTTTTGAACTGAAAAAGTCATAACATTTTATGTTAGATCACTACTTGATGAACTTTATATATACACCACCAGCAGGCTGATCTGGATCTACACTGCTCTCATATGTGATTTAAAGTGTTTCTACGGAGTAAAGGGTTAATATGAGCCAGAACAAGGAACATTCGACATATGTACCGGTGTATTAGAGCACAATTTAGGTCTAAGGAAAGCACTCATCTGTACGTTTTTCCCAAATGCTTTTCAATTCACTTTTACTCAAAAATAGCTCATGCAACCCAAAAATTGTAAGTGCAGCCAGTGTAAATCCATACATTTTGATTCATCAGGTCATTTCAGACCAAACAAGAGTGCCAAACTGACACAAATTACGCCCGTCAAAATGCTGATCATCAAAGTTGCGTAACGATCCGATGAAAATTATTCGACTTGGAGAGCAGATACCACTAATTCAGTTTTTGGACAATTCAAGGGCCATAATTCAGGAGTGCCTGGGGGGATTTGGCAGGTTATAGAACTTGGTTGAGATATTATGCCCACCAACATATTCACCAAGTTTGATAAAGACCGGATGAAAACTCTTTGACTTCGAGAGCGTAAACCCTTATTTTGGACAATTCAAGGGCCATAATTCAGGAGTGCATGGGGGGATTTGGCTGGTTATAGAGCTTGGTCGAGATATTATGCCCACCAACATATTCACCAAGTTTGATAAAGACCGGATGAAAACTCTTTGACTTAGAGAGCGTAAACCCTTATTTTGGACAATTCAAGGGCCATAATTCAGGAGTGCATGGGGGGATTTGGCTGGTTACAGAACTTGGTCCAGATATTATGCCCACCAACATATTCACCAAGTTTGATAAATACAGGACAAAAACTCTTTGACTTAGAGAGCGGAAACCCAAATTTTGGACAACTAAAGGGCCATAATTCAGGAGTGCCTGGGGGGATTTGGCTGGTTATAGAACTTGGTCGAGACATTACGCACACCAACATATTCACCAAGTTTGATAAAGACCTGATGAAAACTCTTTCACTTAGAGAGCAGAAACCCTGTGGACGCCGCCCGCCCGCCGCAGGTGTTCCCATAATACATCCCGTTTTTCAAACAGGTGTATGAAAAGTCAATCCAGATCAACTATAAAATGTTTGCACTATTATTTTTACCTGGTTTATACAACATTCAACTATTCAAACCCTTTTGCAAAACTATGAAGATGGTCTAATAGTGGAATTTTTTTGGTATATTTGAAATAATATTTATAAAATCAAACTGAATATATTAATATATAAGCTTTGTTATCATTTTCTATTTGAAAAATTGTTCAGCAATCAATCTTCAATATAACTTTGACAAATTGGTTAACTTTGTTAAAAGCATAACAAAACAACAGAGCTGAAGGTTATAAAGCTGAGATTGGAAACCAGTCTCAAATCTCAAGCATCTGATTGGCTGAAATGGCGACTGGTCGCCATTTCAGCCAATCAGATGCTTGAGATTTGAGACTGGTTTCCATGCTCAGTTTTATAACATTCGGCACAACAACAACAACAACAACAATCACCTTCTCCATGTTCTCGATATGTGTGATCTCGGAGGCATGAAGAGTGATCTCATAGATCTTGAGGAAATCTGCCTCCATGTTCTGTGCCAGCTGTAAAATGAAATATACACAGTTGTCATCCTATGCAAACATATAACGTATAATGTTTCACTGGCAATAAATTTAAACATGCTGCATTTATTCACTGGAATTTGCATAACAGCAATGTTTTATTGGCACTAAAATTGAAAGAATATCAATTGTTCACAAACACTCAATTTTGTAATAATGAAATTTTTACATGTTAACTAAATTTGAAAGAGCAATATTTCACAGACATAAAAATATGGAAGAGTAGCAATGTTTCACATACAGTTAATTTTATAGAGTAGTGATGTTTCACAGGCACTAAAACTGATAAAAGAGACATGTTTCATGGGAGAGTATAGGAGTACTGTGGTATCATTTTATTTTGCAAGGACAGATGCTCGCTCAAAATATATCTGCGAGGGCATAAATTGGCAGAAATTTTTTCTATTAGAAAAATTGACAAAAATTATTACTGCATTCAAATATTAATGAATTACCAGTAATTTTATTGTATCATAAATCATGTCATTTTGCATCAAATGTTATGATAAAAAACAAGCTCATCAGCCGGTTATTACACTGCAACATGCAAATCTTAGATTATCCATTTGTTGGATTAAATGGGTCCTGGGCTGAAGGTTATAAAGCTGAGATTGGAAACCAGTCTCAAATCTCAAGCATCTGATTGGCTGAAATGGTGACTGGTCGCCATTTCAGCCAATCAGATGCTTGAGATTTGAGACTGGTTTCCATGCTCAGTTTTATAACCTTGGGCACAGACCCCAGATCATACAACTAAATCAGTAAACCAGTCTAAAATCAAGTATCTGAGCTTGTGATTTGAGACTGGTCTCCAATCTCAGTTTTATGATCTCAGGCCATGATGTCCTCTACAACATCTTTAACCTTTTCCTCCATTTATCAGCCTTTGGGTTGATGGGCAAACAGTGTAGATCCAGTTCAGCAATATCTATAATAACATCACATTTTCCTATCATTTTTTTCTGTCAATATTTTTCCATGCTGAAAATATTGTAAAATTCATTTTACCTTACAATTTGTCATTTGGGAGATCAAATTACTGGGTAATATATATTTAGTTGTCAGTGTCAAGCCATTTGCATTGATGTGAGTCAATAAGTTAAACTGAAAAATATTGTAGAAATTCTTGTAAATGTTTGTCTAAGCTGTCGATTTCTTTATTGACTTGTCAGCCTAATTGCTTTCCCCTGCACCACACCCCCTTCCCCCTCAGTGGCAAGCCTCATTCCTAGGAGACAGATTTGGATTGGAGAGTTCTTTAAAAAATTATGAGAAAGGTAAACCCATTCAGAAAACTTACAACTTCTTCTGGATCTATGGTTTTGTATAGCTTCTTGCCATTTTCCTGTGGCCTTTGACCTGCTGGTGTTGGAACTGACCCTGGTGACCTCTTGACCTTTGACCCCGACCTTGACCTTTGAGATGGAACATCAATAAATCTGACATCTTGCTCTTCTGTGTTATCTGATATTAATATATCATCGTCAACATGTTGAGTTTCCAATTGTCTTGCTGACTTAGTAGCTAAAAGAGAAAATAGACATTACTAATTAAATTAATGCTACAAGCCATTATATACTTGCATAAAAGTCATAACTGCAATATAGCCAATAATCACATGTCTATTTTTGTTAAAAATGTAAATCAATGTAAATCAGCTGTGTCATATGCAAGATTTCAAAGAGACGGGGTTCTTTTGGAGTAGTCTTAGGGTAGTTACATGATAATTTCTAACTTTCTGGTCAAAATCTCAAATAAATTAAGTATTGTTGTTCAAAAAAGGGGTTAAAGCAGTAACATGACTGAACGTTTTTCTCATCGACTTTACAGTGATTGAACACATGATAATATACACGTGGGCTTATCAATATCACGTCCATTCCAACAATTTATATCAGTCGGTATAAATTTATCATGTGACAATTGTATTTTCACTGGGATTAAATTTTATGCATTTACAATATCACATAATGTGCAAAATTTTACCCTGTGTGTAATACGATAATACCACAGTAATATAATAATATTTAATATGTAAATTTACATAAAATACCATTTATAACTATTTCACTATTTAGTGGCAACATTAGGGTGACGTTTATGCACCATTTTAATGATGTCACATTATTTCCGTTGCTTATATACTATTCCCTGATGAAAGTAACATTGGAATGCAATAAACACTCACCATTTTCACCAACAGGAGATTTATGTTTGGTTATGGCCGATCTAGAACTCACTGGGGAAGTTCTAGAACTCTGTGTTCTGGAAGAATATGCTGACCTGAAAGAAAAGATTAAATGACCTTTATCCCATGTGCAACCAGTTTAGATCCAGATCAGCCTGCACATCTTTGCAGGCTGTGTGGAAGTGCAGATCAGCCTGCACATCTTTGCAGGCTGTGTGGAAGTGCAGATCATCCTGCACATCTTTGCAGGCTGTGTGGAAGTGCAGGATTATCTGGGTCTACACTAGTCTCACATGGAATAGAAGTAGTATCTTAGTCTCAATAATTTGGCTGCAAGCACAGACCCATTATTTTACTGACTTTTTATAGATGTCTGTCCTTTTTCTGTCGTGAAGGGGAACCATCGTATATATAGAAAAGCCCTTGCTGCAGGCTCTCCAGCAGTACATTATGAAAAACTAGGAGAAAACTAGGAAGCAACAGCACAAAAAACTAGGAGAAAACTAGGAAAAACTAGGAAGAAATTGTAAAAAACTAGGAACTATTTTAGATTTGAAATAAGTAATCGCTTTACCGTGTCATCTTTGCACATATAAATTTACCATTAAATTGCAGATGCAGAGGCTGATGAGCTGACAATTTTCTTGATTTATCAGGTCTGGCTGACTCTTGTTAAGCATACCCTAAGTTTTTTAATCATTAATCAACATTAAAAATTAACAGACCAGATTTAAGTTAAGGTAAGACCTGTGTAATAGGCACTATTAAGAATCCAACATCTGATTATATTTTCATCAACTGCTTCATACCACTGACTTGTATGCAAAATTTTAATGATTTTCACCGTGTAGTTTTTGAGATTTTTAGCTTTTTTTTATTTAAAAAAGTGAGAAAAAACGTGAAAGTATCCAAATTCTTTAATCGGTGACAAAATTTTTTGTTATTGATAAATTCAACCTTAATTTTTTTACAGTTTATCCAAAATATGTTATATTTTACTAAACCAATTTAAGATATAATATATAAATACAGAATTTATCTTAAAATGACATTTTTTGACCAAATAAATTTAAAAAATGCATTTTTTATATTTCACGAGACTAAATTAATGAAAATTGTGCAAAATCCTGATTGGTGCAATATACCAATCTTTACCATTTTTTAACTATATACCTTAAACAAAATTTAAACAAAATTTCAGAGAAGTTTACCGTCCAGTTTTAGAAATTTTCAAATTGATGACTTGAATAAACACTATTCTGATAGCGAAAACCCCTTTAATCTTGATTATTTTGCTTATTTTAGTTTAAATCATGAGAAATTTATATTCAATGACAGAATTACACAGGAAAAAAAGAAATATGCCAATTATTTAAGCCTAGAGGCTTACAAAAAAAGTACCTTCCAGTGGGATTTGAACCCTGGTCCTCTTGCATGATAGAAATCTACTCTAATTTACTACTATAGTTACCTCCCTTGGATACTCTTCTAGATATAGGTATTCATTTCACAGGTCTTACCTTAAGTTCTAAACCATTCATATTCATATACCGGTAATATACACGATAATGACTGCTGTATATACTGTTATTGTTACAAAAAGGATATCTTTTAGGTAATTATGCACACAGTGTTCAACAAACATTTTAGAAACAATGCCATGTGTTAAAAATACCTCCCATTTTTCTCCATAAATTTAACTAATTGAATGTGTACATAAATATAAGTACAACATCAGTTTTTAAAGTTATATAAACAAACAAAGGTCATGAAGCTACATGGGCGCAAGCGAGAAATTAAAAATACCCTGAACATTATGCATGGGATCTGGGTCCATCATTTGGACCCCTGTTGGGTCAAAAGCAAAGCCCTGGCCAGGGATACAGTGGCCGCCAGAAACTTGTAAATTTAGCTGTAAGCAAGAACTGAAAATGTGTTTTCCAGGTAAAACTTGTCAGATCAAAAACAATTCTGTTGGACTTGTACTTTATTGTCTTGGCACAGCACTTATAATAAGCAACAACCGGAATATCAGGGTTTCTTAGCAAAATTTTCTATTTGTTACCAAGTTTGTTGACTCCTCTAGTCAGTCTCTATTGCATTAAATTATTTTAATATACTTTGTAGCAATTTGGTTACAAAACTTGATGTTTGAAACATTATATTTCTATTTTGTCACCAATTATAGACTACTGGTTTTCAGTCAAAGAAGGCCACATTATAAAATATACTTTGTAATAACAAATTTCATTAAATTTTGTTGAAATAAATTTAAATTCTATCAGCCAATCAATTCTGTTCTTATAAACACAAGATAAGTACGCCCCCAACAACTGATTTACGTGATTTGGAAAATGACCTCTCCAGGCTCAGATACAATGGAAATTTCTCTAAACTGTTACTTGTTATTTTCACTTTTCTTTTTCATTAATGATTAAATCATTTTTTACTTTTATCTCTTTCTTATGTCATTTCTATCTTCTACACATTTCTTAATTGCAAATGTTACTTTGTTTGTTAGTTTGTTTAGGTTTATTTTTGCCACATCACAGCGACCTTTAGCAATGTCCATTTCTTTGAAATCCTTATTTTTTTACAGCTAGTGAATGCCTGAGATTTTTCTCTTCAAAAATCTGATTGGCCTTATCTATTTCTGTCTTTATCTCTAATTCATTTTTCTTAACCTACTTTTCTTTGTTATCAAGCTTTCTTTTCTTGTCTTCCTGCTCTTTACAGCAAAGCAATTAACAGTTGTTACCAAAATGCCTAAAGTAGGTGAAGAGGTACTTAACAGCTGTATTTTAAATTTTGTAAAAACATTGTTTAACAGTACTAAAGAAATATGTAATATTTACTGTTTTAATCTTTTTGTTGTTTGATTATTTGAAAACAAAGACATTATAATTAAATAAATTAGGCCAGAGAAAATAAATTATTAGATTCTCATCCGGATTTGGGGAAAAAAAGGGGCAGGTGGGCACTTTTTAATTTTTATTTTTTATTAAAGAAATACCTTATGAAGGTATTTCGGGATGGTCTAAAACCCGTTCTGTACGGAATAGAATATGTTTCTATTTTTTTACCAATAAATTTTTGGGGGGCAGGTGGTTTTGGACAGGGGCGGGCGGGGATGAGAATCTAAAATATTTTTTCTTCTGGCCTTATATAAAAAATACTTTGAAATTTGGGAACAACTTAGTTTTGTCAGCAAAAGTATTAGGATAGAAACATAAGAGACATAACTAAACGTTTAAAACTCACAATTAAAACAAAATTTTTAATGGCATTGGTTCTAAATACATAGTTAAAGAAAACTCATTAATTTTAAGTTTTGATTAAAGCTTTCCTCAGTGAACATTTCCTCAGGTTGAGATGGCTGGGTTATGCAACAACAACACCAGACAATACTGCCAGCATAGGAACATGTCAACAAAACAGCCTCTGAACATCTTCTGTAAAAATACTTTGCAAAACATAATTTTAAGCATTGCAACATGTGAATATGAAAAAAATACTTCTTCATTTTAGTAAAAACTAGGAATACTAGGAGCTTTTTTGTAAAAACTAGGAAAAACTAGGAACCAATACAAAAAACTAGGAAAAACTAGGAAAACTAGGAACGCTGGAAAGCCTGTTGCTGCGAACAAATAGTTTGGGGTAGGTTGTGCGCGAAGGGTGACCATTGTATATATAGAAAAGCCCTTGTTGCACACAAATAGTTGGGCTAGAAGTATCCATGAAGTACACGGTTAAGACCTATTTGAGAGCAACTTGAGGTAAACAAGTTAGTATCATCAGTATATAAATAGATTATGACATGTCTTATAACACCAGGTGTTTCTGTTAGGTGTACATCAAAGGTCCTGACAAGAATTAAGTTAAATTTTTGTTGTCTATATTTTGTTTTACAAAATATAATATTCAAAACATTTTAGTATTAGAATGTTCCACAGACATTCAAATATTTGAATAATATTATTCATTGCCATCACTAAAATAAATCATTATCAGGGTGCTTTAGGAAAAATGTGGTAAAAATTACCTAACTATTTTGTGATTACAAGGGAGCAAGTTGTTCACTGACAAATGCCAGTCAGCCACAAAATCTCACGATGAGGTTCTTGGCTCAGGTTAGCTATGAACTGAATCTAGGTCCTTAGATCATAAAACTTAAGCTGGCCGCCATTTCAGCCAATCAGATCCTTGAGATTTGAGACTGGTCTTCAACCTTAGTTTTGTATTCTTCGGCCCAGTATGCAGATCTTACCTTGCACTTGCAACAGCAGATTTGTTCTCTACTGGTTCTACATCTCCTCCTTGACTCAACAGAGAATGTGAACTACCAGAGGATTTCTTCAGAGCATTTAAGCTCACCTTTGACCTTGACCCCTGGGATGATGGTATGGCAGATTTGCTACCCGAAGATTTCCTGTTAATCATAATGTGAAAAGATGTTCTACATAATTGAAATTTACCTTCAGAATTATCATGGATCTACACTGCAACATTTCCAAAAACGGGATCAGTTTGGTCAGTCTTGAGGTATTTAACCCTTTCCTTGATATATACACATTTTTACGCATGTGCGACCAGTGTAGATCCAGATCAGCCGGCACATCCGTGCCGTCTGATCAGGGTCTGCACTGGTCGCATTTTGATCAGAAATAACCTAATGAATCGAAAAGCGAACAGTTTAGATCCTGATCAGATGGCACAGATGTGCCGGCTGATCTGCATATAAACTGTTCGCCCTAGCAATAAAGGTGTATCTATACAGGAAAGGATTAATAATAATTTCCAACTGTGTAGCCAGCATCCCGATGAAAAAAAAATATTCCTTCCAACTAAGGGTGTTCAAGCAACCCCACCAAACCCCTCTGGATCTGCCCCTAAGTATATTTTACTCGTCAGATGGATATTTATCAACCTGTATGTTCAAATATGATTAACCCTTTCCTTGATATATACACATTTTTACGCATGTGCGACCAGTATAGATCCAGATCAGCCAGCACATCCATGCCATCTGATCAGGATCTGAACTTGTCGCATTTTGGTCAGAAATAACCTAATGAATAAAAAAGCGAACAGTTTTGATCCTGATTGGATGGCACAGATATTCGGCTGATCTGGATCTAAACTGTTCGCCCTAACAATAAAGGTGTAGCTATATAGGAAAGTGTTATACATGTCATAATAATTCTGTTGAATTTAATTGCAATATCATTCATTCTATAATCACAAGGATATAATTATTTATTTTTGCTAACTAAGAAAACATGGGTCCAAGATCAAGAAACTAAACCTGGAAACCAGTCTCAGTTTTATGATCTTGGGCAATGTTGTCTTCTTATTGTAAAAACAGGAAAACACCTACTTAGTTCAATGGTACTTACACTGTTTTTGCTTTAAGGTGACAAATTATTAACCCTTTCCTGTATACACCTTTATTACTAAGTCAAACAGTTTAGATCCGTGCAGTCTGATCAGGATCTTAACTATTCACTTTTTGATTCATTAGGTTATTTCTGACCAACTGTGACCAGTGCACGCGTAAAAATGTGTATATATCAAGGAAAGGGTAAATGTGTGCATGCTCAATAAGATTATTAGGTTGAGGTCAATGTTTTAAAGAAGAAAGTTTCAAAATTAACCTCAAGTGGTTATCACACTGTCGACACTTTGGCACATTTTATTTATCACAAAGCATATGACATCTCAATGTGAAAGTAGTAACATATAATTCTTATGTGGAAATTCAGGAATGTTATCAAATATTATGTTATCAATATTAATATATGTAAATACATTTTATTTAAATATAATAATGTTCTTGAAAAAAACAGTGTTCAATTTATCAATTTGTTCATTCTCTCATTTGTCGATCAGTTTTTTCTATATTCTTCCATTCTTCATTCCTACCTTCCTTATTCATTTATTTAAAATCACTAAAAAGGTATAGTGAGGGCTTTTTCAGGGGTTTTGGGGGGAGAAAGCCCCTGCCCCAAAATATAATTTTTTATGCCATATACACTGGTTTTTAGTTAATTTTACACCAGTTACAAACATAAATTCACAAAATGTAGTTTTCACAGATCACTGAACGAAGGTAAACAAACAATTATTTGATTCTGAAAAGTCTCTTGAATAGATGGTTTCTTGTTTATTTGTTTCTATTTTATAGGCAAAAGGTTTTTCTGTTGAAAATGGACTTTTTCTTAAAATTGGGATTTTTTTTCTTGAAATTGAGAAAAAGGGTCCCTATTTGGTCTTGGGAATGGGGCAAAATATTAGCCCCATGAGACTGGCTGAAAAAGCCTTGATTAATCTTGTGTTATTCATACTCACTTTTCAGTATTCCCAGAAACAGGAGTATCTGGATACATGTTTTCTAGATCATTTTGACTGTGTCCCCTTTTGGATCCACCAGATGATAAACTGTGAGCTTTTCCAGCAGAACCGGTCTGTCCTCTAGACGAGGCTGCAGACCCTGATGGAGGTCTCTTCTGGTAAACTGTGTAGTCTTCAGGTGATATGTCGGTCCCACCTACAGGGACTTGGTCCCTGAAAGTCAAAAATGCTCATATTGAGGCACAATTCTGCAAGCAGAACCTGTACTCTTGGTGCAGTTGTTTGACATATGAAAGATTAAGAAATACTTATACTAAAACACATTTACATGTTTAATGAAGAATTTATTAGGCCCCTACAAGCACGGTCTCATTTACATAGTACTGATATATTTCCCAATCCAAAGAGATTTTGTGACTCACAACATGAACAGCTAATAGAGGCATACTTGCAACTATCTCCTATTGAAAGGAACTTCATCCCTGCCAAACTTGTGTAGCCCTAGACTAAACAAAACAGAAAATTTGTGGCACCTAGTCAGAACTGAAAACGCTGTGAATTGTCCATCTTTAATGGTAACTTAAAGAAAACTAAATGATATTTGTGAGTATATTTTTAAGAGGTGTCTGGTTAACTTGGTTTGTGAACCTTATCATTCAACTGTTTTTACACCTGTATCTGATGCAGTAAGACCAGCATAATTTCATTTTAGACAGCCACGCTGTTGCAACATGGTTAAAGTGTACTTAATACAATACAGTATTTGCTTAGACAGTGCATGGATGGATGACCCATTAAGTCTAGTCAACACTGTCCCAGTGTATGCCCCAAGTGGGTCCCGGTAATTTGTAGCTGGTAGAAGATTTGTGAAGCCTAGTTCACACTGTCCCAGTATACAGCCCAGGTTTGGACACCAGGTCCAACCAGGACTATAACCGTACAACTGTAGCGACACTGGGAAGAATTGCATTGAATCGGGATGAATGTTAAATATATAATCATGGTTTAAATATCGCTTTAGAAGTTTAATCAGCATCCACAGGCTTGCAGCCTTGTCTTGTCATGGTTCCACCATTACTTTACAGGCATTCATTGGCTGCTACCATGCCAAACCATAGTCGGACCTGCACAAGTCATGGCTATGACAGCTCTCCCCCATGACACACTGTGGCCAACTGGGAGTTACTGTATCTCCACCTTGGACAAAGCCCATGCTGGTCTACTACAGTTTCACCCAAAAGTCTTATGGTGGAAAGACAGGTCATGCCGGAAAAAGCTACAGTGATACCCGGATCTCCCTGGAATAAGCCAGCATTGGTTTCGCTTCTGGTGGGTCCCAACAGTATTAAAATCTTAAACACCATCGGGGCCACTCCTCAGTATTTGCCAGTTCAATATGGTTTATCTTGATTAAATCATTTTTTCATGGCCTCAGTCTTGTTTCTGGTTGGCCTTGTTGTATACCGGGGCTGTATACCTGGAGAGTGTTAACTTGGCTTTAGAGGTTTGCTGAAATTGTGTCTCGCTTTCCCATTCTTAAATGCCGGCTTGAGAAAATTTGTTTTCTTGATAAATAATTTTAAAAGCTTCTCTTCCAGATATATAGTCATCTGCCATAAAGCTGAAAACAACTGCACCTGTCAATGTACAGTAGCAGGTCACAGCCACAGGTGCTCATTGAAGTTCTTACCCATTTCCCCTCCGTAAACTAGTCCCTCCACTGATTGGAATAACGCCAACCTGTCTACCCAAAGTCTTCGGTAGTGTTCCACCTTGCCTTGTTTTTATTCGCCCTTCCATTTGGGTATATTACACGAGCGGCATTATCTTTCTAGTACTTCGGCATTTGTTTACCTTAGTTATCCTCCATTTTGGAATTTTTGACGGGTTACTAATTTTATCAGGATGGGCTGGTTTTTGTTCACTTTTATTGAGATCCAGTCTAAACACCAAAATGTGACAAGTCACATGATATACAAATAATTGTTCCCGCGGAAATGTCAAACCACCAATGTACAGATTTTAATTTACATTAGATACATATATTTCTTTTTCAGGCTGCAGGTATGGTGAGAAAAGAAAATAAGTAGTTTTTCCCACTCTTGCGCCGAACGTTAAAGAATTTCTGTTGCTGTAGTGTAGAATAGAAAACCTCTTGAATAATTTATAGAAATCTCTGTCTTATTGACGTATTCAATATTTGGTGAGATAAAAAGTGGCAACATTCTGTCTTTGGTTGGAGTTAAATCTATTTATTGCCATGGTTACATGACAAGATTTAAGTAAACAGATGCAGATTATTGATATGTAAAGCTATTTGTTTTGTTATTGGATTACAGAAACAATATTTGAAGTTTGTTGGATAGATCCGCAGTGTGTTATTTGTTTTCTTAGAAATTGAGGATGTATGGATTTGTAATTTCACTTGCTTACACAAACAGAATGTGATGAGGGAAGCTAGTCAAATACTTTATTATTCTTTGTGATTGTTTCTTGTTTTTATGTTGCTTAAATAGCCTTGGAATTGTGAATTTAAATATGCAAACACAAATATGTGAACAGAACTTATTTTGAAAAATGTTTTGTATTGTGTTGAGAACATGTATATGTGTCATTTTTAGCATATTTTGAGGTAATGATGAGGTATTTAAATCTGGATTATTTCAGTGAAACACTTTGACTATGACCTATTCCAAAATGCCTCTAAAGACTCCAAAGTGGCCAAAACAGTTTGGTTTTGATGTAGTTGGTGATGGGCCCTGCTTTGTTTTACATGTGGAACCTGGAAGTGTTGGTTACAACTCAGGACTTCAACCCGGGGATCAAATCTTGGAACTAGATGATCAGAATGTTACAAATATGTCAGCGGATGCTTTAAAGACCTTAGCCAAGCACAGCAGGACTCAGCCGCCAACCTTAGGGGTGGTGTCCAGACTGTTGCATGTGGATTTGGTAGGGAATAGGTCAGTTGGCTTGGGTTTAGTTGTCAGTGATGGCAAACCAGTGCAGGTGTGGAGTGTTGAGCCTGATGGACCTGCCCATATAATGGGAATCAGAGAAGGTAAAAATGCTTTATGTATTTCCAGGTATTCTTTTTTTTTTGTTGTACTTACAAAAGTTATGCTAGGGTCTCCTAAATAACTGACATATACATGTACCTGTGTAGACCTTTCTCAGGTGTGTGTGCGTATTCAGATTTCATCGTTTCATGAAGCTATTCTGTTAACTCTAAATGGTTGTTATAGTTAAACACCTTGATGGCACATGGGAACATCCTCCTCTGCCCAATCAATAACTGCCATGTCTTATTTGTGACTTAAGAGATCCATCCAAATCCTTGCACAGGTTTGCTTATTATTCAGATAATCTTAACATTGGCTAAATATGTTGATGTTGGGGTAAATTAAAACAAAATTGTTTTAAAAAGCAACCAGCAGAATTAAAAAGCAGCAACATAAAAATTTTGATGCAGGTGAATGTTGAGTTTGTACCAATATTAAGAAATTAGTAGAATGTTAAAAATCATACTTGGCTCAGAAAAAGTCAGTTCAGTGGGTTTGCTTGAATCCTATTTCTGGGCAGTGATACTTAACTTTCCATTAAGTTAGAAATTATCATGTAACATGTAACTACCCTTAGACTGCCTCAATGAAACCTGAAAATCTTGCATCTTATCCTGGTAACAGTTGTATGTTTATAGGGGTTCACAAAAGTATTGAAATCCGATGTTGAAAACCATGCACTTAGGCTATTTTCTGTTGTTCGAAACAATTCTGTGTTGTATATTAAAATAAGGCTTTATGATGGGATTAAAGTAATTCAGTGTCAAAAAGAATTTAAGTGGTATTTTAAAGTTCAAAACCCCTTCCAAGGGTGAATAAAAAGCACTGGTTAAACCCTAATACGTGTAGTCCCATGGATTGCCATAATTTCAGAAAAAAATAATTTTGAAAATATGGCATCTATAAAACATGCATGACATTTCTTCATCCAATTAATAAAAGTATCAAAGCTATGGCGCCACGAAAGTGGTGTAATGTGCTATCAACAGAATTGTGCATTGAAACATATCGAAAATCAGTCAGATGAAAGTTTAATTCATCATAATGGCATGCAATAATCAACGATTGAGTTTTGTCTGTGAAATATTCATGGTGGTTGAGTAACTGTTAACGAATAATGACTAAAAAGGGAATCACTTGAAATGAGGACAAATTGAGAAAATAGCAAAAGAATTGCTATATCCTTTACATTAGTTAGACACATGTTTAATCCCATGTATGACCAGTGTAGATCCAGATCTGCACCTTTGCTGTGTGATCAGGATCTACACTGTACAGAATACACTGAGAACTTTCAACCTGTCACAGGGCTTTTTTTTACTGCCAGGGGAAGAGGCCTATGCCCTATAATTTGGATGAATTGCATAATTTCACCTCTGAAGGGGAATAAAAAATAACATTAAAAGATTGGTAATAGATTATTGATAGGCAATTAAAGAGTTTTAAATTAAAGATATTAGAGAGGCACTTGAATTTTACTGATCTATAGATGTTAGAGAGGCAATTAAAGAGGGTCGATAGAAATGAAGTCATACAATTCAAATTTAAGTTTTGTTTCTTTATTTTAAGGAGACATTGTGGTAGAAGTGAATGGAAATCCAGTGTATACAGCTGACGATTTGAGGCCATACCTAGGTAGTCATTCCAAGAGGGTCATACTGTCAGTGATCCCTTTAGGTAAATACAATCAACCACAGACCTCTGCGCAAACCCCAGCGGAGTCACCAGCCAATACACCTGCAGGATCTAATGGCAAACGCCAGTCGGAGGGCAGCAGAGTGAAGCGAGCCAAGGACTTGCATGATAAGGTATTATAGGCTTATATCAGATTTATCTTCCCTCCATATACATGTATATGCATTTTATCTCATTGGACAAACAGTGTAGATTCAAATCTGCTCTGTTCACTTTTTGTCAGAAATAACCTAATAATTAAAAAAAGCCAATTGTGTAGATCCTTATCCAGGGCTTTTTCAGCCTGTCTCACGGGGCCGATATTCGGCCCCGTTCCCAATGCAAAATAGCGACCAATTTTCCCAATTTCAAGAAAAAAATTCCCAGTCTCGTAAATTTATTCCCCTTTTGATCCGAAACGCCTTTTGCCTTTAAAAATTAATAAACAAAGAAACTATAAAATCGAGACTTTTCAAATATTCGTGAATCGTTTGTTTACATTTACTCGGCGATCTGTGAAAACTACTTTCCGTGAAATATGTTTGTACTGGTGTAAAAACCGGTATTTACCGTACCGCAAGTTGAAGACGGAGCGCGGCGCCCATGATTCCAAATAACTTATATTATGGTCAATTTTTGGTTAGAATATGAAAGAAATTATTTTTTTTATTTTGTGAACAAATGTTTTTTCGCGATAATCGTTTGACTGCGTACAAAACAGAAAGGATGAATCAAAAATGGTATGTGAAGTATTGGTTTTTATACTAACCCGCGAAAACTAGTGACGAAAATTTAAAAATGTCGTATAATAGTAAAAACTATGCAAAAAGGCGGCGAAAAAAAGATGCCAAGATTACTCCAAAACTAAACTCTCTGCGGAACAAAACATCAAATGTTTCAAAAGTTCTTTTCCAGTCAGTTGAAACTTGCCAAGTTTCTGAGGATCAGAAAATCGCCATTCTACATAAACTGTATAAGTGATATATCAAGCTGTAATACCTCCAGGGACACTAAAGCAAGGAAAATCAAGCTATAATGCAGATACAAAAAAATGTTAAAATTTCCCAATTTTGTTTGATTTGACGATACTTTTTTCCCAAATTTGACTATTTACCGCGTCAAAAATTCCCAATTTGGGCAGGGGCCTTTTTCCCAAAAACCCCTGAAAAAGCCCTGTTATCAGATGGCATGGATGTGCCAGCTGATCTGGATCTACACTGTCCATGCTATAAAGACACATGGAGGTAAGAGATAATAATTAGAAAGTAGCGGTAACTAAATGTAAGGCACTGAACGAAAGTAATCAATTCCCCTTTTAATATAAAAATACGTCAGTCCACTCAAAGTTCATAGGACTGGTGTCTTTAACAGAAATTTATCAACTGAATTAATTATCTGAGCAGTACACCCTGATCGAACTTGACAGATGGGCTGGCTGATCAGGGTCTACACTGCAATTCAAGGGTTTCGTGTATGGAATTGATAGTGCATTTGTTCATCAGGGTATGAAAAACATTTGGGTTGTTTAAACTAAAATCTAAAGAAGCTTGAAGGCTTTACACTTATTTCTGACCACTCAAATGTTTTTTATGTCAGCGTTTTTTTTCCTTCTTTAACTACCTCCGCAAAACGGTACCATTCCCAAAGCTGACCGGAGTCTTCCCAATTTAAAGTACCGGACATTCCCAATCCCCAAAGCTATATTTCCAACAAGAAACAGTGCTGTTTCCCAATTGACCAAAGAGTTTTTTGCAAGAAATGTCGTTCCGCGTAAAACAAACCGTACCGTTTAAAAGGGGAGTAACTCTTATCAACGCTCCGCTTAGACTCTTACTCAGTTGTTATTATTAAATAAAATAGACATGTGACGTCATTGATCCGGTCCGCGTTTTATACACATCCTTTTTTCAGACTGGCTTACGGTAAATAATTGTAAGTTGACTGATTCTTACGTATAAAATTGAAGCGCAATGACCAGTCTCCAGAAACTGAAAGTAGTTAACAAACTTCACAACAACGTTTAGAATGAGCGATTATTCAAAGGAAGCCGTTAAATACGAACACTGGCACTCTTTTGTTGCAAGATTTTGGGTATATATCGACCGATCCCATGCCATTGACGACGTGTCCCGAGTCTGAGCGATTTGAACCAATGAATGTAGGTACCGGTAGCGAGCACCTCCCGTACTTTCCCCAAAAAATTGGACTGAAACCTAACTTAAATCCGACCTTCCGACGTATTTGGATACCAAACTGAGTCCCTCAGAAGCTATCCTTGAGCTAGATGTAGCTCAAAGACACATTGCCTCAACCTGACACTGACTCCAACCCCCACTCCTTCCATTATAATTTCAAATGCAGATTCATTTCACATTAATTGAAACCTCAATGAAACTTTTCCTGCCAATGGAAATTATTTTTCCATAGACAGGCAGTCATTGGATTGGCTGTAACTTAGTTCTGGCTTAACAGTTACATCACTTAAGGGTTTCCTGTAAAAAAAACAAAGCTTATGATGCTTGGTGAAGCTGAATAAAATCCCTAGTGATTATTTACATGAATAAAGAAAAATTCCCAATTTGGCTGATTTGCGACTGATTTTTTCCCAATTTCAAGATTTTACGACGCGAAAATTTCCCAATTGTAGGGGAAGGGGAACCTTTCCCCTTTGGGGAAAAAAAACGCTGTATGTCCAGGTGAATATTATAAATCCTTACCATTTTACAGTTTACATTTCCAAATATTCTTCATTCTTACCAGATATTGAGAAGAATAGCTCTTGTACCATATACCTGGTGTTTCTATTTTTAACTGGCACTGTTATCTGCGACACGCCCACAGCCTGTGACGTCATGCGTTTCGGACAAACATTTCGGACACGCTAGGCACTGCATTGCAATTTACATCATTGAACTTACCTGATTTTAACAAAATAAAAATGGTTACAACAAAAACATTGTTGTTACGGTGACTGTAAAAGTGACTCTCGTAAGCTAGACGACAGCAATATATTTTTTATCGGATTCGGAAATGGATTTCCAAAACCAAACAAAGAAGTTGAAAAATGTAAACGCTGGGTGCAAAATTGTGGACACAAATTCTTTACTATAAACAACGTGACCAAGGACACATACATATGTTCTTTACATTTTGTTGGAGGGAAAGGTCCAACAGACGAGTATCCAGATCCGATAAAGTTGATAGATAAAGATATAGTTTATCAGAATGGCTGTTGGAATAGAAATGTTGACAGCTGAACATATATTGAAAAACTTGCTTTATCACAACAACTTGTCCCAAAATGTGCCTGTTTATTGACATCAAAAGTAAATCTATTCTGAACTGGCAAAAAGTTTGTGAGTTGCTTAAATTGTATCGATGCAATAATGCAAAAGTTTGTTGTTGTAAAATAAAGTGTCGCAAAAAAGAAATTAATTAAAGAAAGAAAGAAGCTGAGTGTTAATATTTAAGGATTGAATCAATATTTGATGTTTTCATTTGGGTATGAAAAACAGTTGGGTTGTTTAAAGTATGTGAAGCCCGAAATACACTCATTAATACAGAAATTATGAGAAGAATTCATGATATGAATGCTTTTTCAAATGGCTGTTAGAACAGCCATATTTACATCAAAGTTAATGACAGCACTCTTTTTTGCAGCAACTCATAGCAAAAGGTGCGTGCTCGTTGATGTCACACATCAAAACATTGTGCACCATCCAATAAATTGTGAATTGTTCTACTGTAGCCATGTCTCTAAAAGAAATATGTCACACTGCATACCATCAGAAATTATGATAAATTTTGTTAGATGATTAAGTCTTCATCGTAAGGGATGAAGCTAAAGTGTAAATATTGGTACTTGAGTTTATGAAATAATCTTAAGCTTTCCATTCCTAACTTGGAGACTGTGCTCAATAATCTTGTTCAAGGATTTAAAATTTACTGGGGATTCTAGATGACTAAGGAAGTACAAATAAGATTGTACCTTAACCTAAATTCCTCCATAGATACACCTTTAAAGCTTTATTGCATGGGCAAACAGTTTAGATCCAGATCAGCTGGCACATCTGTGCTGTCAGATCAGGATCTAAACTGTTTGCTTTTTTATTTATTAGGTAATTTCTGACTAAAAAGCGAACAGTGCAGATCCTGATCAGATGGCACGGATGTGCCAGCTGATCTGGATCTACACTGGTCGCACATGCGTAAAATTGTGTATACATGGAGGAAAGGAGCAGGTTCACGAAGGCCTAATATTGGCCTTAAAATATTATAAATTTTAAGTTTTGTTACATATCACAAATTTTAATGCCTTTGAATACATAAATTGTTGTACTTTCGATATCTTATAGTTTTATATCAAACACTGTTAATGCAGTTGGATAACTGGTCTTCAAGATTGCTTAAAATGAGAAAAATATGTATAAATTAATATTTTTTCCATTTTCAGAGCAGATTTTAAAGGATTTCAATATGGGCACACTTCTCGACCAAAACCAAATTTTGACCATGAATTCAGCATGTGTTACTACAAATAAAGTTCATTAACTTATTTTGGTTGAGGCCTGTGCCCAATATGAAAATCACCAAAATATGTTAAAAATTTAACAGAAATATGCATATTTTGCAACATTTTCATATTTTAGAACACATTTGACACACTTAATTTTTCATTTTGGTTAATAAGTTTGTCTTCCTTTACAATCTGTCCAAGGAAACAACCATTATAGATTATAAAAAAGCTAACTTTCTGTGATGTAAATGCCATTTGAAATTTTTAGATATTTTAGGCCACTTTTGAGCCTTCTTGAATCTACCCCTTTAAGGGTTAGGAATTTTAAGTTCATTTAGCATTCACACAAGAATTAATGCTTTTACTCCAAATATACAGGTTTTATCACTTGCAAACAGTGAAGATCCAGATCAGCTAGCACATCTTGGAATGAAATCCTTGTAAGCTTTTCTACGTCCTGGTTTTGCTTATAAATATGGTAGAAGATCTAAAGAAAATTACCCTTATCAGTGTAATGATATTCACTGACTTATGAATAATAAATGATATTGATGGAGTTTTTCATACTCCAATAATTACAACTAGCTTAACCCTTTACTCAGTGGATATACCTTTCATTACAGTGTCAGATTCAGAGGGAATTCAGTGGATTTGCTTGAACCCCCTGGGCAAAAAGATTTATTTTTTATGGTTATTTTGTACATTATAACCCTTTACTCCATAGATACACCTTTATTGTATGGGCAAAACGTTTAGATCCAGATCAACCGGCACATCCGTGCTGTCTGATAAGGATCTAAACTGTTTGCTTTTTGAATTGTTAGGTTATTTCTGACCAAAATGCGACCAGTGCAGATCCTGATCAGACGGCACAGATGTGCCCGCTGATATGGATCTACACTGGTCGCACATGCGTAAAAATGTGTATACTGGAGGAAACGGTTAAGTCTTCCCCAAACAAACTGCATTTCTGGAATATTGCATCTAAACTGCATCACTTGGATGCACATTGTAGATCCAGATCAGCTAGAACATTATTGCAATCTGATCAGGATCTAAACCATTTAGTTTTAGATTCATTAAGCTATTTCTATCCAAAAAGCAACCAGTGTAGGTCCAGATCAGATGGCATGGATCTGCTGGCTGATCTAGATCTACAATAGTGGCACAAAGGATAAACCCATATATACAGAGTAGAGGTTTAACCTTTTCTCCATAAATACGCATTTTTACGCATGTGAGACCAGTGTAGATCCAGATCAGCCGGCACATCCGTGCCGTCTGATCAGAATCTGTACTGGTCGCATTTTGATCAGAAATAACCTAATGAATCAAAAATCCAACAGTGAAGATCCTGATCAGATGGCACGGATGTGCCGGCTGATCTGGATCTACACTGTTCACCCATGCAATAAAGGTGTGTCTATGGAGGAAAGGGTTGAAGAGAAGTACCTGACGTCATTTTTCTGATATAAATACATAAAAAATGTATTTAAATTGAAGAAGCAATTTTAAAATGTAAAAAGCAACAAGCAAACAGTTTATCTGTTTTATTTATTTCACAACAAATGGACAGAATTTAAATACATCTGCAGTACCTTTCAGCCTAAGTGCTTTAATCTAGATTAATTTGTACACAAATCTGTAAATGGTATGAAATTGTCCCAGATGGTGCTGTCAGCATGTGCTTTTATTGTGTGTTCATGTTTAATGGCAAGTAATAAAATGGCATTAACGAAGGACCAGAGAATGTGGGGACCCAGATAGGTTCTTAATCTGTAACATGCAAAATTAATGTGATAGACTGAAATGTATGTCCATTCATTGTAATTGGGGAGATGGGAAGAAATTTATTGACTTAGAAGCAAACAGTGTAGACCTGTTTGTCATATTCTGACTGTTACCATTCATTATGGCCATAAAAAACAAGAACGTAATTATGTCTCCCCCCTCTGGGGGAGACATATTGTTTTTGCCCTGTCCGTCTGTCCGTCTGTCACACTTCGTTTCCGCTCAATAACTCGAGTACCCTTTGAACCAGAGCCTTCAAACTTCATAGGGTGAGCCCTTATTGAGTAGAAGAACCCTATTGATTTTGGGGTCAGTAGGTCAAAGGTCAAGGTCACAGTGACCCGAAGAGTGAAACTGTTTCCGCTCAATAACTCGAGTACCCTTTGACCCAGAGCCTTCAAACTTCATAGGATGATAGCCCTTATTGAGTAGAAGAACCCTATTGATTTTGGGGTCAGTAGGTCAAAGGTCAAGGTCACAGTGACCCGAAGAGTGAAAACCGTTTCCGCTCAATAATTCGAGTACAATTTGACCCAGAGCCTTCAAACTTCATAGGGTGATAGCCCTTATTGAGTAGAAGAACCATACTGATTTTGGGGTCAGTAGGTCAAAGATCTAGGACACAGGGGCCCGAAGAGTGAAAACTGTTTCCGCTCAATAATTCGAGTACCCTTTGACCTAGGGACTTCAAACTTCACAGGTTGATAGCCATTATAGAGTAGAAGAACCCTATTGATTTTGGGGTCAGTAGGTCAAAGGTCAAGGTCACAGGGGCCTGAAGAGTGAAAACTGTTTCCGCTCAATAACTGGAGTACCGTTTGACCCAGAGCCTTCAAACTTCATATGGTGATAGCCCTTTTTGATTAGAAGAACCCTATTGATTTTGGGGTCAGTAGGTCAAAGGTCAAGGTCACAGGGGCCTGAAGAGTGAAAACGGTTTCCACTCAATAACAGGAGTTCTATTTTACCCAGACCCTTCAAACTTCATACGAAGGATGTCCTTATTGAGTTGAGGACTCCTATTGATTTTGGGGTCAGTAGGTCAAAGGTCAAGGTCACAGGGGCCCCCAAGAGTAAAAACCGTATCCGGTCAATTACTGGAGTACCGCTTGACCCAGAGCATTCAAACTCAATAAGGTAATAGCCCTTATTGAGTAGAAGAACCCTATTGATTATGGGATCAGTAGGTCAAAGGTCAAGGTCACAGGGGTCTGGGCGCAGGGGGGAGACATGCGTTTTTCACAAAAAACATCTAGTTAGGAAATTAGGTAAGCACAAAATGTTATGGATTGATAACTTATTCTGGCCCCAAGATTTTTTGCAAATAGTAATATTTATACAATTTGCTATACCAAAACAGAAAAAAACAAATGACTGTGTAAACATGTTATTTATAGTAGTTTAGAAAGGTGAGAGAAAAGTGTTTGTTATATTGGGTGCTCATTAATATGCAAATTCGAAACACATGGTGGGTGGTTATAGGTCCTAAGGAGCATGGGCGCTATATGGGACGGAATATGGTAATAGCACTATAAAAGAATCTGTTATACGAGAAAAGTTGATCCTAAAATGACAAAAGCAGTAACTGTTTAAATACGTAATTAGGTATGTTTTAAACTTTCATGGAAAGAAAGTAAAATTGTAATTTATGAATAATGTTCATGCTTTTTGTCTTTTTTCCCCATTCATTATCAATTTTCAAAGCATATATTTAATACCCCATAATCCACAATTGATGTAAGACCGATGCATTTAATTATTGCTGCTTTTAGTGTCTTTGATGTAATAAATCAGCATCTCTTTTAAACCAGCAGTTTAAAATCACTACTGCAACAAGGTATTTCTCAACCTAAAAGATTTGATTTATTAACAAAAGAAAATAAAAGGCAATATTAATTCCTCCACTTTATTCATAAAAAACCATCTGTTAATTTAGAAAGAAAGGCTATCAACATGATATTCTAGAAAGCTTGTACTTGGTTTGTTAACATCCTGTATATTCAGAGTAAAATGTTAAATGATATTTCCCGTACTTGGGAGTGAACCTGTATAGAGACAGCGCCTAGCCATGCAATGCCAATTATGCTATCTATTGAGCTAACCAGGAAAACCTTCAAAAATCGTTGATAAGATAACCCCCATAAACACAACCTTTAACTGCATTACACCTTGAACTGATTGTTTACTGAAAACACTGTACTGACTGTGTGTACATGGCAAATTTACGGCCGCCACACTGCAAGTGAAAACTGAAAGTCAATTGACCTAAACCTTTAAACTGTTGCTTAAGGAAGAAATTATTATGGAGTCCACTTTCCAGTACAAATTTCCTCTTTCCGTAATAGAATGAAAATACAGTCGGAATGCAGTAATTGTATTTTGATAACGGATCCATTCACCTTACTGTAATTGGTACAGAGATTCACTGATAATTCAATCAACTTAAATGCATGTCTGAAAGGAAATCAATCTATGTCGCTGACAACATAAGAGAAATGCATGTTTTTGAGACATTCTAATCAAGGGGCGAACATGAAAAGGTTCTAAGTAATATTAAATAAAGAAGAAGTTAGAACATTTTTGTTCTTACCCCACAAAATGCAATTTCAATAAGCTGCGCACTAGACGTTAATGTTTCATATCTCTTTTGAGTGATGTTTTGAATTGTTATTTTGATGACAGTGTTTGATGACAAATTATGTTGTTTTTAGTTAATTTCTTAACATGGGATACTCCAGAATGGGATTTTTACCCTTTACTCCATGTACAGTAAAACTTCGAAAACTCGAATACTCAGGGGGATTTTGAAAATGTTCGAGTTTTCCATGGTTCTCGAGTTTTCGAGGTTTTTCTTTATGAGGTCAGATTGTTTTAAGTAAAGTCAATGGTATCATACTACGTCACGAGCACCTACCAAAAAGATCCATCCCGGACTTTTTTTTGTAAACAAACCCGTCGCTTCAAAGGTAAACTTTAATTTTTCTGTTTGAAATCTTTGTAGCTGAAAATTGTTTTGTAGCGCAACAAATATTCATAAGTCTCAATATTATTATTCCGAGAAGCATTTACTGTGAGATGAGCCAGTTTATGAGTTTATTCGGTTTTAATTTGTTTTTTGAAAGATCCATCTAGGACTCAGACCAAAAACAACATACATCGATGCCGAGTTCTGTCGATGCAGCCCTTCATTTTTGTAGCCGATTGGAGCCTATTGTTAGATACATTATTAAAGTCATTTTCGACATTTGATTAATACACAAATCATGATAGTTTGTTCAATTTCGAGTAAAAAAGTAAAAAGATCCATCTGGGACACGAGTGAAAAATAGATCCATCTGGGACTCGGTTCCGTCGAGCGCTTTGTGTACCTTGTCAATTACAAGGTTTATTCCCATAAAGCATTTAATCTATATGAATTATTTAACTTGAAAATAAATATCACTGAACATATTCTCAATACATGTTGCTTACAAACAATAATTTAATATAAAGCAAGCAAGGGCATCATCAACTGTTTTACTGTCAACTTTAAGGGCATCAGGCCTTTAAACATCCCAACAATTAACCAGTCCACTATGGACGAACAATAAAAAAATAAACGTTCTGATGTGCATAATGTATTCAAATCATACAGTTAAATTACTTATTTAGGACAACTTTACATTGAATTTTCCAACTTGGCGAGGC